>PVHT020000141.1:17069697-17092382 GCA_004024745.2 Catagonus wagneri
TTGCACTTCCTGGATTTGAGTGAGTGGTTCCTTTCCCATATTAGGAAAGTTTTCGGCTATAATCTCCTCGAATATTCTTTCTGTCCCCTTCTCTCTCTCTTCTCCCTCTGGCACCCCTATAATACGGATGTTGGTGCGTTTAACAGTATCCCAGAGTTCTCTGAGACTCTGCTCATTTCCTTTCAATCTTTTATCTCTTTTCTTGTCTGCATTAGTGATTTCCACTAATCTGTCCTCCACCTCACTGATTCGTTCTTCTGCCTCCTGTATTCTACTGTTGGTTGCTTCCAAGGAATTTTTTATTTCAGTGATTGTATTTTGCATCTCTTCTTGTTTAATTTTTAGATCTTGTATTTCTTTGCTCAGTGTTTCCTGTAAATGATCAATCTTTGCCTCCAGTCTGTTTCCAGTGCCTTGCATCATCTTCAGTATCAACAGTCTAAAGTCTCTTTCTGGGAGGCTGATAATCTCCTCATCACTGAGCTGTTTTTCTGGGCTTTTCTCTTTCTCCCTTATCTGAGTTAGAGTTTTCTGTCTTTTCATTTTTGTAGGTTTTTGGTGTGGTGACCTTTATGTGGACAATAGAGTTGTAGCCTCTCTTAGTTCAGGTGTTTGCCTCCCCTGTGGCTAAAGCTGGTATGGAGGGGGCTTGCTGTAGGCTTCGTCCTGGGAGGGAGTGATATCTGCTCACTGGTAGGTGGGGTTGACTCCTCTCCCTCTGATGGATGGGGCTTTGTCTCTGGATGAGATTAGAAGCTGGCTGTGTGCCTGAGGGGTCTTTAGGCAGCCTGTTTACTGATGGGTGGGGCTGAGATCCCACCTGAATTGTTGTTTGGCCTGGGGCTTCTCAGAGCTGATGGGAGGGACCAGATTTTCCCAGAAATGGCCACCTCCAGAGAAATGCAGGCTGCTGAATGTCCCCGAGAGCTTCACCTCCAATGCCCTTCCCCCACAACAAGGCACAGTCACCCCTGTTTTCCCAGGAGATGCTCCAGGAATTGCAGTCAGGTTCCACCCAGAATCCTCTGGAGACTGCTTTGCCCTGGGACCCGGTGCACGTGAAAGTCTGTGTGTGCCTTTCAAGAGTGGGGTCTCTGTTTCCCCCAGTCCTGTGGAGCTCCTGCACACAAGCCCCGCTGGCCTTCAATGCCAGATGTTCCCGGGCTCTTTCTCCCTGTGCCTGATCCCCAGGCGTGGGGTTTTGACGTGAGCCTCAGAACTCTCAGTCCTGTAGCTGAGTCTCTGTGATGCAGTTACTTTCCAGTCTGTGGGGTTTCCCACCCGGGAGGTATGGGGTTGCTTCTATCACGTAATCACCCCTCCTACCTCTTGATGTGGTCTCCGCTGTGTCTTCTGCAGCAGAGTATCTTTTTTGGAAGTTTACAGTCCATTTGGTTGAAGGTTGCTTGGCATTTGGTTGTCTTTTTGCTGTTATTTGGGAGAGAAGGTGAGCTCCAGTCCTTCTATTCCACCATCTTAATCTTTAGGTACTGTTTTATATCTAAGAAAATGAGTGAGAGTTTTTGTTTTATTTTGTTTTGTTTTGTTTTGTTTTGTTTTTGCTTCTTAGGGCCACACCCGCAGCACATGGAGGTTCTCAGGCTAGGGGCCTAATTGGTGCTACAGCTGCTGGCCTATTCCACAGCCACAGCAACACCAGATCTGAGCTGCATCTGCGACCTACACCACAGCTCATGGCAATGCTGGATCCTTAACCCACTGAGTAAGGCCAGGAATCGACCCTGCAATCTCATGGTTCCTCGTCAGATTCCTTTCTGCTGTGCAACCATGGGGACTCCTGAGAGTTATTTTTGACATACTGAGTTTGAGATGCCTATTGAGATATTTTGCAGGCAGGTAGATAGAAAGATCTTGAATTCTAAGCATGTGACTGATAGTTGAAGGTACAGAGTACATATAAAAAAGAAGAGAATTGCAGACAGAAGTCAATTATTTTATATTTAAAAGGCAGGCAGAGGTACTGAGCACCTAAAACTGTCTGAGAGATTAAAAGAAGAAAGTAGACTCCTGGTGGTCAGTTCTATATTATACTGTGGTTACATCACCTCCATATTGGCAAATTATACCAGTTGTTCAAGACCTAAGGCAAATGTTACCTCCTCCTAGAAGTCTTCTCTGATATTCTTATTCAAAATTAATCTTTTTCCTGAACTCTTTATAATAATTTTCTCCACTTTCTTTGTGCTATAGAACATTAATTCTATCCACCTGTAGTCTTATCGAAGGCAAAGTCAATCTTTTTCAGTTTCTATCTCCCCATAATTAGTTGAGTATATGGATTAATGGATAGTCTTATCAAAATGTTAATGAAAATTTGGGCACCAAGGAATCTGTTGGAAAAATAACAGCCAGGCAACATGATGTTAATCCCAAACAATAAAATACAAATGCATTTACAACAAAACACTGAAAAATTCTTATTAACACATTTCACATATGATATTAAGAACCAGAAACATTTAAACATGAAAAAAAATTAAGTTATCAGAGTGTGGGTATGGTGGAAATATAATAGCTGGCTCAATAAATCAGTTAACAAAGAGAGAGGAAATATCTGAAGATTTAACAAGAGTGATGTAGTGAGTTGAGGCCTTAAAAGATAGTTTGTAACTTACAGTTCTGAAAAATCTTAAATTTCTTAAGTTTAATTTAAATTTAAATTTTATTTTATTTTATTTATTTTTTGGTCTTTTTTTTTTTATTGCTGCACCCACGGCATATGAAAGTTCCCAGGCTAGGTGCCTAATAGGAGCTACAGTTGCCAACCTATGCCACAGCCACAGCAACACAGGATCCGAGTCACATCTGCAACCTACACCACAGCTCACAGCAATGCCAGATCCTTAATCCACTGAGCAAAGCCAGGGATCAAACACGCATCCTATGGATACTAGTCAGGTTCGTTACCTCTGAGCCACAACAGGAACTCCCTAAATTTTAATTTTAAATTTCAACTTTGACATTTGCCACCTTAGTGACCTTAGTCAAGTTACTGGATTCACATGCATATTCAGTGAAATATTTTTACTTTCTGTCATATAAATCTATAAAACAGTAGTTAAGTAGATCGCTATAACTGATTTGAAATAGAAACATCTGACATAAAAAGACAGTCTTTCCACATAATTATAGAAAGATAATTTTCTTTTACAATTTCTAGTTTCAACAAGACTGTCTATGTCATATATCTTAACACTGAGATGGGTGAGCGATGATTTCTGTTTAGGATGCCATAAACTGCAGTAACACCAAAGTCACTTATCTTTTTTGCCTTTTCTTCTACTTGCATATTTATTAGTGTATTTGTAAATGGTTTAGCCTTGACATGAGAATCCAGAGATGGGTTGTTGTTTTTTTTGTTGTTTTTATGGTGTCTTTTTAAGCATAGGACATGAAGCACGTATGTTTCCTTTGGACAAAAATTTCATTCCTCCACATTACAAGCTGCCAATATAATATTGGAGTTGAAATTTGTCAGACTATAGTCTTTGTGTGCTCCATATCTCAGAGAGAATGTGAATAAAAAGCAAAAAACAGTACTAAAGAAAAAATTATTCACATAACAACTATAGATAAAATGTCAGTGAGATTTGAAAAAAAAGGCTTAAATGAAATGTTGTTTTCTCTGTTTTATTGAATGCACCAAATGTCCGCAAAATTAAATCTTCTGAATAAATCTTGGTTTCAATAAGCACTATTATTTATATGGCACCTGACAAAATGACTATAGATGTTCCTAAATGCACACACACAAATAAAAAACATTTTGTATGGCATCTTTCTCAGTTCAAGGATTGATTCTCAAGGAAAGGAATCAAGCAGAGACAGATGATAGATGGATGGAGAGATAGGTAATAGGAGATTATATATATAATATATATATCATAGTGAGGCTCATAAGAAACACTTGGCTATAGACGTACTATATTCTGTATACATTTGTAGCTTGCTTTTGGAGTCTCTATATCCTGCTTCTTCAGAAACCCATTTGGGTACTCTGTAGTTTCAAGGAGGCACACATGGTCTAACTTAAGCCAAGCAGGGCATTTCATATCAGTGACTACAGTAATTGATTCAGGGGCAGTCAGCAACTTAAACTGGCTCGTTCAGAAGGATGCTCAGGACTTCTGCAAGAAATACTGAGAGCAAGACACTCTTTTCCTTGCTAAATGTAAGGAAGCATTTTCCTCTGACGCTGCTGGCATCCATCTTGGGAAAACAGAGCCTTGAGACCAAAGGAAAGTGAGTTCTTGGTGACATCATTGAACCAATATATCAACCCTTGCCTGAAGCAAATGCTATTTCTAGTTGTTTTAATTATCTGAGCCAGTAAATAATTTTTATTGTTTCTACCAGTTTAGGTTAGGGTGATACTTGCAACTAAAGGCATCCTAAATAATACACCATTGAATTAAGAAAAAGAAAAATGTGGGGTTAGTTTAGGTCAATTGTCTGGAACAAAGACAGCCAAACTGTTGGGGTTCAAATCTCTGGTCTGCCATGTATTAGTTGTCTAAACTGGGTTTACTTTACTTTACCTTTATGAATCAATTTTCTCATCTGAATAAAGGGGATGGTAATAACACCATTTGATACAGTAATAATAACGCCATTTAAAAGAGCCAATGCATATAGAATATATTTCCTGACACAAAGTATGTGCTCAGTAAGAGTTTGGTATTATTATTAAATGTTAAGTTAATGCTATTTGACAAAAATAAAACAAGTTTATTACACATTCTGTGAAGCCTAAATTTACAGATGGTCTGATGCAGTTGTAGGATATGAGTGGTATAAAAAAAATAATACACATTATCTAACTTCATTCTTTAGAAAACAGTGTAAAAGTAAAAACAACATAAACCAAACCCTCCCAGAATCTAACCCATTTCTACTCTTCAACTTTAGAAAATTATACATTAATTCTTTCAAAGTACATGGTCATATTTTAGATATCTGTATACTAGTCAAGTGTCTGAACTGACTGGTTTTTAGCAACCTGAATCAAATTAATTACACTTGTTCCAGGGCATGTTAAGTCACACTGGTATTCAAATTTACTTACACGACATAAAGTACACATGGTGATCATGATGTTTCCAGAACAACATGAAATAAAAACACATTAAATTTTAAGTCATAATTTTAAAATTGTTTAAGCTACAATATAAACAAGAAATATTAGGCATCAAACATTTAAGAAAACTAGCAGAAGAAAACTAAAACTGATAAAATCATAAGCACTAACTCCTTTTTAGAAACTGAGGAAAAAAATGCTTTCATTTTATTTTAGTGATAAGACCCACTTGGCTCTGCTCAAAACACACCAGGAGCATAGTTTTAGAAAAACAGCAGAGACAAAACTGTATACTTAATATAGTTCTTTACACATAGAGGGCACATAATAAATGTTTTTGATTGGATGACTGGGAGAATCCAGTTTAACATTTATTCTTCATCTTACAACTGCAGCTTACAAAGTACCCGCAGAGATGTTACACTTTGAAATATTACATATGGCCCACTGAGTACAATTGTACTGTTGCCCTTTCATAATATCTTCCATTATGATCTTCTATCAATGCTGAATGAAATATTAAAGTGAAGTATGCATGCAATGATTAGTGATCTGGCCTTTCATTTCCTGAATATTTGGGAGTGATTTGACTACTTGTATCAATCCAAAAGGGGGATTAGCTATTACAGACTGAAAGAAATCATTGTACAATATCCTAGAGCATTTTCAACACATTCTGAATAGGAAAAAATCCACATCATTGTATTTGTGGAAGATGATATTTTTCTTATGTGCTACATTTAGGATCTCCTACATCCTATGCTTACTATTATAATAAAAGATAATCTATGAGAAACAAACAAGTTCAGCATCTTCAAAGTGTTTGTTTCTGACAGATGATGCTTCACCTCATGATAACTGGTGAGGCATCAAAATAGAAATGAAATAAGCCCCCAGTACATTTCATAGAAGATTTTAAATTATTATTACAGCATAAACTTTTTCTTTTGTTGTTTTGCACTATCATAGGAAACTGTGAAATCAAGTCTATACTGATCAGAAGATAATTGTTATTTTATCAATATCAATAGTGATCAGAGTGCAAATTTAATGTACAAATTCCAAATAAAGTTGTTTAGCAACATAACGCAGATAAAATTTCAATGGTAAACAGAAGAGTTCTGAATGAATAAAACCATGCCCATATATTCCTCCTATTCTCATAACCAAGGTCAAGCCCATGATTGTGTATTAGAGAGCATCTGCTATGTCTATCCGAGGACATGCTCTAATAATTTTCTCATCCCTCTCCTATATTATCAATTATTCCTTCAGTATTGGACCTTTCCCCAGACAAATACAAATTGGTTATAAGTTAATTTGGATATGGGCTGTAGATTATATAACAGTAATGTATCAATATTAAACTTCTTAATTTTGGTCACTATATTGTGGTTATATGAAAGTATGATCTTATTCTTAGAAAATCCACAATGAAGTATTCATAAAGGAGGGTATGGTAGTTCCAAATAACATTTAATTGCTTTAGGGGAAAAAAAGCAGATAGAGAGAAAAGGAAGGAAGGGAAGGAAGGAGGGAGTGAAAATGAGAGTAAATGGAACAGAAGTTAAAAAAAAATCAGTGAATAAATGATATAGGGAATTCCTTGAACCATCCTTGCAGCTTGCAATTTTTCTGTAGCTTGAAATTATATAAAAATGAGAATGTTATAATACAAAACCCTTCCAAAATAAGAAAAAAAAATCAAATAGGTCAACAGATTATTTGCATAGCTTAGTAAATTTAGGCTACACTCCTGTATAAAATACAACAAATTATGTCATGTTACAGAATGGGTTAATACATACTTCAAACTCTTCAGTAGATATCATAAGTGTTTCTGAGAAGTGTACAGTAGCCAGATTACCCAGTGGTAGTTTTGCTTTATTATAATACATATAGTAGGAAATACCTAAAAATTCCTATCAATCTTTTTTTTAACCACTAGAATAAGAATATATATATATATTTTTTTCTCCTTTTATGGCCATACCTACAGCATATAGAAGTTCCCAAGCCAGGGGTCGAATTGGAGCTACAGCTTCAGTCTATGTCACAGCCATGGCAGCACCAATTTGAGCCACATCTGCAACCTATACCACAGCTTGTGGCAATGCCAAATCCTGAACCCACTGAGCTAGGCCAGAGATCAAACTCGAATCCTCACAGAGACATCAGTCCTTAACCTGCTGATCCACAATGGGAACTCCAAAAATATTTATCTTATAGTGCTTAATGTTGTTCATTTTATTTAAATCATAGTACAATAGAGATAGCATCATGGGAGTAATAACCTTTCAACAGCAAAAGTCAAGAAACACATAAGATGCAAGTAAGTCTCTTCATGTTGCAAGTATTCTGAAATATTTTATTTGAAACGAAACTGGTCAAAGAAATGCCATTTGACATTAAACCAAGTCAATATAGAATTGTTTAATGTATGAGGATTTTAGTAGATGGGTGAATAGGGAGACTCCCTAAAATATGTTAAAAAGTGGAGAATAAATGTTAAGGTTTCCATACTATTTACTAAAATATACTTCTATTTTGTCAATGTGTTTAGGAGGCCCATAAACAAATGTATTTCTTGAGATAAAAAATAATAATAATTTCAGGACTGACCAAATATTAGAAATCTACATTTATAGAGGTTGCAACAGTGGTTGGCATCTCTATGTAAAGCTCCTTGCTTATGCTTTATATTTTATTTCGTTCAAGCTAGTTTTAAGTTCTTTGCAGTAGTGCAGTAATGCATTTTCTACAATGTTAACAATTGAGGGAGGTTAAGGATGACAAACAAATGGTATGTGTGCCCCCCCCAATGAAACTCAGCTCAGAGTTCATAGCACTCTCTGAACCCCATTTCACAATCCTTCTCAGCGCAAGACTCTAGGCAGCCACTCAGCACAAGCTGAAAGCCATTTACCATCCCCACAGTGGGTAGAAATAGGTTGTGATGAAAAGTTATTTAGAAACCTTAAACTATATTGACACAACTAGATAATCCTTTGTCATTTTTTGGGGTCCAGATTCACAGGAGACAAGTACTTTTCTGTAGGATTTGTCATTGTAAAACAGTAATTACTAGGTATTCGAGAGGAGGCATGCTCAGAACAGGTTCAGGAATAGAAAAGACTTCAAACCTCATCAAACTCAACCCCCTTATTTTCCAAATAAGGAAAACTGAAGATTACAGAAATGAAATAATTTGAACAATGAAACACAGGCATAGGAAAACAGAGAACAAGGTTCCTTCCTCTTCTGACTTCCAGCCAAGTACTTTAGCTTTTGCATAACGTAGCCTCTGGTTATAAAAAAAAAAAAAGGGGGGGTTACCTCTCCTATCGTGTGAAAGAGAGAGAAAGAGGAATGGGAGAAGGAGATATAGGAAGAAAAGGAGGAAATGAAAAAGGTTAAGAAATTATTTACCCAAACTTTATGTACTCAACTATCCACTGATGAGCTGATCTCACATCAGTAGGACTCAATCAGTTGAAAGGAACAGACAGAAAGAATCATAACACATCCAATTTTTTTGACATCTAAATGTCCTTAGCTAGGGTGTGACAACCATGGGTGTCATAGTAGGTGGTGACTGCATTTAAACATGACTTAAGATCTAATGTAATACTCCTCCAGAGAACTATGGAATTAAAATTACATATATTTTAAGGTAAGTTTCTCTGTCAGACACAAAAATCAGAAGATTTGAAAGCTATAAGGATTATAATAGATGATCCCCTTTCAAACACCTTTCTTTTTATTACTGACAAGTTGCTGTTAAATATTAAAGTAAAAAGAGACCTCCTTTTTTGCTGCACATTTTTAATGGATTTGAAGCCAAAATAAGTCAGACTAAATTATGGGAGTATATGACCTCCTAGGAAGTATTATACCAAGTTCCAAAGTACTATAAAGACTTTCCTTTGATCTTTTCAGCTTCACAGCCTGAAATTCAAAATCTGTATTTAATTTTAGATTGCATATACCAGCTTTTAAATTTTCTTTCCAAAATGATATGTCATTTTAAATGATAGGACACCTTTAACTTGTATTTCCTAAAACTGCTGACTGTCATTTCTTTATTCTTTTACTCTATAAAAACAGATATAGATATAATTAATTGCTAGAAGTATTTGGGGTTGGGCGCTATAATGGATAAACCACTGACCTTCACTTAAGAGACAGCGCTTTAAACTCAACCTTAGTTCCTAAGTGAAATGACTCTGATCCAAAATGAAGTTTTCAGTTCACACCTGAGAAAGACACTGAATAGAGAAAAAAGAAGAAGACTTAAAAGAGATAAGGGTTTCAAATCCCTGCTTTTTAAATTTTGGATAACTGCATCTTATCCTCAATGCATCTTTTAGCAGATTACACACAGGTGCACACATTTTCAACACAGCCCTTTCTGTAGTTCCACAGATGCCTCAATTGAGCAGCATTTCAACAATAATGCATACCATTAACACCTGTAAATCATTCCACATTCTTAAACAGAGACAGCCCACTCTGGTAGGTAAACTAAATCTCTTGGACGTATTCTATAGTTGCTGACTGCAAATGTCCTTACTACTTCTTTACTACCATGTTTGTAGAGATTGGTACTATATCTGCTAAGTTAAAAGAAAAAAATGAGTACATAATAATACTTTGATTTCATAACTAAGGCTTGCCAAAATTTAAGTGTTATCTTTTTAATCAAGTTTAAGGCTGGTTGGTGTGGCAGAGATTAACAAAACAAGTAATAAAGTCAATATTTATAACCCAGAACCCCAAAATATTATTCTTTCACGTTGTGAAGTATATGGGAAATATGGGGACTAATCCTATGAAATTTACATGTACTACCACTGTTCTAAAGTATTCACATGGCTTTGATCTAAGTTTGACTACCACTGCACATTGTTTTCTGATATTATACAGAAATCATGTATCCTGTCTACATGGACCAAAGTTATTTTCTAATTCCCTTGATCAATCTTGTTGGTTCCAGTATGGCCTTAGGGAAATCACATTCTCTTTCTATGCCTGCTTCCACAATTACAAAGTCATGAAAATAAATTCTGCTCTACCTACCTCACAAGCAGAACTATGGTAGGCTGAGACAAGTGAGGCACCTAGTGCACAAAATTTAAGGAGAACTCACTCTCAGGATCATGCAAGTACAGGGTCATTTAAGTGCAGGGCTGAAACACGCATGACCTTGAGAGTGAGTACCTCCTTAAATTTTGTGTCCTTGGTGCCCCATTAATCTCATTCTATTCTCAGCCCTGCTCACAAGGCTGGTATGAAGTTGATGTAGATATAGGGTTTGAAAAGGTTTTGAAGAGTATGAAGGATTATAAACCACATGCTATTAATAGTAACGCTCATACTAAGTTTCAGAGGACAATATCTCTGCTTACCAAAACTAAACAAAGAGTTGGTAATTTATTAGTTTCTCCCCCTTTTAATCACACACCTTCAAGGGAATGATGACCTATTGTAAATTAGAAAATAAATTATGTTACCTTTATTTTATTTTTCGCATATCATTTCTCCTAATAGTTTTGGGCATAGTTTAAGAAATGGGTTTTGAGAAAAAATTAATTTACTAACAGCCTCGGTTTTGGTTCAAATGTGAAAAGTCAGAAGTAAAAATAAAGTTACCCCTCTATCTCTTTTGTACCTCTCTATGTTTCTGCTCACCTTACGCTTTCTCGTGAGTAAGAGTCCTTGAACCAACGTCCAGTAGGAAAAATGTCTGCTGTTCCTTTACATTCTTTGGAGTTCTAGCAAAACTAGAATGCCCATTATGAGATGATCTGCACAAACTCAGAATTTAATTAATCACCTCAGTCAAAAATATTTGTTGAACACCACCTGGGGGCCAGGAATTGGGCTAGTTTTTTTATGTGGCTTATTTCAGTTTATCTTCCTAAGTATAACTACAGAAGTTGGGCAAAACACACACACACAAACATGCACGTATAGGGCCAAAGAAAGAAAGCACTATTTGAGGGCTTTGGAAAATAGCCAAGGCAACCAGAACCTGAGAAGCCTATTTCCTAAGAAAATGGAAAATCACTGAGGTGAACCTAACATTTACCATCACATTTTCTTCTTGAAAAATTTGCCAACTCACATCAAGAAGAATATAGGTCAATGATACTATCATAAACATGTACGAAAAATAACATGACAAAAACGATGGAGAATTTCACAATAGAAAGTAAATCTATATCAGGATTCAAATAGAAATTATAAAACCAAATTTTAAAAAATCAATATATGGATTTAATAGCAATACAGATAAGTAGACAATCCAGAATGAAACACTAAGGGGAAAAAGGATGAAATATATAAAATAACATGTGGCACTGGATCATGGAGAAAGCTCTAACATATGTGTAGTTGAGGTCCAAAGGAGAAAAGCAATGAAGAGGTAGAAGCAATATTTTAAGAGACACAGAGTAAGAGTTTTCCAAAGAGAAATAAGAAGATCTACCAAGAATAAGAAAGACTGTGTGTGTGTGTGTGTGTGTGTGTGTGTGTGTGTGTGTGTGTGTAGGAAATCCATCAGAAATGACATCTTTAAAACATCGAAATTTAAAAAATCAATTTCAAACGAGTCTCTAAAAAACTTACACTGATTGAAGAATCATTTTCATTTTTATATTGTGAAGAAATTATCTTTCAATTAAGTATTTCACATTAAATTTTCAAGTTTTTCTTACTCTTGCTTTTCTATGAGTTGTGAATATTGTAATGAGTGCTTAGTTTGGTGATGCCAATGTATACTGTATTGTATGGTGTTATGCCTGAAAAACACAATGCTTTGTCACCTAATTTCACAACAAAGAAATCCATTCTCCACTGTGCCACTGTGTTATGTGTTAAAAGCATGACATTCATCTTTTCTTTTTCTTTTGCCACAGTGGCTCTACACTGGTATAAAAAATAAAGTATTGGAGTTCCCGTCATGGCTCAGTGGTTAACGAATCCATCAAGGAACCATGAGGTTGCGGGTTCAATCCCTGGCCTTCTTCAGTGGGTTAACGATCTGGCATTGCCATGAGCTGTGGTGTAGGTCACAGACTTGGCTCGGATCTGGCATTGCTGTGGCTGTGGTGTAGGCCAGCAACTACAGCTCCAATTAGACCCCTAGCCTGGGAACCTCCATATGCCACGAGTGTGGCCCCAGAAAAGGCAAAAAGACAATCAATAAACAAATAAATAAATAAACAAACAAACAAATAAATAAAGTGTTGCAGTACAGCAATGTATATGGCTCTCTGAACTCTAATGAGTTAAAACTTCACTGCTGCGATGTGAAGTGCACTGAGCAGCAGTACAAAGTGATAAGAGCACCATACATGGTCTTGGTCACAATGACCACATAACTCTGCTGTTATGTTGCAAAAATAGCCATAAAAAATACAAAATGAATGGCTGTAGCTGCTCTTCAATAAAACTTTATGAACATAAAATTTAAATTTTATATATCTTTCACATATCTTAAATGCTATTTTTCTTATTTTTTTCAGCCATTTACAAATGTAAAAACCAGTCTCAGCTCACAAGCCTTTAAAAAAACAAAAACAAAAAAACACCAGATAGTGAGCAGAATTTGGCCCATGGGTCACAGTTTGCCAACTACTACTTTAAACAATGTTAAAAGATGTGGAAGCTTTAAAATATATGTAGAAAGAAAACAGATAAATGGAGTTGAGTGTTTCAAAGCCCTTGTATTTTTTTAGAAAAGTGGCAAAAAATAATAAGGTAGATTCTAGCATGTTAAGTCTGCATATTATAATCCCTTGAATAACTACTAAAATATATAAGCATGTATAAATAAAAAGCTAACAGAGGAGGAAAATTAAAGAAAAAGATAAATGGAAAACAATACTTAGATGGTATATTTAAACCCAAACATCCATAATTACTATGAATGAAAATGGACAATATACATATTAAAATCCAAGATATAAGACTAAATAGGACTTTGAACACAACTATATGTTGTTGACATCTTTTTATATAAGGAAATAGAGGAGTTCTTGTAGTGGCTCAGTGGTTAACGAATCCGACTAGGAACCATGAGGTTGCGGGTTCAAACCCTGGCCTTCTTCAGTGGGTTAATGATCTGGCATTGCCATGAGCTGTGGTGTAGGTCACAGACTTGGCTCGGATCTGGCATTGCTGTGGCTGTGGTGTAGGCCGGCAGCTACAGCTCCTGTTAGACCCCTAGCCTGGGAACCGCCACATGCCGCAGGTGCGGCCCTAGATAAAGCAAAAAGACAAAAAAAAAAAAAAGGAAATGGAAAGATTGAAAGTAAAAGAAAAAAAGAATAAAAAGTGGTACAGCTGTATTAACAAAGAAGATTTAAAGCCAAGTGGTATAACATGAGACGAAGAGAAACATTTCATAATAAAGGGTCAATTCATTGTGAAGATATACCAATCCTAATTTTGTATGCATTAATAGGGATGTATCTATACATACAGCAAAAAGTTACAGAGCTGAAAAAAAGAAAACTCTAAAATCATACTTTGAAATTTACTCTCAGTAAAGTATAGAACAAGCAAAAAATTAATACATAGAATCTTTCCAAAATGACAGAATGCAATGTTTTCAAAGGTTACTTAGAACATTTAACAATTTGGCTTTGCTCTGAAATATAAAACCATTGTAAACAATTTTACTCTGAGCACAGTGAAATTAAGCTTGATGTAAATTATAAAACAATACTAGAAAATCCCCCCAAATTAGGTAATTATTTAATAAAATAGTAAATAAATCATGGGTCAAAGAAGAAATCACTATGAAATTTGAATATATATTTATATACACATATATGTTTCTAATGAATGATATTAAATATTAGATGCCTATCTATATATCTTAAAAAACTAACTTTCAAAATAAGTAGGATACAGATTAACCTTTAATTACAGAAAATCTATTACCTTAAATACTATAAAAGAAGAAAGGTACAAAATAAATGATCTGAAAATTATTCTCAGTAAGCCAAGAAAAAAGCATTAAACACATAAAAATTAATAAAACGTAAAAATTAACTAAGTTTTTAAAATATGCAATAAAATCAACAAAGCCAAAAATTTACTATTTTAAAAAACTAGTATAATTTGTAAATTCCTAAAAAGAATAAAAAAGAAAAAATACACTGAAAAGAAGAACATGAATATAGGTGTTACAGTTATTACAAATGTAACAATAGGAATTTATAGAAGACTTCATGGCAATAAATTTCACCACTTCAATTAAATGAACAAATTCCTGGGGAAGAAATAATTATTTAACTTTTGGCTGTAACCAAGCCAAACCCATCTCCCCAAAAGCAATTCTAAAGCTTTACAAAATTAACAGGAAAACATTTCAAGGCTCTAGATAACACCCAGAGATACGCAATATTCTGAGAAGCAATAGGGATGCAAGAGAAAAACGAGTGGAAATTGTGCATTCTATTTCTGGTCAGCTTTCAACACTCCCTTTCAAGCTCAATTGATGAGGCAGGGCAAGGCAGGCCAGAAGCAGCAGAAGTTCTCTGCCACAGTCAAAGGGGTCTCACTCGGTTTGGAACAGTGGACAATGCCAGCACATTGTCAGTTTATTTCTAATAGGCAAGCAAAAGTGAAGGACCAATGGCACATTACAGATATTCCATGTTTATGACTGGACAATTCAATATTGTAAAGATGCCAAATCTCTCCAAAATTACACTGTAAATTTAATGCAATCAAAATCCAATAAGTTATCATGTGAAAACTGACAAGCTGATCTTTATGGAAAGGCAAGAGGCCAAAAACAGCAAAGGCAATGCTGAAGAAGACAAAGCTGTTGGATGTGCATTATCAAACATCAGGACTTACTTTAAAGACAGTAAGTAAAATGTGTGCTTTAGAAAAATGAAAGAGAATAGAGTCCAGAATCAAATGTACATATATATGCTCATCTGATGTACAACAAAGCAGTGCAGGGAGGAAAGAAGTTTCAAAAATAATTGGATATGGAATTGAGAAAAAATACATCTTGGCCCTTATTTTACAACACAAAAATTAAACTCTAGATGGATCACAGAATTAAATGTGAAAGATACAGCAATAAAGCCAGTAAAAGATAACACAGAAGATATCACCTTGGCCTAGGTAAAATCTTCTTAAATATGACACAAAGAAAATGGCCATAAAGAAAGAGTTCCCGTTGTGACTCAGGGGCAACAAAACTGACCAGCACTCATGAGTGCGCGGGTTTGATCCCTGGCCTAGCTCAGTGGGTTAAGGACCCGACCTTGCTGTGAGCTGTGGTATAAGTCACAGACACAGCTCAGATCCTGCATTTTTGTGGCTGTGTTGTGGCTAGAGGCTACAGCTCCAATTCATCCCCTTGCCTGGGAACGTCCATATGCCATAGGTGCAGACCTCAAAAAAAAAGAAAAGAAAAGAACCGTAAAGAAAAGATGTTTGGACATCATTGAAATTAAGATTTACTGATCATCAAACATATCTTAAGAGAGTGAAAGGTCAGACATTCTATTGGGGAAAATATGTGTATAAAATGTATACATTACATTTAAATATATATGCATATATATTTAAATATGTTTGTTTTTATACCACAGATCAATCAAAAATAGGACTGCCTAGAGTTCCTGTGTGGCTCAGTGGAAGAGAATCTGACTAGGAACCATGAGGCTGTGGGTTCAATTCCGTGGCCTCGATCAGCAGGTTAAGGATCCAGCATTGCCATGATCTATAGGGTCATAGACACAGCTCAGATCTGGCGTTGCTGTGGCTCTGGCATAGACTGGCAGCTGCAGTTCCGATTTGACCTCTAGCCTGGGAACCTATGTATTCTGCGGATGTGGTCCTAAAAGAAAAAATAAAAAAAAAATAGGACTGCCAAATTAAAAATGGTGAAAAGCCATGAATAGACATTTCCAAAAGAGAACAGCCAAAGAACCAGTAAGCCTAGGAAAATTCTTAATGTTATTAGTCACCAGAATGATGCAAATTAAAACTAAAATTACGTACCAACACAAACACACTAGAAAATCTAAAATTAAAAAGAATAACAATCTCAAGTGTTGGTAAGGATATACAGCTGGAACTCATATACTACTGGTACACATATGCAAACATTTTAGAAACTCATTCAGAGTATCTACTAAGCCTATGTGTATATATATACCCTGTGTGCACCAATTTCATTTTTCCAAGTTGCATATATAGGTGCACCAAAAGACATATGCAACAACGTTCAAGAAGCATCATGCAGCAAGAGTAGGACAAGTAACTATAACTGTCATATACAGTATAATGAAAACTATACAACACTGAGAATCTGCATACAACAAAATGGATGAATCCCATAACAAGATGTTAAGCCAGAGAATTTAGGCACAAAAATTCAAAAAGAAGTCAAAATGATGTACTATGATAGAAGTCACAATTCACATTATCTTTGTGGGACGTTGAGGGGAAGGTTAGTAATTAATTGCAACTGCCTCAAGACTAGCTGGCATACAGCTAACCTTCCAGAGCTTGATCTAGATGGAAGTGACAATAGTATGTTCATGGATGTATTAACTTTGACAACTTCATTGATCATTTAATGTTTGTGTATTTTTTAAACATATTTTCTTAATAAAGTATAAACACATGCACATACATATAGACATATAGAGAGACAGACATAAACAGAGACATTTCTATACATACACACACATGTGTATCTTATGTGTATGTATGGATAGATGTAAGGCTGTGAGTTTGTATACACACTAAAATTACAAGCTTAAAAAGTCCTTAAATATATTTTGATATGTAATATGGTGGGGGAGTAAGAAAGGAGGAATTAATAAGTTTAAAAAAATTTATCTGTAAAGACGTCTTTCAAGCTGAAACTTGAAGAATGAGGATGCGGAAGAATAACAAAGAGCCCTGCTGGTAAAAAACTGGACCATGTCTCCTAGGCATAGGATGAAGAATATATATAATCTATAAAGTTGGAAAGAGATGGTCTTAGTCTGTGAACTAAAAGGAATCCAGCATAACTGAAGGCAGGTTAAAGATGAAGAGAGAGGTTAATGATGAGGTAGGAAAGGGAAAAAACAGTTTGGCCTTGCACGGCCTCACAGGCTATAATAAGAAATTTGATTTTATTCTAAGGAAAAGTGCAAATCGTTGAATGATTTTAAGCAGGGATATTACATAATCCCATCATTGTGTTGCTTTGTTTTAATCATTCTGGATACTTAATCATTCTGGAAAACAGATTAAAATGAAGGAAAAAATGGGCAACTGAGTTTTAGTGTAGGTTGGTGAGTAATGTAGGATTATGTAAACTAAGACTTTTAGTGTCATATCTGACTTGGGCAAATAACTTAGCAAATAGTCTTCCTGGTGAATACTTGTTTTCATTTGTTCAGTTTTGATTAACTGTGCATTATCACATTCCATCTGTTTTTCCCAGAGCGAAGAGTCTGGGTCTACCAGTTTGTGGTGATGTTATATTAGTGATGTTTCAAATTTACTTTCAATGTTTAACAATCCACAAAGTTGGAGATTCTCAGTGGAATTATCCATTACTTCATGAATTAATAAGGTTTTATATTTCAAGGACCATCTTACATGTATAACCTGTGAACATATTTGATCTCGTTAGCCAATATGAAGAATTTTCTCACCCAAAAATAAAGTGTAAAAATAAATTCCATTGTTTCTCTTATTCTTTTTTGTACTTTTGACAAAAAATATGGGAGGGGCATAAGTTAATAGATCTCATTTTTAATCTGATGGGGATGCATATACTATGTGAATAAAATAAACTGATGTTGTGAAAAAAATCTGCATATACTCACAGGTGACACATTTTTACCAGATTATTACATCAGAAACAAACAACTTGGTATTGTAAAACAGTAATCTGAATTTCAACATTTATTTCTTAAAGTTATCTTGGGATTCTTCTTTTCTTGTAGAATTTTCTTTGTCAGACATTTTAAGTTTCAGCATTGGGGCCTAAAATAACAATTTTTAAAATGAGCAGCATTCAATGATACTCTACAATGGGATCTTCCTACCCATTACCGAAAATCAGAAAGTAAAAATGTTTAACAAGATGAAGGAGGATGAGGATGGATAGGAGAGATAGGAAGAGAAGAAGGAAGATGAACGGGAAAAAAAAGGGAGAGAAAAAAAGAAGGGTGGAGATTGGATTAAGATGGTGGAATAGGACTGGACATCAACTTCTCTCCCGAAAAACAACAAACTACAACCCTATGCTGAAACTTTCAACCAAATGCACTGTAAACTTCCAAAAACGATATTCTACTCCGGAAGACAAAGAGAAGAACACATCAAAAGGTACGAGGGGCGATTACACAATAGAAGCAACCCCATACCTCCTGGGTGGGAAGCCCCACAGACTGTAAAGTAACTGCATCACAGAGACTCAGCTACAGGACTGAGAGTTCTGAGCCCCATGTCAAATCCCCATACGTGGCGATCTGTCACAGTGAAAAAGAGCCCCCAGAGCATGTGGCATTGAAGGCCAGTGGGGCCTGTGTGCAGGACCTCCACAGGACTGGGGGAAACAGAGACCCCATTCTTGAAAGGCACAGACAGACTTTCACGTGCAATGGGTCTCAGGGCAAAGCAGTCTCCATAGGAATCCAGCTAGAACCTGACTGCAATTCTTGGAGGATCTCCTGGGAAAACAGGGGTGACTGTGGCTTGTTGTGTGGGAAGGGCATCGGAGGTGAAGCTCTTGGGGAAATTCAGCAGTCTGCAATTCTCTGGAGGTGGCCATTTCTGGGAAAATCTGGTCCCTCCAATCAGTGCTCAGAAGCCCCAGGCAAAACAATATCCAGGTGGGATCACAGCCCCACCCATCAGTAAACAGGCTGCCTAAAGACCCCTCAGGCACACAGCCAGCCTCTAAGCTCATCCAGAGACAAAGCCCCACCCAACAGAGGGATAAGAATCAACCCCACCTACCAGTGGGCAGGCACCAGTCCCTCCCGTCAGGAAGCCTACAGCAATACCTGCCCATACAATTAGCCACAGGGGAGACAAAGACCATAACTAAGAGAGGCTACAACTCTATTGTCAGCAAAAAGGTCACCACACCAAAAACATATAAAAATGAAAAGACAGAAAACTGTAACTCAGGGGAGAAAGAAAAAAGCCCAGAAAAACAGCTCAGTGATGAGATTATCAGCCTCCTAGAAAGAGACTTTAGATTGTTGATGCTGAAGATGATTGGAAATAAACTGGAGGCAAAGATTGATAATTTAAAGGATACACTGAGCAAAGAAATACAAGATATGAAAATTAAACATGAAGAGATTCAAAATACAATAACTGAAATAAAAAATTCCTTAGAAGCAGCCAATAGTAGAATACAGGAGGTAATCAGTGAGGTGGAGGACAGATTAGTGGAAATCACTAATGCAGAAGAGAAAAGAGATAAAAGATTGAAAGGAAATGAGCAAAGTCTCAAGGACTCTGGGATAATGTTAAACACACCAACATCCATATTATAGGGGTGCCAGAGGAAGAAGAGAGAGAGAAGGGGACAGAAAAAATATTTGAAGAGATAATGGCTGAAAACTTCCCTAATATGGGAAAGGAACCACTCAGTCAAATCCAGGAAGCTCAATGAGTACCATGTAAATAAACCCAAGGAGGAACACCCTGAGACACATATTAATCAAAACAACCAAAATTAAAGACAGAGAGAAAATATTGAAAGAAGCTAGGGAAAAGAAATAAATGACATAAAAGGGAACCCCAATAAGGTTATCAGCAGATTTTTCACCTGAAACTCTACAGGCCAGAAGGGAGTGGCATGATATACTTAATGTGATGAAAGGGGAAAAACTTCCAACCAAGATTACTTTACCCTGCAAGGCTCTCATTCAGATTTGAAGGAGAAATCAATACCATTACAGATAGGCAAAAGCTAAGAGATTTCTGCAACACTAAACCAGCTTTACAACAAATCTTAAAGGAACTTTCTAGGCAGAAAAGAAAAGGCCACAACCAGAAATGAAAACACTGCAAATGACAAGGCTCACCAGTAAAGTCATATATACAGTACAGATACTAAATCATCCATGCACAATTGAGCTACCAAAATCAAAAATCATAAGAGAGCACAAACGCAGGACACTGGAGATGCAATTGCAATTAAGAAACCAACAACTTAAAACAATCTCATTTATATATAGACTCCTATATCAAAACTTCAGGGTAACTGTAAACCAAAAATCTACAATTGATACACAAACAAATAAGAAAAATCAACTCAAATACAACATTAAAGATCGTCATCTTGTGAGAGGAGACAACAAGAGAATAAGGGAAGAAAAAAGAGCAACAAAAACCCAAAACAATTAATAAAATGGCAATAATAACATACATATCAATAATTACCTTAAATGTTAATGGACTGAATGCCCCAAACAAAAGACATAGACTAGCTGAATGGATACGAAAACAAGACCCATATATATGCTGTCTTCAAGAGACCCACTTCACTTCTAGGAATACATACAAATTGAAAGTGAGAGGATGGAAGAAAATATTCCATGCAAACGGGAATCAAAAGAAAGCCAGAGTAGCAATACTCCTATCAGACAAAATAGAGTTTAAAATGAAGAACATTTTAAGAGACAAGGAAGGGCACTACATAATGATCAAAGGATTAATCCAAGAAGAAGATATACCAGTATTAAATATCTATGCAACCAACATAGCATCACCACAACATATAAGGCAACTGCTAACAACCTTAAAAGGAGAAATCAACAATCACACAATCATAGTGGGGGACTTTAACACCCCACTTACAGCAATGGATAGATCATCCAGACAGAAAATCAATAAGAAAACAAAGGCCCTGAATGAAGCATTAGACCAGATGTACTTAATGGATATTCATAGGACATTGCAATCAAAAGTAACAGCATAAACATTCTTCTCAAGTGCGCATAGAACATTCTCTAAGATTGATCACATCCTGGGCTACAAATCAAGCCTCAAGTAACTAAGAAAATTGAAATCATTTCAAGCATCTTCTCTGACCAAAATGCTATACGAATGGAAATCAACAAGAAAAAAATGGCCAAAAATACAAACATGTGGAGACGAAACAACATGCTACTAATGAACCAATGGATCACTGAAGAAGTCAAAGAGGAAATTAAAAAATACCTAGAAGCAAATGACAACAAAGACACGACACCCCAAAACCTCTGGGATGCAGCAAAAGCAGTTCTAAGAGGAAAGTTTAGAGCAATACAAGCCTACCTCAGGAAACAAGAAAAAGCTCAAATAAACAAACTAATTTTACATCTAAAGCAGCTAGAGAGGGAAGAACTGACAAGACCTAAAGCTAGTAGAAGAAAAGAAATCGTAAAGATCAGAGCAGAAATCAATGAAACAGAAACAAAGAAAACCATAGAAAAGATCATGAAACTAAAAGCTGGTTCTTTGAAAATATCAACAAAATTGATAAACCCTTAGCCAGACTTAGCAAGAAAAAAAGAGAGAGGACACAAATCAATAAAATTAGAAATGAAAAAGGAGAAGTAACAACAGACATCACGGAAATACAAAGGATCATAAGAGACTACTACATGCAACTATATGGCAATAAAAATGGAAAACCTAGAAGACATGGACAAATTCTTAGAAAAGTACAATCTTCCAAGACTAAACTAAGATGAAATAGAAAATATGAATAGACCAAACACAAGTTCTGAAACTGAAACTGTGATTAAAAAACTTCCAACAAACAAAAGTCCAGGACCAGATGGTTTCACAGGTGAATTCTATCAAACATTTAGAGAAGAGCTAACACATATCCTTCTGAAACTCTTCCAAAAAATTGCAGAGGAAGAGACCCTCCCAAACTCATTCTATGAAGCAACCATCACCCTGTTACCAAAGCCAGAGAGAGATACCACAAAAAAAGAAAACTACAGGCCAATCTCACTGATGAACATAGATGCAAAAATCCTCAACAAAATACTAGCCAACTGAATCCAACAATACATTAAAAGGATTGTACACCACTATCAAGTGGGATTTATCCCAGGGATGCAAGGATTCTTCAATATCCGCAAATCAATCAGTGTGATACACCACGTTAACAAACTGAAGAATAAAATCCAACGATCCTCTCCATAGATGCAGAAAAAGCCTTTGACAATTTACAACAGCCATTTCTGATAAAAACGCTTCAGAAAGTGGGCAAAGGGGGAACCTACCTCAACATAATCAAGGCCATCTATGACATACCCAGAGCTCACATCATTCTCAATGGTGAAAAGCTGAAAGAATTCCCGCTGAGATCAGGAACAAGACAGGGATGTCCACTCTCGCCACTACTATTCAACATAGTTCTGGAAGTCCTAGCCACAGCAATCAGAGAAGAAAAAGAAATAAAAGGAATCCTAATTGGGAAAGAAGAAGTAAAACTATCACTTTTTGCAGACGACATGATACTATACCTAGAGAATCCTAAAGACTCTACCAGAAAACTATTAGAGCTCATCAATGAATTTGGCAAAGT
>PVHT020000141.1:17110863-17150293 GCA_004024745.2 Catagonus wagneri
TCCCCTCCCTTTTGGCAACCACAAGTCTGTTCTCCAAGTCCATGAGTTTGTTTCTTTTCTGTAGATAGGTTCATTTCTGCCACATTTTAGATTCCAGATATAAGTGATATCATATCGTATTTGCCTTTCTACTTCTGACTTTCTTCACTTAGTATGAGAGTCTCTGGTTCCATCTATGAGAGTCTTCAATTCCATCCGTGTTGCTGCAAATGGAACTATTTTGTTCTTTTTTATGACTGAGTAGTATTCCATTGTGTATATACACCACATCTTAATCCATTCATCTATCATTTGACATTTAGGTTGTTTCCATGTCTTGGCTATTGTGAATAGTGCTGCAATGAACATAGGGGTGCATGTATCTTTTTCAGTGAATGCTTTGTCTGGATGTATACCCAGGAGTGGGATTGCTGGATCATATGGTAATCCTACATTTAGTTTTCTGAGGTACCTCCACGCTGTTTTTCATAGTGGTTGTACACTAAATCCAGATTTTAAATCTCCAGTTTTTGGATTTGTAACTAACTAACTAGTCCCTGGACTGCCATCTCATCATCGGTAAATGACAGTTTTACCAATCTCATGAAGTTTTTTCAGGGATCAAATAATTTGGTAACGCGAGCCCTTGCAACAGTACCTAGCTTAGAGTAAGTGCTCAATAAATACTCTCTATGATGTTAAGTATTGCGGTTGCTATTATTAATTACCTTCACCACCTATCAGAAACAGAAGAGAGAAACACAGGTAAGGTGGTTGTTGTTGTTTTTTTTTTTCTTTTCTTTCTTTTTGGCTGCACCTGCAGTATAAGGAAGTTCCTGGACCAGGGATTGCATCCAAGCCCGCCTGCCAACCTATGCCACAACTGCAGCAATACCAGATTCTTAACCCACTATGCCAGGCTGGGGATAAAACACATGCCACCACAGAGACAATGCTGGATCTTAACCCCCTGCATCACAGAAGGAACCCCAGCACAGGTAAGGTTTAAACAATTTACATGTCACTAGACACTTCAGTTTACAAATAAAAGAACAGGTAGTCTAAAACCAAATACTAAATACATGCATTTCTAAGCAAGAAAGGGACTCATATGGTATAATTTGAGAATTTTAACCAAAGTTTTCTTACACAAATTTGCCTCCCCATTTAGGTGAGCTTGAGGAATTCACTTAAGATTTCTAGGACACTGTTTCCTCATCTATAAAATGAAGAGATTCAAGTAGATGATTATTAAATTCTTTCTGAGCTTAATGATGTTTTCTTTGCTGTTATTCGGTAGCAACTTACATTTTTACAACAAAATAATGCAAAGTTTCAAAATCCTCAACATATAAATGTTTGAAACAAGATATCTATATTCCTTAGTGTGTGCTTTACTTTCTTATTTTTGGTGGAGAAAAGCAAAAAAAAACAAAAACAAAAACAGCAGTATGGCTTGCATAATGGAAAGATGATCAGATTTACAGAAGATGCAGACATTATTTTGATGTAGAGATGGGGGCCCCTAAACACAGACTGCAGATGCATTGCATCAACACCAAGGGCTGGCAAGAATTCTGGGACATGTAGAAAAATATCCTAGCCAGTTTATCAGAGAAAGGAGAAAAAAAAAAAAAAAACAATTAAGTCTTCTAGACAACCCACTGTAATGCTGAGAATCATATAGTGTCTTTCTAACTGGAGCAAAACATTGAAACCAACAGAAGAAGGAAGCAGACCTTTTTTCAGTATCGAACTCAGTTTTGAAAAGTGCATTAAAAAAATACTTGTAGTGAAAACATTTCACATTTTTGGTAGTGTCAAGCATCATCCCTATATAAAAGAGGCATCTTAATGTGGATAGATCCAGCTTTCTGCATCATTTGACTTTTTTCCTTCTCTTGCTTTAAGAACATGACCAAAACAGACAAAGAAGAGCATATGCATTTGTGATGACAGCTAAATATATATCTTATCCTTTCCAGACACAGGGCCTTTTATAAGGCAGAAACCTATACTTTGCAAAAAGTGAGGCACATCAAATAGCAGTAGTCTAGTGGCTAATTAAGCTGGGTGTCTTGCCAACCCAGGTTTTCAAATTCGGTTATGCTATTTTCTTTCTACCTGTGTAGACATCATTCTTGCCCTCAAAGACTTGTTTACTTCTCAACAAAATGGAAATAATAATAGGATTGTTTTGAGTAATATATGACCTAATACTTGTGAACGGCTGGCAATGTGTATTCATTAGGAAGAGTGGTAGCAGTAATACTAAACATTTTTAAACATGGAGCATTTCATTTTAGATGCAAAACTATGGGTAAAACCATCCTTCAATTTACAGGGAAAAGCAGTCAACCCAATTGTTTGAATTTACCAATAACCTAACTAAAGCCTGCACTTTCTCAGAATTATCTCATCTTGCTGAAATGAGGGATTAAAATCAAGAAGATGAAATTTAAGAGAGATACATTTAAGTGCTGCAAAGGAAACTATTACAGGAGAGACTTGAGACTTTTTCTTATGTGAAAAGATCATGACAATGGGATAAGGCAGCAAATCCAGGATGCACTGATGAAGTTAGGGTGTCCAGGTTATGAAAGGAAACATTCAGCTATTTGAGGAAGGAATAAAGTCTGAGGAAGACTTAAGCAGGAAAGAAGAAAAGAAAGAAGTGTGTGTCAGATCCTTATTATCCCTTAATAATCAAAACAATATCATATTCATGTGGTAGTATACTAATTTGGTATCATTCCAGAGGCCATAACTTCAATCAAGGGAAGTAAGAGGAGGCAGATTTTGCCACTGGTAAATTTATTAGTCAATATTTAGACTAAATTGCTGTAATATAGAAACTTCAAAATACAATGGCGATGGTCAGTGGTAGGGATGTGGCCCAAGGCAGGTAAAACATTCTACTCATGATGTCATTAGGTGTTTAAACAGGACAGTCAACTGTCATCTTCATCATAAGGCTCTATCTCTAAACCTAAGGGTGACTCTGCAGGTGGTGCCTCATCCAAGCTAACAGGATATTCAGTAAAAACAGCTTTGTCTTTTAAAGAGATGACCTGGAAATTCCACATATTAATTCAGCTCATATCCAACTGGCCCAGACTTAATTGCACAGCCACTAACTGTAAGTTCGGAAGTATGGTCTCTAGACACACAGCCATAAACTAGTTAAAAATCAGTGCTAGGGTGAGAGAGGTAATTATTAATTAAATAAATAAGTGCAGAATAAACACAAAGAAGGAAGAAATCAGAAGTTTCTGCCACAAGAAAAAACTATACAAACATTTCAGCCATTTTGTACAAGAATTAGCAGTCCTATGAACCTACCGCACTTTCTTAGTATTCAGAGTTAGTCATGGATACAACAGAAAATATTCCTGAATAGTAGATGACACTAGATGGCAAATGTGGGTCCTTCTAACCCCGAAATTTTGTGATTTTAAAATGGCTCTTTCAACAAACCGTATCTGCTTAACACTGAACACACTTGGATACAATTTGAGAGGGGCTACTCTGTGCCCTAACATCTCATTCTTCTTCTTGTATCACTAGAGTATATGGCTATTTCCTCAACTTCTGTCAGTACAGATATTATATTTCATCCATCACCACAATTTAAAGGGAAACTTCTTTTTAATATAAACATAAATGAAATGGTAGTCAAATCTCAGACATCAACACAGCCATAGTTCATATTATTCATCTAACATATATTTATTATTAAAAAAAAAACTTGTTTTAAAAAGTGTTAAAAAAAGTTAATAGATTACTGCGTAGCATATATTTGGGTTAAAACATCTATGGCTACTGCTTTAACTATTAAGCTATATGTGTAATAAAAAAGGATCTATTATAAATATCTGTTAAAAATCCTGATTTTCCAAACAGTTAAATTTCCTCCAAATAAGAATATTCAACTTTTTCATGGGTACTTTTTAAAGGATAAAAATGAAATCATAATCTTGGCTGAATTTTTCTGAGCTGAAGTTGTGACTTTATGGACAAAGACATGATTTAAACCAACAAAATGGCGACAGAAGGAGGAAATTAGTCAAATTTGTCAGATTCATTCTACTGGTTTCTTCTTTCAAATTTTGACCTAACTGTCCCATAGATATATATTATCAGAAAGATGACTTTAGAATTAAAAATTACACTCAGATTAAAACTACAGAGTGTCTATATGACACTTTTGTGGGAATTAGGGAAGGTGACGGATGCTTCCCTCAAAGCAAAGGTACGTTCAGTTGAGAACAGGCTGGATTTGGAATTCTACCCAGACCCTCAGTCAGTTTTGTGTAATACACAAACTGCAACAATCTTGTGCAGCAGCTTGGAATCATTTTTTCAGTTGAGCAAAGAATTAAATTTAAAGTTTTTCTTCAGAGTTTGTTTCTAATAGAGTACATTTACCCTCTTCTTAAGGTAAAATAGGGCAAAGAAACGAGATTTTTACCTGGATTCACTTTTCAAAATAATAGTAAATCCAACAAGAATTTCAAATAACCCAAGAAACAGATTTTTTATCTCCTTTAGCAGTTAGGTGAATTTTTAATCTCACTCAGGCTTTATTTTTTAAGAACCAAATATGTGCTCATGAAATTTAAAATCTGGTAAATATTGGGAAACTTACCTGTAGTAATTATTTTGATTATTTTCGCACAGTAAAAATAAATCCTTACCTTCCTTATATTCATAGGCTGTATTTAGAGATGAATTAAATACATTTATGCTTGAATTTCAAAAGCAATAAAATGTGTGTATTTATACATATGTACATACATGCACAAAAGGAATTTCTTTCTCTTTAGAATAAGCAATGTTAGAAAAAATTTATTATTCAACTCCAGACTCAGAACTGAGTAATCTAAAAAGGACTTACTTCTAAATAAGAAATACAAGCATTCAGCATTAAAATTAAATTTTTTTAAAGAATTTTTCAATCTGGCTGCAAATTAATACATTCATTTTTCCATTGTTTCATGTAAAAATGATTGAAGTACTCATGAAAAATCGTGCTTCATGTGTGATTAAATTGATTTATTTCTACTTCTAATTCCATTTACTTTAATAAAATGCTAACATTAAAAGAGAGAGCAAGGCTTAAGAAGCTGCCAGGAAGTTTAGTTTTCAAGTAAAATCATGGGATCGGAGCACATGCTTGTCTACACCATGATCACTGGCATTTACAGGGAGAAATTTGTGCAATGGGCAGGAAGATTATTGCTAACGCCATCCAGAGATTACAAGGCTTGCATTTAACAAATATAACTTTATACTTTCCAAGGCCAACCTCTGGCTAGGAGTCAGGATATAGCCCCTTGGCAATTAGGCCAGCAACATGAGTTATTGACTGACGTACCATGAAATACCACCAGGCCTTAGAAGGATAGCTCACTGCAGAATGTGCTAACTAAACAGACACTTAATTGTGATAATAAGATCTCCATGGCAAACTGTAATATGCAATTTATGCCATTCATGTATCTGCTGCAAACACTCTAATAAAATAAATTATTCTCTAGCACAGAGAAAATTCACAAACTGCTAAATCTTATATGAAAAGTGCAGGATTTACCTCTACCTCTACCTACCGCCTTTGGAGTTTTGTTTCTTAATCTTGCTTGGCAATCTCCATGACCAGTATTTGACTTCCATTCAATACTTAATGTGCAGACTGATATTTTTCTTTGGGCATTTCCCTTTTAGGACATATCCTGACAGCTCTTTTTCCACAAGAATGCCAAATTGAGTGACACTGGACTTGCAAGGAGAGGTGGGTAATCAAAATTGTCTACAGAGTTCCTTTTACTTGCCTCCTACCCCACACTAACTCTTCCAATTCAGTCATCGATGTCTTCTTTTAGTAACTTAGAAAGAAGAAAGAAAATGTATAGATGTTGTCATATTAACCCCCATCAAAACTCCCACTCTGATGTATTCTTAAGTTTATTTCTCACTTGTTATGGTAGAAGGAGGGAGTTTACACATGAAGTTCTTCTACCTTCTCTCCACCTTGCTGGCATATTTAAAACAGCCAGGACTACCTCATCAGATTGTAATCAGATTCCTCTCACCACTATATAGCAGAACCTTCCCAAGTTCTGAGCTCAAAGTCAACAGCATCACAGTGGTCCTGCCTGTAAAGGGGATTCCACACCACCCCAGGTCTACCTAATAGATCAGGCTCTAACTAACAGGGCCCCAGACTATGGATCCTTCTTTCTTTCTTCCTTTCTTATCAAGCTTTACTACTATATCTCATATTCCATCAAGGTTCTGAAATTAGATTTGTTGAGAGCAAAAATTAATTCACACTACAGTGTTAGGGATTCACCATAGTTTAAAAGTTCTATCTTTCCCTAGGGACATCAACATTTCAAGGAAAACTTCCAGGAATGCAACTTCCTAGCTGTCAGAGTGAATGTCTAATGGTAGGAATTTCAACCCATCAGTAAATACAATAAGATGCTAGGAGTGATATTTGGGGTATTTTGATGGCTCCCACTCCTTATGTCATAGCACATATAATGGTTTTATTTAGAGAGCTCCATGGAAGATACTATGCTAAGTAAATGTGAAACAGCACCTCATTAAATAGCTCCCTCTACCTACTTGTAAGTTTGGTGCAGACCCAGCAGCATACACATAGTACTTGGTTCTAAGACTAACTTTTTCCTGTTCTAGGCTACAAGCATTGCCTAACCTAACTGGTTTAAGAATCATTATTCCACAAAAGCGCTTTTGCCTATTACTGCCTAGGCTTGAACTAGTTTCTGATTACTTAAAAGTGATTTATAGAAGATTCCTGATTTTAAAGATTTTACTGTCTAGTGAGATACACGTATACATTATTACAAGGCATGTCATGCAGGTACTCAATACAACACTCCTTATAACTCTTCCTGCACTAGTGAGATTGCTAGTTTATTTGTCTGCTCCCTGCCCACTCCCTGATCTCCTTGGGATACAAGATTGTGTCTTACTCATCTTTGTAAATATACTTACCTAACTTCAGGATAAAAAACACATTAGATAAGAAAGACAGCTGTGGATACTCAAAGACATTGAGGGCAGTGTCAAAATGAAAAACTAGTACAATCAGAAATGGGTTCACATCTAAGTCCTTTGGCTCTAGGTAACATGCTCTTATCTTAACATCATTCATCTCTTGACATTCCTTTTTCAAGAATCAACCTAATAGTAATGTACATGTAAGCATGAATGCTAAGCACATACACCTACAGTCATTTCTAATAATCTACAGATCACCCACTTGTAAATTATCTACTTCATTGGATTATCCGTTAGAAATGATTGCTATCAGAGTGGCTTCCATTTGTCATCTAATACACCTCTGAGCCTTTTCCCCCTTGTAGTCATTTGCACAGGAAACGGAGACCACTGAGATTCTAATATTAGCCTAGGTGCAACATCATTTAAATAAGAAACCTGATACACCCCACCAACTGACAGAATGTCATCTAAATTTAATATAAATAGCTCGTAACAGATGCACCCCTGCATTAACAAAGGTGATTTAGAATTTATTATACTTTGTTGTAACTTACATTCAGAGACTCTGTTTTAAGTAAGGATATTTAAGGATTTTGATGTGTACTTTTCTCTCTGAAACTGCTCACTTCTAGGACACACTGTATAATCTTCACTCTTGGAGGCTCAAAAACTCATATATTCTTATAAGGGTAAATCTAGAAAATGCAGCCCTCTCTATTCAAATTGCCATGATGCCATTCTATGGAAAGACTTGCCAGTAGTAAAGCTCCCAGGTGAGCAATAGCATTTTCCAAACATGGAGAGCAAATTCAGACATGTCACAAGAGGCCATTTAATTGGGAAACTATTCTCTAGAGTTTAGAAATCACTCATGTAATTTATTTTTCTACATGTAAAGTCTCAGGCATGATTGCAAAAGACCAACCACAATGAAGCTATAAAATTAAACACATACACAGAGAGAAATAAGGCTCTGGTGATTTTAAACCAAAAAAAAAAAAAAAAAAACTTTTTTGCTCCACTTCTTTCATAAAACTTTTCCTATTCCATCCAGATGGAGAGCATCACAGGACATCCTGAAGGTAGCAGAGGTGTCAGCAGCATAGTGCTCCTCTGAGGATCCCTGGGAGATTGTTCATGAAGACTTATGAAGACACAAGTCTTTTGCCCCTTCAGAATAAAAAGTAGACTTACGAAGACACAAGTCTTTTGCCCCTTCAGAATAAAAAGTAGACTTACGAAGACACACGTCTTTTGCCCCTTCAGAATAAAAAGTAGACTTACGAAGACACAAGTCTTTTGCCCCTTCAGAATAAAAAGTAGACTTACGAAGACACAAGTCTTTTGCCCCTTCAGAATAAAAAGTAGACTTACGAAGACACAAGTCTTTTGCCCCTTCAGAATAAAAAGTACAGTATACTTGACAATGAACCTATCAGTTTAAACCTTGAGAGTTTTACTGTTACATATAATAGAGTTTGGAAATGAACCTACTGCATTGCTTTGCTCAGAGTTCAGATTTATGTTATGTACTCCTACAGATGTCCTAAAATGTACTCAAGTGGCAGGCTGCTGATGCCATATACTAAACTGGCAATTCTAACAGCTCTCTGTATTATGCAAACTACTTTAGCAAACTACTGTAGGAACCTTTTTTCATTCATTGCTAGAGACAAGCAGTTAAACATATATAGTAGCCCAGCTGGTTAATCATCATCTTGCTCTCACTCAGAAGAGTCAGTTATCTCAAGACAAGCATATGTAAATCTGGGGGATAGGAGGAGAGGGAGGGAGGAAAGAGAAAAGGGGTGGAGGGAGAGGAGAAGAGAGAGAGAAGTATATTCAAGGTTTTCCAAGGCTATGTATTTAAGATGAGATAATTGCCCTCCGATTACGTGGTTCTGAAGATTATACTGCAAAGACTAAATAACATATACATATATAAAATAACCACATACAGCAAATGTAGTTCATTGCTTAAGAGAAAAGAACAAGTAGGGTACCTAACCATAAAAAAGACAAGATAAGAAATATTAATCAAGCAGTATTTAATCTCCATTTACATCAAGTGCCCACAGAAGCAATCTAATATTTTAGCAATCTAAACAAAATTATAATTAAAAGCTTCAATGTCAAACCATTTATTTCTTTATTTTTAATGTAGTACTTGCTCAATTTATGGAACTAATTTTTTTCTCTCTTTCATGTTTGCATTAAAGATCCGGTGGATCATTTCAGAATTTGTTCTGGTTCTGCCACACTGGATTTATCCAAGACAACAGATTCAGCACAGCTTTTTAATGTAATGATATACCTCTGCTTCTAGACTAATCGATAAGATGAAAATCTAAAAACAGGCATAAAATACCCATGAAGAAATGACAAAGCTTGAAATCAGTTTGAATAATTTCTCAATCATAAATTCACAAAAAAGGAAGGAGAAGAGAGGCAGGGAGGAGAAGAAAAGGGCAGGTGAGTGGCTCATTCTAGTCACCTTAAATACTGAATTTAAGAGTTTTATGCACATTCCCATTTCTTACTGACAGGACTCCAGGTATATATCAACTGACCCACAATCATGGACGCATTAGAAGATCTGCTTCAATTGTGTTGAAAGGCAAGTGTGTGCCCAGTTTGTCCATCATGGGTTTTACATTGGGCTATTACGTACTTTTATACACACATTTTTGCATAATGGATAAGGGTGCAGGTTTTACACCATTCACATTTTCTTCTTTCAGACTTCATTTTCCTTCCCTCGATAGCTACTGTCTGTCTTAGCTCCTGCAGAATATCGCAATTTGATGGGAGCTCTATAAATCTACATTTAGTGACTGGGATACACCCTTTCCTCCCAGCACCTTCAAGACAGCTGAGATCAGCACTTCTGTCAACAGTTTCCAGGCTTGAACCCGGGGGAATGAGGCTACCCTTGCAATTTTCTTTTCCTCGCAGAGAAATAAAGTTTGAGAAACACTACAAAACCCATCCTTTCTGATTAGCACATCCAGATTGAAACTCTCGTGTATCCTGGACCACCCCTTTCTTTTTTGTAAATATTTAAAATGGAATCTAGATGTGTAAATTGCTAAAAATCTGAAATTTTTAACACTAAAAAATAGGAAATATAATGATACACCTCCCCACACCTAAGGAAAAAAAAAATGCCTGCCTAATGACCAAATATGATGTTCCTGTTGGAATGCCTGCCTGGTGGTCCTTTGTACTACTACAAGTGTAATGTGCTCAGAGGGCCTATCATCTGCCCCCCTCCAGATTGTAAACCCCTTGGCAGCTGAAGGCAGCCACAGCATCCAGAATATGGGAGGCTTTCAATAAATGTCTACTGAATTCATTAGAAATATCAGCAGTCTCTTTAAATTTGAGGGCTCTGACTCCACCTTTCTTGACTATGTTTATTATTTTTACTTAGGAATATCTAAGATATGATTTTCCATCCTAAGGACTGGATGAGTGTCACAGAAGAAAAGTCATCAGATAGGGAAGAAAATTCCACAAGTTCCATGTCCCTGACTACGAACCCTACAAGTTCCTATAAGTAGAGAGCGTATTGGGAGCAGGCTACCTCCATTTTGATCTGCAACCTTAGTCATAATATTAACTACTACAGCAGACATTAAGAAGACCCAGGAAGCACAAAGTATCTGCAGAGCTAAGCAGAGGTACTCCTCATACTCAAACTGCACTTCCTCTATGTATATATTTGTGTACTGGATTTATCTTTGAACCTAAACCAGATATGGGGGGAAAGGAAAATGATATCTGAAAAACTATTGCTTGGGGAGTGGAAGTTGGAGCAATTACAAACAAACAGAAGAAAACCCATATTTTAAAGTGACTTAAGTGTACTTGAAATTGTGTTGTAAGCACCTCAGGGTCAGGACAGTTTCTGGAATGAAGCATTCTCTGAGCAAAAACTTTTCTGTGACTAAAATTCTGTATATCTGCTTGTATTATTTGCAAAACAGCTCTTTTAGTACAGAGGTCTGAAAGGCCTAAGAAGTCTTAAATAATGCTATGCAACAAAAGACTAGATGGAAAATAGAATGTCCAAGTTTGTCATTTTTCCTTTAAAATGAAATGTCAGAAATATGATTTCTGTCATGATCTCATTTCCTGAAAGGAATCTGACTGCAGACAAAGGAGCTGTCCTTGAGAAGCTACGGATGTACAGCTTCAGAAATACTGATTTATAGTACTTAGAATCTCATTAACTATTGTTCTTCTGGAGATACCAAGTTAATTATTGATAAACACCTTGATATCATGATGTGGTTCAATCTCCAGGGCTTATGTGAGGTGTTGTGTGTGTGTGTGTGTGTGTGTGTGTGACCTTTTACATCAATAATTATCCAAATGTTCAAGTGGTTTTCACTTTAGGTTGTATTTATTTTGGTTTACATTTTTACTCCATAATAGAGGGCAAGGTCACTCCTACCTGCACTGTTCCACAGAGGTTACCTAGTACACATCAGAAGCATATGGCCCTTGAGCCAAATATAGCACATGATTGTCTTTGTTCTGGCTTCCAGGTATGTGAAGTATATGGATTTCTATAGATATAGATACATTTTCCAATTTGCAAGGATTCTTACCACTCCCTAATGTTTTTACACACATAGTTACAATTAACTTCTAGACACCTGACTGCAAAGCCCTAGCCTAGAGCCTAGGCTTCCCTTGATACAAGGGAATATTCCTTATTCCATGTTATTCTTTATTACACACTGTTGTATTCCTTCACTTGACTGATTTGGATTAGAACTAAGTTTTCACATTCATTCATTCAATGTTTGCCGAGCTCCTTCTAAATGCCAAGCACTGTCCTGCACACTGGTGATAGCAGTGAGCACTGATGATACATCATGCCTGCTCTCACAGAGTTTTTATTACTGTTGGGTTAAGAGGGCACATCAACAATAAACAAATAACTTTAGGTGGTGATAAATATTATGTAAAGAAAAATAGAGAAAGGAGATCAAGCATGACAGAGGATGTTATTTTCAACAGGATGTCAAGAACATTCTCTCTGACAAGGTGACATCTTAGCATACACCTGAATAAAGTGATAAGATAAACTATGTGGATATCTGTGGAAAGAACTTTCCAAACAAACACAGGTCTCCTCTTAGAGCGAACTCTGTATAGGTAAGAGCTTCCAACTCTAGCACACTCTTTTGGTATTCTCAGAGGAGGAAAGAAGAGGATTGCAAGTTGTTCTCTACTTAATTGTTAGTATTTTTCACAATTAGATTTTTTTGTACAAAGTAGAAAATAAATCAGTAATTTCCAAACTCTTCTTTCACTATTACTACTTGACTTGATGGTTATCACCGAAACAATGATAATAGAATTTTGCTACTCTAGAGGAAAATGTCTGTTGAAAAAAAACTGCTTATAGAAAACTCATCAAAAATCCCATTACTTCAAAGAGCAACAACAATAACTAACAAACAATGCCATGGTTATGTAAAATAGAATCTTATTCCTTGTGTGAGTATTTTTTAAATAATAGAATAAATGAACATTCTACATCAAAAAAAGAAAAACAAGTAATGATTGTAAATGAGTAATTAAGGAAAACAATCTTTGTTTCTTAAAGTAGCAATAACTTTAGAATTCTAAAGAGATCTGAGAAATTACCTATATCAATTCCTTCTTTGGACAATTAGAAAAATAAATCTCTGAGGGAATAAGTGGTTTGTCCAAGGACAAAGAACTGTTTGTTGGTTAAGCTAGAACCCGAACTCAAGATTCCTAATTTTACCAGATACTATAAAACTCTTAGAGGAAAACATAGGCCAAACACTCTCCGACATAAATGACAGCAACATCATCTCAGATCCATCTGTCAGAGTAAGGACAATAAAAAGAGAAATAAACAAATGGGACTTATTCAAACTTCAAAGCTTCTGCACAGCAAAGGAAACCCTAAACAAAACGAAAAGACAACCCACAGAATGGGAGAAAATATTTGCAAATGAATCGACTGACAAGGGATTAATCTCCAAAATTTACAAACAGCTCCTACAGCTCAATACCAAAAACCAAACAACCCCATCAAAAATGGGCAGAACATCTAAACAGACAATTCTCCAAAGAAGACATACAGACGGCCAAAAAAATATGAAAAGATGTTCAACATCACTCGTTATTAGAGAAATGCAAATCAAAACCACTATGAGGTACCACCTTACACCAGCCAGAATGCCCATCATCAAAAAGTCTACAAACAATAAGTGCTGGAGAGGGTGTGGAGAAAAAGCATCCCTATTACACTGTTTGTGGGAATGCAAACTGGTGCAACCACTGTGGAAAACAGTATAGAGATTCCTCAGAAAACTCAAAATAGAGTTACCATTTGATCCAACAATCCCACTCCTGGGCATCTATCCAGAGGAAACCATGACTCGAAAAGACACATGTACTCCAGTGTTCATTGCAGCACTCTATGCAATAGCCAGGTCATGGAAACAACCTAAATGCCTATCGACAGAGGAGTGGATAGGGAAGATGTGGTACATACACACAGTGGAATGTTACTCAGCCATTAAAAGGAATGAATTACTAACATTTATAGCAACATGGATGGACCTAGAAATTATCATGTGAAATGAAACCAGTCAGACAATTAGACATCAACATCCAATGCTACCGCTTACATGTGGAAACTAAAAAGACGCAATGAACTTCTTTGCAGAACAGAGAATGACTCACAAACTTTGGAAAACCTCTGGTTTCCAAATAAGACAATCTGGGGGGTGGGGTGATGCACTGAGGGTTTGGGACAGAAATGCTATCAAACTGAGTTGTGATGGTTTTTGTACACCTATACTTGTAATAAAATTCATTAAGTAATGGGAAAAAAAAGATTCCTAATTTTTAGACTGGTACTCTTACACTGTATATTCCACATTGCACTAGTGAATTTCAGAAATTAAAAAGTGCTCTTAAGACATTATTTTCTGTTATAAGCTAATACCCAACGACTACACAGTTAAATATTTTCTTAGTGTATCCACTGTTCTCCCCACTCCTTGGCTACAGAAATGTGAAAGCAGGTTCTATCAGGAAGACTAATTTGTACCTCTCTGTGTCAAATATCCTGAACCTCAGTTTACACTGATGAAGAGCTAGATTTAGGAGTTTCACAGATGCTTTAGAAAGGTTAACGTGGGGCCAGTTGGATCAGAAAGAAGATGTCTAAGTAACAACACTCAATAGAGTAGAGTGTAAATCCTGTTCTGGGTCTTTGCAGATTGAGAAAGAAGAACCCAAGCTAAGGGACTTATGCAGTATATGCAGAATCACTGGACTGATAAAACCATTCTGATCCCCAGCTTGGCTATGTCTATTATACCAACTTACCACTGCCAGAACAATCATTGGTGATTTCTTTGCTCATATTCTTACTTTTAAGTGATAAACATGTCTATTAATTAATATCGTAAATTAGTTGAGCATAATTACAAAAATAGCAATAAATAAATAATTTTAAACACTTCTCAAATTAATGTGGCTTTTCAAGAATAAGGTAAAATAGTTTAGGCACTTTTTGCTTATGCTTAAAATTAAATTATTGATCAATAAAATTTCTATCACCATGGAGTTCCCATTGTGGCTTAGCAGGTTAAGGACCTGATGCTGTCTCTGTGAAGATGTAGCCTCAGTATGTTAAGGGTCTGACGTTGCCACAAGCTATGGCATAAGTCGCAGATGCGGCTCAGATCCAGTGTTGCCATGACTGTGGTACAGGCCAGCAGCTGGAGCTCCAATTCAACCCTTAGCCCGAGAACTTCCATGTGCTACAGGTGTAGCAGTAAAAAAGGAAAAAAGAAGTTCCTATCACTAAATAAGTTATTATTAAAATATGCTACATATTTTACTATTAACATAAGGGCATGCTGTTATTATTGCATACTCCCTATTAATGACATAAATCATCCAAACCCTCAGTTTCAATATCTATACAGTAATCTAGTAGAAATGTATCTTGGTGTAGGTTCAGCTTAGTTCAATGGATCATATTGAGCACCTGCTATATGCTAAGAAGATAATAAAAATACAATTAAGAAATGATCCCCGAACCCAAAAAAGTTAGATTTAACTTAGAGTTTCAGTCAGATATCACAGGGCTGATGATTTTTTATTTGTTTATATTTAATTTAGACTGTAGTAAATTTCATTCATTCAGAATTAATCCAACATCACAGGCCTTATGCTTTAGGTGTATGCTGTATAATCCCAATCATTTGAAGAAAGTGAAACATACTATATTCTGAGGAGGACATTTGGAGGGGAAGTTCCAGCTTGTAGATAGCAGGCTCTCAATAAAATTCTGATGATTGAACAGTAATTCAATTCTTCTGTTCCCACCTGAGAACCAAGGAAGTCATCTCCCAAAACCATCCAAGAGCATCAGGAATCTCCATGCTGCACGCTCTCTTACATGTCACACCACCAGGCTCATGCCACAGTCATGGCCAGGGATTCTGAAAATGCAGTGCTACAGAAGAGAATAGGAAGGGAACAGGATTCTATGAAGTTTCTCACAGCAGTGAAATCAAAAATTCTTGGCAGTTGTATGTAAGAGCCATCTGAAATCAGACATTGCTAATTTAGGAAAAGTATGAACACATTTTGCAAATATTCATAAGGTTCATGTTAAGCTTTAGTGCACACCCTTTATCCTCTGTAAACCTTGAGAAGCAAAATGTTATAACTTGAGATAAGATTTTTTCTAGAAATTGAACTGTCAGAAAAAAACAACCAACTCTCAATTTCTGAAGGAAAGGACTGTAACATTTACCGAAGTTTTAGGTTAGATAAAGCTTAGTTTTAAATATATTTTTAAAACCAGAAAAGCAAAACACTTTAAGACATTCATAGGACAGCATCTTAAATTGAAAAATAGGATGGAATGGAGATGAAATATCCAATAAAGAACTTTCTTTTAAAGAACCTGTGTTTTGGGGAAGAGGGCATAATTTGTCTCACCCAAATAATTGCTTTAATTTTGTTAAAAACCTATACATCTTTATTCTTATATTTCTAATAGCAACACATATAATATAGATTAATATTCCATTAATAATAAAATCTAAAAAATGTTCAAGTATAAAAGCAGTAAATTTTTTCTAAATCTAATAATGGCTTACAGATTCTGAACAATAAGAAATGTCTTGAAATTTGAGTCAATGATATGAATATTCAGTTAACATTTGTAATAATGAGATATGGCCTAGATGTATCCTGCAAGGACACCAGATATTTGAACATACATAGGCAAAAATTCAGATATAATATAAAATATATTTAAAATATTAATATAAATATAATATTAAATAATACAAAGTATTAAAACTTGGAGTCTACAGGTCCAGCTCCTTCACTTTAAAAGTAGAGAAACAGAAGCTAAGTGATTTCTGTCATTCATTTTCACATGATTGTACACTTCACTAGTGGAATCAAATTTAGTTTTTGATGGTTTACCACTAAACTGCGCTCACTCTTTTTTTTTTTTTTTTTGCCTTTTTGCTTTTTATAGCCACACTTGAGTCAAATGGAGGTTCCCAGGCTAGGGGTCGAATCAGAACTGCAGCTGCCGCCCTAAGCCACAGGCACAAGCACAGCAACACAGGATCCGAACTGTGTCTGCCACCTACACCACAGTTCATGGCAATGCCAAATCCTAAACCCACTCAACAAGGCCAGGGATAGAACCCACATCCTCATGGATATTACTCAGGTTGATTACCACAGAGCCACAACAAGAACTCACTAAATTGTGCTATTTCTAATTAGATCACTGGGATTTTATTTTATTTTATTTTATTTTATTTTATTTTATTTTATTTTATTTAGTTTTTTAGGGACAAACCCACAGCATATGGAAATTCTCAGGCTAGGAGTTGAATTTTAGCTGTAGCTGCTGTCCTACACCACAGCCATGGCCTATACCAGATCCTAGCTGCGTCTGCAATGTACACAACAGCTCACAGCAACGCCAGATCCTTAACCCACTGAGTGAGGCTAGGAATTGAACCCGCATCCTCGTGGATACTAATGGGGTTCGCTACTGCTGTGCTACAACAGAACTCCCCTGGGTTTTTTAATAATATTGAACTACTGATTAGGTTACACCTTATTAAAAAATGATAACATTTATTTAGACTTTTCCAATAATTTTTTTTTAACAAAACAGATGTCAGCAGTTAAGAGAAAGAAGTTGTCAGAAGAAGGCAAGCAAAAGTAAAGAAGAAAAAATTTAATCTGCTTCAGTATTTTGACCAATTCTGGACCTCTCAATAATTTAGCATTTTGTCATTCAATTTAGACATTCTATCCATGATGCTAAATTTGGTTAGAAACAATGATGATCTGTGAGTGGAAAATCTTCAGTACTGATTAAGACAGGATTTTCTTGTTAATGTAAGATTTATACCTAATAAACACTGTAGGAAACAAGCTAATTTTTGATATGGGTAGATTGAATTAAAGTCCACAGAGGTTAGTATTTTGAAAGGAAAATGAATTCCATATTTTGGAGTTGTATACAGTTGGCAGCCCTGGAATTTGTAGCCACAATAAAGACAACATATAAGGAAGAGAAGGCACAATGTTAGATAGATAATATCTACCAAACCAGCCTTATGCAATTGATTCTGTTTCTAGCTTCTCTCTGACCCCACTCTTACCCTCAAATCCCACTCAGCCTCCATGCAGAGTTTTTTATTCTGCTGCTATTTTCTCTCCACATAGCTTCTTTCCAAACCATCATCCATGTTCCACTCATCAACCACTGCTTTAGAACGCTTCAGGCTGGATGGCCAGGCATGAAGTGCTGGCAGGTGGTGTAGCTGTTAGCCAGCCTTGTGTATCACAAGAGATCTGATACCATCAAATTCCTTTCCCCTAAAGACTAAAGAGCAAGCCTTTGTGAGCGTGCAGGAGGGGGATGAAAACAGTTTGTCTCCTGAGCGGCCAGCCTTTGTCATATTACAAATGAAATCACTTCGGAAATTTAGAGAATTAATATCATAATGAAGACGGGAGTACCCATTAGGGTGGTCTAATGTTGCTCTGGAGAAATGTGATGGATGCCCAGTGGCTGCAAGCCCTTATTTGCAGAGAGTCACCTCTGCAGTTGCCATTATTAGGAAGATGTCTGAAGCAGAGGATCAGACACAACCATTGCAAGATGAGATAGTGTTTGACTGGTTTCCAGGGAACCGAAGGATACAAGCTTAGTTGTACCTGTCACTATGGCTCCCAGCATTTTCCCCCCTTAATGTCTTTTTTAGCTGTAGGAAGTTTCTCTTTAAAGATTCAGTGCTCTCCTAATGGCAAAAAGTGAGTAATGGGGAGCATATAAAAATGTTATATAGATTACAAATGGATTCAGGCTATATTAAGACAATGTGTGCCAGTGCTAAATAATGATTTTATTTAGCTTTACTTTTCTCTTGAAAATAAATTTAGCCAAACATTCTGAAATGAACGCACCACCGGCATTCCTATGTTCATTTAGTTTTTTATGTAAAATATCTCTCACTTTGCATGGCAATATATGTGCCTACCCAAAATCTGATCTGCATTTGATGTACTTTTCTGCACTAAAGCCTAGAATATGGTACTTCCAGGAATTATTGTAAAATGTAATTGAATCACCCTTTCTGGTACTCAGATATCTCTGTCTCTTGTACTGCTTGCCAGTGAAGTCAGTATACATAATACAAAATGGGATATTCCAAAATCCCACATCAATTCCAGACTTGATAAAAGGGAAGGATAATTTCTCTGAGAAATAAATCAGGATGGCATAAAGGAAGAGAAAGGCCAAATATTTCCTAGAAAGTAAGACTATATATCTATTTTTTTCTCCACTTCACAACTAGTCCTTTTGTTTCTCAGATCTGAATTTTTACAATTTGCATTTCTTGTTACTATGCCTGCCACCCACTCAGAAATATCCCTTCTCTGCAACATTTTTCTTCCGATGTTTGAAAGGACAAAACTTTTCAAGACAGGTTTATAGAGTCGTTCATTCTCTTGATGAACTCAAATGCAATTTTTTATTTGAGGCTGCAGTAAATACACAATCACCCAGATTTTGTAAATCTTAGTCAATTATAAAATAGAACTCAAAAATTATTCTCAATTCTTTTCCCACAAAATAGCCAAACTTGCCTATTTATCAATTAGAGAACCAACTTGGACTACTGTAGGATTTGGTTCAGTGAATATCCAGGTTCTTTCCAACAAGCTACTTTTAATTTCCTATTCTCTTCTGTATTCAAAACTTTTCAGGACAGCCAGCCGAAAGCACCAATCAAATCTCTCCCATGCAAAATGATAAACCAAAAGCAAGGTTCACCAAAAAGCTGAACTAACTACTGTCTGGGTTGTCTCTGGCCTCCTTTGAAGTGGACATAATTAATTTCATTCATAAAGCTTTATTTCCTTTCCAAAACAGTAAATTCTACTTACTCTCCAAACACAAAAACTTGCTGAGGAGGCACATACAGACTTTGCATATCCATTTGGTACTTATTACATTTCAAATTTGCATTTTATCACACATCTTATTAATAAGTCTTTAACCTTATCACATATCCAAGTTCATTTCCCCCCAGCTAGATTTTAGTGTTCCTAAAAGTTATAAATATTTATCTTTATAGTACCTAATCTAGTATTAAACATACAGTGAGGAATCTATAAATATTTGCTAAATGAAATCAAACTGATATAACCATTAAATGCTATGAACTTTCTAAAACTCAACATAGATAAACAAATCTTCTGTGTGGAAGGGAAGGTATATGGCCACTGTTTTACATTTCCTTCCAAACTGTTACATGCACACTCCAATAATAAAGAAATACATTCTCCCTAAAGTGAATAAAAAGATCCTAATGAAAGTGATATAGCCCACTAGCATTCAAACTCTGAAAACAACAAATGTGATCTTGGCCAGAGAAGAATCTAATGAAAACAATCACATTAAACATAGCTCTTCCCTGCTCAGTGCTCAGTAAGTGAGCAGCAGGCCTTCTCTGTCTGGCTTACAGAAAACAGGAGGTAGCAGTTTGCAAGGAGCAGCGTTTTAATGTGATTGGACTATAACAGACAATCTATTTACAGCATGCTCTGGGGAGCTTATAAACAAATGTTGAGTAATTTCAGCCAGCAGTAATTACCCTTGCAGCTGACAAGGATAGCATGAGACTTTCTCCTTCACCTTCAGCCCAGTCCAGAAGGCAGTGTACACAATGCCACTTCTAATTATTTCTGCATTTCTATGGCTAAAGACCAAAGTGTGTTATTAGAGAACATTTTAGAAGCTTTTTAAAAGCTTATTTATTAGGACAATTAAAAGTCATCACTATGACAGCAAATAAAAGGTTCCATTCTCAGGAATGCAGTATCAAATGAGCTTCTGCCCACTTACCTTTAAGGCAATGTGGACTTGTTTTGTGTTGTCTACTGTTAAGAACCTACCACTAAAGCTTGGTAATAAAAAGAAATAGTATCTGGAATGCATTTGGTTTAATTCTGAGATATGCCTTTTGCTCTTAACTATTTTGAAGCAATGTATATAACTGAAGCTATTTCTCAAAAGGCATATTTTGAAGTGTGTGTGTGTGTTTTGCTTGATTACAGATGTTATTGGGGATAAAATACACATGGTCATACAATCTCTCTTCTTCTACCTCTCACAGGAGGCACAAGATTACCCTGACTGGTTAAAGGAATTTATGCGGAGGCGTCACTCATACTGCATCAGTCTGACGCAAGGATGATGTTAAAAATTCAAAGATCTAAAAATAAACCTTTGGCAGATAAGCTTCTAATGGAGTGCTGAAGGAGTAAAACAATTATGCAGAGCAATCACCCTGAGCGTTTGTAATTAACAATTAAATTGCTTCCCAGAAGTGTCCAACAAGAGAACTTTTGTTGAACATTTCTATACGTGCCAAACTACCCCAAAGTAATTGGGGAAATCAGTGAACTGTGGTGTGTGTCGGTTCTCAAACACCACGGCCAGTTTGGCATTCACTGAGCTTCTGTCCGCCTCGGTAGGTTCTGTTCAGATCCCTACGATAGGAATTGACAATCTAATCCCCCAAAGTATATTATTTACATTTTTTGATATGTTACATTACATTACATTCTGTCATGTTGTATTTCATCAACAACAGATAGAATGTTGTATAACTTCATGTGACATGATGACGGATCTGTCTGTCTGTCTGTCTCTCTCTCTCATACACACGCACAAGTTTTGGAAGGTGGGTCTAAGAAAATGCATTTGAATTTGGCCCTAAAGTTATCCTAGAAGAAGTCTTCCGGTCATGACCAAAGCCATGACAAAACATCATGTTGCCACCTATTTGTAAGTATTTTTAAATGTCATTAAGATATACAATCGACCACAAAAGTAGGTTCTGAATGTTAAACAGTAAAATGCTGAAAATTAACCTCCTTGAAAGAAACATCCAAAAAAACAAATTACTGTTTAACAATACACTCTCAGATGCACATTCCTACCATCACTCTGCTCTCATTGCTGAGCTGTGGTTGGCAGATGGACAATAATTTGTCCTTGTTCTTGAGACTGGCAGGTGTCACTTTGGCCAGTGTGGAATGTGAGTGACAGATATTTTACAGCTGAAGAAATGAGAATGCAGAAATTCAAGAGTACCTCTGGGATTTCCCTGGTCATTTGTGGGCAGCACAAGGGCAGGGCAGGCTGCTGTGCTAACAGAGGACTGCTGGTTGTTGCTACTGCTGCAAGCTGCTGCAGATTCACAGCATGTTAAATAATATTTCTATTAGCAAGGATGTGTTCTTCTTTGATGGAAACATGAAGAAAGCTGCTCTCTAGGCTTCCTGTTGTATACTAAACTGCTCTAATTGCTTGCCTGTATTTTATTCAGAAATCTTATAAAAGCTGATTTCAGTGCAAAATTGCTTACAGATTTTAGCATTTTTGAACGTGCAGGTTTTCATACACATTAATGTAATTTATCAAAAAGCTAGAAGTTTGTTTTCCTCCTGTATCCAAAAGTGTCAAATTATTTTTGTTTTACAAAGAAAGAAGGATTTTTTTCTTATTAGAAGATAGTTAAGCTATAATAATAGGAAATAATAAGAAGAGAACGTAACACAAGAGTAAAAATAAGACTATGTTTCTTTTCTACCTGGACATAATCTTGGGTTTAATCTAATTTTCATAAATTAAAATTAAAGAAAAATTAAACATTTAAATTACCAGGTTAAAAAATAGCTATAAAGCTTCAAATATCTAAGCTATATTTTAAATTTGAATTTTTAGGTTCATCTTTCTCAATGAGATAAGTTTTTAAAAACATAGTTATCCAAATATAATGGATATGTAAATTAAATTGTTTGAGGTCTATAAGAAAAAAATGGTTAAAGCCAGCAAAAAAGTCCAAAGATTTTACAAACAAAATATTCTTCAAAATTTACAGGCAAATGTTTAAAATGGAAAAATAAAAATTACTTTTAAAAATATCATATAAAACTATTGCTCCTTATTTTTAACACTCTTTTTGATGTTAAGATTCAAAAAAAGAAGTTATTTAAGTCTGAATCATCTCTGAAATGTACACATTATCTGAATTATCGTTTTTGTTAAGACTGTAATAGCAATAATAAGATATCTCTTTGTCTATTAAACTTGTACAACTCAGGGAGTTCACTCAAACTAATGTGATGTAGAGAGGATACATTTTTAAAAATCAAAGTCCTCTAGTGCAATCGTTTAAAAGAATGATTACATACATTCATATACAACAACATGAATCCCAGGCTTTAGCTACAGGGACAGTTATCTGCCTTCATTTTGCATTAATTTCCTCCAGGCCCCTGCTGAAATACTACCTTGAAAAATTAAAATGGAAACCATATGTTGATTAGGAAAAACATTAACGTCAGAACACATTTCAACATTCACTGAAAGAGTTAACATTGAAACTATCTCCAAAGAAAAAGAAGATATGTTGATTCAGATTGATGTTAGAATATGTTGTTTAATGTCATTTGCCAAATGCTGTTTCATTTTTAAAGTAATTACTTATGTTAAATAAATTGAAGCATGTATGCAAGCAGCATGACATGAAATTAGCACTTTTAGAAAAAGAAATGATTTTTTTCCCCATGAATGGAATAAAACCACTCCATAAAAAGCAGTAACATACAGAAAAACATAGTCACAATTACTTTTTCCCTACTTACTAATGCAAAGATAAATTGTTCTTCTTTGAAAATCAAATATTTTCCTAACTACCATGTTTCTTTAATTAAACTGTATTCTTTATAGTGATCAAATATAATCAGTAGTAACAAGTATTTAATGAAAACAAACTGCTACTCCCAAACATTTACTACATGTTTTGTCTAAATCCCACAGATGCTCCAAGAATCACTGTCTCCATCACAAGTACAAAAGCAAGCCCCCTCCCTATTCTGTCCACCCGAATTTGCCAGTAGCATTTAAAACAATACCAAAAACAAAAACTTCTATAATTACAAGGACTTTTTAGTTCAAATTAAATCTTTCTCCACTCAAGGCATCGCTTCCAAAGAAGCTTAACGTTTCGCAGTCCAAATATTTTATTGATTTCTTGCTCAAAAATCCCATTTGATATCCTCACATAATAAAAGCATTACTCTGGTATCTTTGATTATTAGTAAGTGACCAAAATAAGAACAAAAGTTGCCCAAGCTGGACTCATTGACAAATAGGTACTATGCTAAGTCTTCTGTAATTGTGAGTGAAAGGGGGTTTGATTTTGCAGTCTTGTAAAACTTTTCCCACATAGCTGAACCCATGGTCAGAAGATGTTAGGTAACATTAACTGCCTGCATGTTTGTGCAGGGCTCTCGAGGAACAGCTAGGCACTGGGGCTCCAATCCTGAGAAACTTGGGACATAAGACATCAGCATCTACCTTTCATCTTCGCCGAGATTTGGAGTGGGTTCAGACCACAGAGGCTTCTTAATTCTCACTAATTCATTTGCTTTCCTGATTCACTTGGCTTGGGGTAACCTGAGAATGATAATGAACCTGCAAGGGGAGCTCTTAGTCCCTTGCCTTTGAATGAGCTCCGCATGGATCGAGGGCTTTCTGTGAATCTTGCAAGAGGAAAAGAATCTTATTAGCACTGATTGCTAGTCGTGAGGTTTCCTCTAAAAATTGCTCTTGTGTTTTAACTCTTGCTTGCTTTCTGCAAAGCTGAGTACTGGGGGAGAAAAGTTAGATTATTTATGCAATTGATATCTATGTCTGGAAGCTGGGGAGATATTTTGAGGGTTTGATTTAAATTAAACCCTAGCCACTAGCTTTTGTTGGTCTCCAAAAGGCAACCCCAGTGTTTCCTACTCTTTTCTGCAACTGATGCTGTTTTGTTTTGTTTTTGCATTTCTCATAGACAAACACACTCCTGAACCAGAGAGGAAGTTTTTCAAAGAAATACCCAAAGCTGCTTTTAAAAAAAGAAATCATTTTTAGATTTAATTTACATAAGAATTGTCAAATTCCGGGGCATTTCCTGTGGTTTTGGAATTCTGTTGAACTGGCACTTTTGCATTTACAATTAGTGTGTTATGGACCTTTAACTTCTACCTAGGTAAGAATTTGTGCTTGAGATGAAAAAGTCAATAAATGAACTGGGCAAAGTGGTATGTTTTAGTGAAGCAATAAATAGGGCAACTTGGGTCCACTAATATCTAGATCTTAGGATACGGACGTACCAACCAAATTATTCCCTTGCTCAGTAATTGTGCTTTCACATGTTCTGTTGCACAGATTTCCCATGCACATGCTAATCAAAGTTATATTCAGCAGCTACAATGAAATAGATGCACCGAGGGGCAGAAGAGGGCTTGACTCAGGAATTAGAAAGTGACCTTTGTGGCAGCACAGAGTGCTAACACACTCTGGTACTTTACAAAAGATGTGTAACCTCTGATGTCATGTGCTTGTCCCACATCTGGGGATTGTCTTATCAAGATTTTTAAGTTTTCTCCATAATCTGAGTGATCAGAACAACCCATGACACCATGTGATATTAAATGTGTAGCATGGATGGTGGGCTGCAAACCTAAGCTATAAATCACTACCACATTTTGAGCATATAGAATATCACATGCTAACGCAGGTAAGAGCCCTAGAGCTCATCCAGTCACAATCCCAAGGTTGATAAAACTCAGGACCAGGAAGGCTGGGAGATTTGCCCAAGGTCTAACGTCTGTCTAGCAATAGAGCTAGAAAGAGAATTCAGTGTTCGGATCCCAAGTCCTGTGCTCTGTCTGAGACTGTGCACAAAGAGTGATAGAATGTGCATCCAAACCGTTTGGACATTACAGTGCACATGCTCAAGAGCTTAAAGCTGAGGGAAAGTATTTTAGCAGTGAGTTATCCTCCTAAGCCCAGTCTTGACTTCCTATTTCCTGACACCATTAGCTCTTTTCCCATTTTGACTCTCTCCAAAAATACCCCATTTTATGTCTTCCTAGCTAGAGAATATCTCTGCTTATCAAATAAGCTGACAAATCAGAGAACAAATTTTCAACCATTTGCTTTCTTCCAAGTTACATACTATGCTCCTCTCCTGCCCTGTCTCTGTCTGCATTGGGACTCTTCCTGTTTCTGACCATACTGGGCAAAACTTTCCTAAAACAAAATTTATTTACAATTTATTTTTATTTCCATGAAATCACTTGTTTGGAGCAATCTCATAAAGTTCGTGGTTAGAAAGATTTCAATTTGAGAAATATTTATGAAAAACACATAAATGCTTCCATCAAGGGAATACAATCTGTTCAAACAATATAGAACAGTGAGTGAATAAGAGCCTGGGCTTGAAAGCTGACAAATCTGGGTTTAAATCCTTAATCCCCATCCTTAATATGACCTTAAGTAAGGTATTAAATGTCCCAAAATCTCAATTTTCTCTTTTTGATAGATAAGGCTTATGAAGTTCTGCCAGAATACCTAGCACATAATAGGCTCTCAATGAATGTTAGTTATTAGTGTTGCTGTAGTTGTTAGTGACATTGTTGTGCTAGTGGTATAAAGAATTTTAGAAAACATGCGCATATGGAGCATTGCAAAGCTAAAGTAACTAAAGACTGAATGGATTTGGGGGGCTGTCCCAGAGAAAGAGGAAAGAAATGAATGTGAAAAACTGATTCAAGGCTCCAGCTCAAGAGACTGACAGTGATGACTTTGTCACACCCTGAAGGGGTGAATCATGGAAGCACGTTCTAATGAAGTGGCTTTGATAATTATGGATTTGTGTCAGGTGAGAGCAACAGAGAGCTACCCGGGCTGGTAATTCTGGAGGCCTAGAAGACTGTGAACTTGATTTGATAAGCCCTAGGGGAAGCAGCAAAGCCAGTAAAAGTTGAGAGCAAAGAACGTACCCTAACTAGGACACAGAACCTTTGTTGAATTCAGAAGAAAATCAAGGGTAGAAGCTGGTAACAAGCTAACTCAACAAGCAGGAAAAAGAACACTTAAAATAGAGCTGGGCTAGTGTCAGGAAGATACCAGCAGCCCCAGATATGTAGATACCCTCAGAATAGCTTGTTGGTGATAACCTGAGAGGCAGCAGATCAAGAGATTCAAAAGACCAGGCAGCTGTCTTTGGCCTTTGTGAAGGTTCTGATGGCTCTGAAAGAAGACAATTCTAGAAGAAGAAATTTGGGGTGGTGGTCACAGGAGGAGAAAAGATGGTGTGTACTTTAATATTCACAATAGAAGTGGGAGTGGAGCATCCAGTAGAAATGACCAACCAAGAAAAAGTATACAACCAAAACTTAGCAGGAAATTCAAGAAATTATTCCGAAAGATCAAAGAAATTTAACATTTATTGAGTATGCCCTATGTGCTGCTCATTCTCACTTAATTCTATTTATCATGAAGAAAGCATTATCATCTCTTTTTTTTTTTTTTTTTTGGCCATGCCTGAGACATGGGGGAGTTCCCAGGAAACGGATCAGACCTGAGCCACACAGTGACAATACCAAATCCTTAACCACTAGGCCACCAGGGAACTCCTTATCATCCCTAATTCTGAGATGCAGAAAATGATTTTATAAGAAGCTAAGGAATATATCAAAGTTCATATAGTTCAAAATAGAAGAACATTAAAACGGAATTGATATCTGCCTCAACAAAGATCTTTCCATCCATCCCTGCTGCTCAAAATTGAAGCTGTAAGAATGCACAAATTCTCTGAGGGCCAAAAAAAAAAAAAAGTAAGCAAGAGTTAAAGTAAGGGTTTAATGCTACAGTGATTTCAGGAATTAGGACTGATAACACACTGCTGGGTTTGGCAAATAGGAGGGCACTGGTGACCTTGGGAAAAGGAATTCTAGTAAAGTGATGAGGCTGGAAGCCAAACTTTTAATCAGAGGGTGGAGAGGGAATGGTGGCTGGAATAGTAAATTGCCCTTTGGAGAAGCTTGACAGTAAAAGAGCAGTAACTCAAAGAGTACCACAAGCTGGAGACATCTTTTTCTCTTTCTAAGAAAGACGTGAAAATATTTTTGGAAAGTGTTGACAGAACCACTAGAAATACATGCTCATTCAGAAAAATTAAGGAACGATTACAAAGCACAGTTACACAGGAGGAAAAGGAAATTTCTGCTTGGTAAAATTGTCCCTAAATGGCAGGAAAGAGAGAAAAGAGGGTTAAAATAATATATAGAGGTGGTATGAAGGACACAAGCATAGAGATAGTCTGAAGTTAGGGTGATATGGGAAATAGGAAAACTAGTGTCAGCTAACTTTGGCTAGTTAAGTAGAAGACAAAGTAGTTGCTATAAATGAGATGTTGCATAGTGAATCTGGAAGCCCAAAGACTGTAGACGAATAAACGAATGAATGAATGACCCAGGAGAAAACATAGAGGCACATTTTCGTTAATGTCAGAGGGAGAGGATTCACCAGATAGAATCTCATTATTAAGTGAATCTGAACAGCCCCATGTATGTTGAAAGTTGACAGATCAAAGCTGTTATAAACTGGCCCTTCTAGTTCTATCACAGTGCACCTTGTAAAATGCATCCTACTGCAGCCCTAGTGGGAGACAGACACACTGATTATACAAGCAACATCAATCCGGTCTCTTTGAGATGTGGTGTTTAGTATGTTGCATTGACACCAAGACAGATAAAATAGTTTGCAGTCTTCTCCTCCCATCATATAAAGAGTAAACAGCCAGTGCCTCACTTCATTTGTAGAATATAGCAGACTTTGTCTTGATACCTACCCTCCACTTTTAAAACAAAAGCCTACTAATAAATCCAAATTTATTAGAGAAAAAAAGTTTTGCAGGACTCACATTATGGACATTTAGAAAAATCTTTACTGGAATGAATAAACTTGATAACTCCCTTATAAAGGGCAGGAAAAGCTGGCTAATACATCAGTCTAGCTTTTAAAGAGATGGGGCAGAATAAGGAGAGTGGAGATGGGCTTCAGTTTCCTTTTTCTTTTACTCTCAAAAACCTATGACAAATCAACGTCCCTTTATTGACAGAGTATTATCTAACAACTCAGTCAATACCCAAAGTACATACTTGAACAAGATAAGAAAAAATGACCTTTTTACCAGTCTTATACATTGCTGCATGAATTCTAAAAGTCAACCTAATTTTAAGAAAAGAAAAGCTCTTTTCTCAGTACTTATGCCATTTATTATGCAATTTGAGGTTCATAAGTTTCTGTTAGCGTGACATTCTATACACAGCCATGAATTCAACTTTTTCAAAAACACCTCTACAGAGGCCCTTGTTGATTTAGGAAGGTCCACATGACAGTAAAACAACCAATCAATTCAGTGAAAAAAAATCAATTGTTTCAATAAAAACATCAAACAGGCTATTTGCTGTCATGAAGATCAAGCTACTGTTTGACAGAACTTTTACTTTTTAATCAATACTACGATATCCGTAAAACAGCCTATGTTCATTGCACAAAAGAGGACCCAGTAGCTATTTGTGAACTTATTTCAAGAAGAGACCACAAATGAAGACCTCAACTTTAGGCCAAAATTTTAACTTCCACTGTGCAGCTCTTCCCACCGTGTCTAAAGTCTTTCTTATTAACCTCCTTCAAAAAGAAATTTGTTTTGTAATGTGGCGTCATTTATTATGCAGCACAAGGTAATGTTTCCATCATACTGAACAGCATCTTTTATGTTTATTCCTAAAAGAACAGTGGTAGATTTCTACCTTCTTTCTTAAATGCATCATTCTTCATTTTCTTGGCTAATATCTCTGGAATTTTTAACATATCCATCATTATCTAACTGCCAACTGTTTTCAGAGGACCTGTCGCTTTAAGCTCATTATTTCTTCCAATTGGAGAGTCTGCAAAGCCTCTTTCTACAATGCGCAGCAGCCAGCATGGTACATGTGTACAGATGAATGGTCTGGTTTGTCCTTCAGAGACTCTTTGTACCCTGCTTTGCCCTAGAACTACAGCATGTAATGAGCAGCAAATGCATACTCATGTGCCTTAAAAGTGTACAGTGAAATTGTTTAAAAAATGCCAAAATAAAGACGACATTCCATAAATAGGCTGTTAGTATAACCATATAGTTCCACAGGGTTTCTTACTCAACCTAAGAGTTTAGGGATTATCACGACTCTTCTATAATTAGTTCCTTGAAAACTTCCTTGAAGTCGTGTACAGTTGATTGGGCAGCTGTCTTTCAAGAAGAGTTACATGAGCTACACTTTGGGAGATTTCCAACTAAATCTGAGAGTGAATGATAAAAGAACCAACATGCAGATTGGGGCGAAATTAGGCAAAGACTCTATGAATGCTATTAGTTTAAAGGTCTGTGCAATCATATCCACAAGACAGTGAGTTACAGTCAGAGAAAAAGAAGTGTGTCCTATGCCTTTCTCTATAACTCATTATTGAACAACCTAACTTACAGATATTGATGTTTCAAGGTTTCAGAATGCAATTTTCGTATTTTTAAATAGTGAATGGTGCTTTGAAAATTTAAAATTTACCATCTGTCCTGATCCCTAAAGTCTATTTTGGGACATGAGATAATAGGGAAGAGATCTGCAGATGATTGCTAGGGAACCAAAACAAAGCACTTTTTTTCCCTACTATTCTTTTAACATAGGTCAAAGCAAGTATACATAATACTCCACTATGATCAAACCTAGTTTCGTACATTACATACTGTTATTATCTTTGTTAAAGCAAAGAAAAGCCAAGAGGATTAGTTATCTGTAAATATGAGATACAGGAACACAGCTGGAGAGTCAGGATTCTCCCCCACCCCCTTGCCACAGTCTTTCCCATGGCTAAAATCAGCAAGGCTCTATTGAGGTCTAAAAGACAGAGATGTATCATCCCTGATTCCTGCCACTCTAGCACTCAAGTGTACCACCTTTAGCGATCTAGAGTCATTCTGGATATTTAGGCATTGTTAACAACTATTTATGATCATATGAGTGGACTAAAGTTATTGGTTACCAGGAGAAATATGAATTTGGACCCTATGATTTTATCAAGACTAGTAAGAAAATCTGACATGAAAAATAAACAAAAGAATTATACCTTAGACCATCAGGTGTTAAAGTATCATAAATAATCATCAGAGAATAACTATTTTTAAGCTGCCAGAAGAAGTATATACTGGTACTGCTAATAGTTATACACATCTCAGAAGTGAAAGACGGAACCTTTTTGCAAATTTTAGATTTTGTCACATATTTCTATTTTAAAAACAGATCAATGGAAGATGCTCTTTCTTTTGAAGACATTTCTGTGTTGCTTTATATGCAAATTTCTTTTGTGGGTTATATTTGTCTTCTGGCCAATTCTTTTTAAGTCCAAAGGTAAGGACTGCCCTAATTTTCTAGCTTTTTATGAAAGAAAGAACAAGCTGTAGTAGTTCAGCCACTTCATGTCATTTTTTTTAATCAAATTTAAAAGCTGTGGGTCAACTAAATGCTTTTTTTTTATTATTAAAGTATGGTTGATTTACAATGTTTCTTATATTTATGTTGTACAGCAGAGTGACCCAATCACACAATTCCCTGTGCTACATAGTAGGATATCAGTCCCCATCCATTCTAAATTTTACAGTTTGTATCCCTAACCACAAACTTGCAGTCCATTCTACTTGCTCTTCCCTGGCAACCACAAGTCTGCTCTCCATGTCCATGATCTGTTTCTGTTTTGGACCTAGGATCATCTGTGCCGTATTTTAGATTCCACATATAAGTGATATCATATGTTATTTGTCTTTCTCTTTCTGACTTACTTCACTTAGTACGAGAATCTGTCCATGTTGCTGCAAATGATATTATTTGTTCTTTTTGAGGGCTGAATATTAGTCCATTATATATATGATTGTAGAAAACATAATCAATGAAACATCTCATTTCGATGCCAGAAAGTAATGAGCAGTTGAAGGTGTAATGGAAAAATCTTATAATTATGAATCATTAAGAGGATGCCTACCTTTTATTTTTTTACTTTTTAAAAACTTTATTATAGTTGATTTACACTGTTCTGTCCATTCCTGCTGTACAGCAAAGTAACCCAATCATACACACACACACACACATATATACATATATATATGTTCGTATTTTTTATTACTCAAAGTTTATTACCTTTATAGTTGTACAACGGTTATCACAACCAAATTTTATAGCGTTTCCAACCCAAACCTTCAGCCCATTCTACCAGCTCCAACCTGTCTCCTTTGGACACCATCAGTTTTTCAAAGTCTATGAGTCAGAATCTGTTCTGCAAAGAATTTCATTGCATCCTTTTTTTAGATTCCACATGTAAGTGATAACATGATGTTGGTGTCTCACTGTCTGACTTCACTTAGCCTGATAATTCCTAGGTCCATCCATGTTGCTGCAAATGCTGTTATTTCTTCGCTTTTAATGGCTGAGTAATATTCCACTGTGTATATGTACCACATCTTCTTTATCCACTCCTCTATCGATGGGCACTTAGGTTGTTTCCAAGTCTTGGCCATTGTACATAGCACTGCAATGAACACTGGAGTACATGAATCTTTTCAAATCATAGATTTCTCTGGATAGATGCCTAGGAGTGGGATTGCTAGATCAAATGGTAATTCTATTTTTAGTACATTTAATTAAAAATTTTATTGAGATAGTTGCAGATTTTCGTGCAGTCATAGGAAATAGCACAGACACTTTGCCCAGTTTTGCCCAATGGTAACATCTTGTAGAACTATAGTATAATATCACCATGGGGAAATTGACAATGATATAACCCACCAATCTTATTCAGGGTTCCCCAGTTTTACTTGTACTTATTTATGTCCTTTATGTTTTAAATATTTCAATATTCTAATATAATAATCATTTTTATTAAATTTTATTAGAGTATACGGTAGGTAGGTACCATTCAGTACCTGAGTCTAAAGTTGACTATGTTCCTGGTTCTTAAAGTTAATTGGTTATTATGTTTGACCAAATTTAATTTTAAGAACTGACTTGCCACATGACAGGGATGGTAGCATAGTGCAAGACAAATGTTAAACAAGAAGACATAAAAGTTTACAAGCAATGTGGATTTCTTTTCCCCAAGAAACTGGGTGCTTTGAAGAACACTAAAAATAATATGAGACAGATCTTTTAAGTTCACTCCTGTGTGAAGCAATGGGTTGATTTTTGTCATTGTTTCTATTGAGTGCCCTGTGGGTAAATAGTTCTATGCGAGTGACAGGCAATAGTTTTACAGATGAAGATATATCTGAAAGACCAAAACGTCCTAAATTCTTTGCTGAATCCTATTACAAATCTCCTGAATATAATCCCCAAAGGGCAGTTTTGATTTTCTCTCTATTTCTCCACCTGTGAGTTAAAAATGGTGGGGTACAATAAAGCAGAAAGTACTGACACAGTAAAATTTAAAAGGATCATTCAGTTTATTAACTCTGCTTTTAGGAAATTCTGTCTTCAGTCATAATAATAATATAATCTAACACTTAAGTATTTACTATTAGCCATGTTTGTGTTTAGCCCTGTTTATGCACTACCTGGTTTCATTACTATCGTACCCCAAAGTAATCTAAGAATTAGAGACTATTATTTCCCTCATTTTACAGATGACAAAACTGAGGCCTGGAACATTTAACTTACTCAAGGCCATATAACTGGTAATGGCAAAGTGAGATTTTGAGTTAGTTTCTTAACACAATATCCATGCCTTGCTCTTACCCACAACACTGCAATGCTTGTCTTCCTACTATCCATGTATTCTCACCTACATTGGGTCAAAAGGAAAAAGCAACTTCTAGGTCTATGGTTGTATTCTGAGGACAGTCATTGAAATTTGTCTCTATTACAAAAGTACTACGCAGGGATCTGAAAGAACTAATAATATGGAAACAAACTATCTCCAACATTTCCACTTCTAACTGAACATAAAAAGGAAAGAAAGAAAGAAAGAAAGAAAGAAAGAAAGAAAGAAAGAAAGAAAGAAAGAAAGAAAGGGAGAGAAAGAAAATTAAGCTTCTTAAGAGTAACTGACAATTTGATAATTCACAATTTGGAAGCAAAGAAACAGTTCCAGTTATAGTTTAAAACACACACACACACACAAAAAAAATCCTAGTGGGTGGTAAGTTTCTGCATACCATTTGATAACCAGCAGCAAGAGTAAAAGTAGAATCTTTTTCCAGAAAATGACTAGAGGGGAACTAAACAGTAGGCACATGCATATCCCATGCTTTAATTCAGAAGCACTGAATTTATGAGTCCTCAGAGGCCTTTTAAAAGGTAGAAGAAGAATCCAGGACTGGTAGTCTTCAGAGGACACTGTGCAGAGAACAAAGCCCTGGATGGCATCAAATCAAGGGATCCCACCCCCTTAAGAGGTTGTAATAAATCTCAGGAGAGACACGCACAGCATCACAAATGGATCTCTCAGGGCACATACATAAAATATCTTCATTCCTAAGGCACCAACATTCTTGCCTAAAGAGCCTTCATTATAAAAGAAGGTAAGTACACTTCTGTCAGACTTACAGACTGACTGCCTACAGCCTGCAATCCTGAGAATAAGGAGTCCACGCAGTGTGGGATGTTTGATGAGTAACTCAGCAGCAAACTGAACGTCGTGGCCAGAGCCTGCTCGTGTGCAAGCCCCATCATATAGAGAGACAGATGGAGGTGATGAGCTGGGGATAGTTTCCAGTGCAGATGGGGTGTGGGAAAGGTGCCTTGTTAATAACACTGCTGCTCCAAGTAACTTCTTGTCAGAAATCAAATTTCAAGATCACGGACTTGTGGCTTCTTGAAAATTGCTGCAGGACTGACATAATTCCTAGTGTAATTCCTGGTGTAGTTCCATAAAAAAATAAGAAAAGTCTTAAAACACTCCAAAGTGCTATCTTAAGGTCAGTGGTGTGAAGTGACTGACATTTGATGAAATCTAGTCTTGTAGTATTCATATTGTTCAATAATGAGATTTTCCGTGTGGATATTACGTTAACTACAATTTTTAATTTATTTTTTTACCAAAGGCAAACAATCAACCCAAGGTACTTTCTTTTTTGAAATCTTTTTCTAAAAAGATTTTCCATGCATGTTGCAAAGCAATTTGGGGGGTGGGGGCACGCCCAGGGCATGTGAAATTTCCTGGGTCAGGGACTGAATCCAAGCCACAGTAGACACCTGGGCCATTGCAGTGACAACACTGGATCCTTAACCCATGTGCTACAAGAGAACTCCTGCAAAGCAATTTCTGATGTGAGAATAATCAAATATGTGGCTTAGTGTAGAAGGAGTTCATTTTCAGATGAAGTACCAGCCCACAGTTCTGAAATTTCTGCACTGAAATTTCATACTAAAAAAAATGATTAGTGCAAAACAAAATAGGAAGATTAATTTGAACATTGTTGGACTGTGACAATGTAATCACACACTAACTTTTTTCTCTCACACTGTTACAGATTATACTCTTACAAAATGATGACATTCCTTTCTTTTCAAAAACTGCAAATCATAATAAACATTCTAAATGTCTTCCTGAGATAAGCCATAATGAATAAATGTCTAAGACATTTCTTACTGAGGAACTTCAGAACTGACAATATATATGACATAATTTTAACTAATTTATTGATCCTACAAAGTGGACAAAGTTTAGAGTTTCTAGATTCATTCAAAATGGAGCTTCCTTTTGTCAAAAATTATATATTCATGTATTGTAAAATTATAAACTATATTTCATAGTTTCCCTTTTTCTATAACTGCTTTCTTCTTTCTACCATTATGAACTCTAACAGATAAATAACACTAACCGTGCTTGATAGAGGTCCATATATCCTTAAGGAATAGGAAAAGTAGTTTTCTCAATGTTTGAGACTATGTAAAAACAATGATAAATCCCTATATTTTTGGTTAAGGGTCATATAGGTCAGCCACACATTAGCAAAGAAACATATTGCTCTCACTAAATGAGTCAGTCTTTTGCAAATATTATCTAAATGTAGGTCATCATTATGCTATTTTCTTTAAATGATTGAGGAATTCCTACTGTGGTGCAATGGGTTAAGGATCTGACTGCAGTGGATCGGATCACTGCAGAGGTGCAGGTTCAATCCCTGGCCAGGCACAGTAGGTTAAGGAACCGGTGTTGCCACAACTATGGTACAGGTTGCAGCTGTGGCTTGGATTTGACCCCTAGTCCAGGAACTTCCATGTGCCACAGAGGAGGCAAAAAAAAAAAAAAAAAGATTGAGGGGAAGGTGTAGAGGATATATCCTATACTGGTCCAAAACTCACAAAGAAAAGTGCTGTTAATTAAATAGTTGAATGTGAACTAAACTGTGAGATGAAATTAAAAGCTACAATACATATGTAAGGATTTTCGCTTACTAAAAGAGCACCTCGGCACAGAGAAGTTTAGCTCCAGTAGACCCAAAATAATATGGTCACTACTAAAGCTAGAGAAGACAGACATCTACCTGATTTGATTGCTGTAAACAAATTTTATTTCCTACCTGCTTTGCCCTTGATTAAAATCAATAAACACAGGGAGTTTCTGTCAAGGCTCAGTGGTTAACCAATCTGAATAGGAATTATAAGGTTGCAAGTTTGATCCCTGGCCTTGCTCAGTGGGTTAAGGATCTGGCGTTGCCGTGAGCTGTGGTGTCGGTTGCAGGTGCAGCTCAGATCCCATGTTGCTGTGGCTCTGGCATAGGCCAGCGGCTAAAACTCCTATTAGACCCCTAGCCTGGGAACCTCCATATGCCTTGAGTGCAGCTCTAGAAAAGGCAAAAAGACCAAAAACAAAACATAAATAAATAAAATAAAATAAAATCAGTAAACACAATTCCAAATGGATTCTGGCTTCTGAGTTCCAGTCCCTCTTCTCTCATATGATATATGTATGATCCTGAGCTTTTTAGTCTCTAGGTGTTTTAGTAATACATGCTTAAATACTCCTGGGATCACTGGAAGAATAAAGTGAGATAATGTACACTACATATCTGTGAGATCTGTAAAGCACTATATATACACAGATTACTTCCTATTACCATTAATAACAAGATTTAAGATCAAGGCATTTGACCCAACAAGAGGCTGTTATGTGCATAAATTTACATGACAATAACAATACTTTATTCTGTTAGTAATAATGGGGATAGTTCATTGTAATCTGTAAGAATGGTTCCATCTGATTAATGTGGGATGAACACATCCTATGAAATGGGTATTACAGTAAACCAATTAACATATAGAGTGGGAAGCTGGGAAGATGGCGGAATAGAAAGACTGGACCTCAACTTCTCTCCCAAATAACAGCAAAAATACAACCAAATGCCAAGCAACCTTCAACCAAATGGACTATAAACTTCCAAAAAAGATACTCTGCTCCAGAAGACAAAGAGGAGACCACATCAAGAGGTAGGAGGGGTGATTACACAATAGAAGCAATCTATACCTTCCGGTGGGAAGCCACACAGACTGGAAAGAACTGTATCACAGAGATTCAGCTACAGGACTGAGAGTTCTGAGCCCCACATCAAAACCCCATGCCTGTGGATCAGGCACAGGGAGAAAGATCCCCCGGAGCATCTGGCATTGAAGGCCAGTGGGACTTGTGTGCACGAGCTCCACAGGACTGGGGGAAACAGAGACCCCATTCTTGAAAGGCACACACAGACTTTCACGTGCACTGGGTCTCAGGGCAAAGCAGTCTCCAGAGGAATCTGGGTGGAACCTGACTGCAATTCCTGGAGGATCTCCTGGGAAAACAGGGGTGACTGTGGCTTGTTGTGGGAGAAGGGCATCGGAGGTGAAGCTCTTGGGAACATTCAGCAGGCTGCATTTCTCTAGAGATGGCAATTTTTGGGAAAATCTGGTCCCTCTTATCAGTGCTGAGAGTCCCAGGCCAAAGAGCAATTCAGGTGGGATCTCGGCCCCACCCATCAGTAAACAGTCTGCCTAAAGACCCCTCAGGCACACAGCCAGAGTCTAATCTCATCCAGAGACAAAGCCCCACCCATCAGAGGGAGATGAATCAACCTCACCTACTAGTGGGCAGGCATCACTTCCTCCCATCAGGAAGTCTACAGCAACCCCCTCCATACTAACTTTAGCCACAGGGGAGGCAAACACCTGAACTAAGAGAGGCTACAACTCTACTGCCAGCACAAAGGTCACCACACCAAAAACCTATAAAAATGAAAAGACAGAAAACTATAACTCAGATAAGGGAGAAAGAGAAAAGCCCAGAAAAACAGCTCAGTGATGAGGAGATTATCAGCCTCCCAGAAAGAGACTTTAGACTGTTGATGCTGAAGATGATGCAAGGCATTGGAAATAAACTGGAGGCAAAGATTGATCATCTACAGGAAACATTGAGCAAAGAAATACAAGCTGTAAAAATTAAACAAGAAGAGATGCAAAATACAATAACTGAAATAAAAAATACATTAGAAGCAGCCAACAGTAGAATACAGGAGGCAGAAGAATGAATCAGTGAGGTGGAGGACAGATTAGTGGAAACCACTAATGCAGAAGCGAAAAGAGATAAAAGATTGAAAGGAAATGAGCAGAGTCTCAAAGAACTCTGGGATAATGTTAAACGCACCAACATCCGTATTATAGGGGTGCCAGAGGGAGAAGAGAGAGAGAAGGGGACAGAAAAAAAATTCGAGATTATAGCCAAAAACTTTCCTAATATGGGATGGAAGCACTCAGTCAAATCCAGGAAGCGCAAAAAGTACCATATAAAATAAACCCAATGAGGAACACCCTGAGACATATATTAATCAAAATGACCAAAATTAAAGACAAAGAGAAAATATTGTAAAGGGCTAGAGAAAGGAACAAATGACATACAAGGGAACCCCAATAAGGTTATCAGCAGATTTTTCATCTGAAACTCTGCAGGCCAGAAGGGAGTGGCATGATATACTAAATGTGATGAAAGGGAAAAACTTCCAACCAAGATTACTTTATCCAGCAAGGTTCTCATTCAGATTTGAAGGAGAGATCAAAAGCTTTACAGATAAGCAAAAGCTAAGAGATTTCTGCAACATGAAACCAGCTTTACAACAAATCCTAAAGGAAACTCTCTAGGCAGAAAAGAAAAGGCCACAACCAGAAATAAAAACACCACAAACGACAAGGCCCACCAATAAAGGCATATATACAGTAAAGATACTAAAGCATCCATGCAAAATTATACTACCAAAATCAGAAATCATGAGAAGAGAGCACAAATGCAGGTCACTGGAGAAGCACGTGCAATTAAGAAACCAACAACTTAATACAATCTCAGTTATATATAGACTGCTACATCAAAACTTCAGGGTAACTGCAAACCAAAAATCTACAACTGATACACAAACAAATAAGAAAAATCAACTCAGATAAAACATTAAAGATAGCCATCTTGTGAGAGGAGACAACAAGAGAATAAGGGAAGAAAAAAAGAGCAACAAAAACCCTAAACAGTTAATGCAATGGCAATAAGAACATAAATATCAATAATTACTTTAAATGTTAATGGACTGAACGCCCCAACCAAAAGACATGACTAGCCGAATGGATACAAAAACAAGACCCATATATATGCAGTCTTCAAGAGACCCACTTCACTTCTAGAGACACATACAAATTGAAAGTGAGAGGATGGAAGAAAATATTCCATGCAAATGGGCATCAAAAGAAAGCTGGAGTAGCAATACTCATATCAGACAAAATAGACTTTAAAATGAAGAACATTTTAAGAGACAAGGAAGGGCACTACATAATGATCAAAGGATCAATCCAAGGAGAAGATATAACCATTTTAAATATCTATGCACCCAACATAGGATCACCA
>PVHT020000141.1:17155387-17186878 GCA_004024745.2 Catagonus wagneri
TTACAAACAGCTCCTACAGCTCAACACCAAAGAAACAAACAACCCCATCCAAAAATGGGCAGAGCATCTAGGCAGACAGTTCTCCAAAGAAGACATGCAGATGGCAAATAAACACATGAAAAGATGTTCAACATCGCTCCTCATTAGAGAAATGCAAATCAAAACCACTATGAGGTACCACCTTACACCAGCCAGAATGCCCATCATCAAAAAGTCTACAAATGATAAGTGCTGGAGAGGGTGTGGAGAAAAAGGATCCCTATTACACTGTTGGTGGGAATGCAAATTGGTGCAACCAGTGTGGAAAACAGTATGGAGATTCCTCAGAAAACTCAAAATAGAGTTACCATTTGATCCAACAATCCCACTCTGGGCATCTATCCAGAGGAAACCATGACTCGAAAAGACACATGTACTCCAGTGTTCATTGCAGCACTCTATGCAATAGCCAGGACATGGAAACAACCTAAATGCCCATCGGCAGAGGAGTGGATAGGGAAGATATGGTACATACACACAATGGAATATTACTCAGCCATTAAAAGGAACGAATTACCAACATTTATAGCAACATGGATGGACCTAGAAATTATCATGTGAAATGAAACCAGTCAGACAATTAGACATCAACACCCAATGCTACCGCTTACACGTGGAAACTAAAAAGACACGATGAACTTAGCTGCAGAACAGAGAATGACTCACAGACTTTGGAAAACCCTGGTTTTTCAAATAAGACAATCTCGGGGGTGGGGTGATGCACTGTGGGTTTGGGATACAAAATCTATAAAATTGACTTGTGATGATTTATGTACACCTATATTTGAAATAAAATCCATTAAGAAAAAAAAATTAACATATAGATGGCAATCTAGGATCATCATCCCCATTATACAGATTAAAAAATGAATGTCCTGCAAGGCTTGGTGTTTACTCAAAGTTATTTAACTGTTAGATTTTTAACAAAAATGTCTATAGCTAGAAGCACCACCATAAAGAAACAAAATTATGCTAGATACCTAAAGACAAGTTACATATTCTGACCAATAAGGGGACAACGGGGCTGCACATGTTTTAATTAGTTCTTTCCTACTTTAAGTATAGGACATAACAGAGAAACATTGCTTCCATCCCTGTGTCTTCCTAAAAATTACTGCTAATACGCAAAGCCACCTACTTATGAACTAGCTGGGATCACTAGAGGAAAAAAAAAAATCCATAAACTGTAGTCAGGCTGTATGCTAGATATTTGTTGGGATGACTGCAGCCAGTTGTGGGGTCTATGTTGAGCGCTTCAGAAGCATAGGGCTAAGCAATCAAATTAAAAAACAAAAAAACAAACAAACAAACAAAAAACCTTAAACATAACCTACTAGTGCAGTTTATCATGCTATAAGACAAACAGTTGTTTTTTAAAAGAAAACGCTTTGACATATTTTTCTCTTTCACTTAATCATTGATTGCCTTTCAGGTGGTGGGGGCAGGGCTAAAGTTGGAAGTGAGAGCAAAGTGATGAAGGAAAGCAGCCGGAGTCTGTCTCTCAAATATTGCTCCTAATCTGCTCCCTGCTGCCAGCCCTGCCACTCATCAGACTCCTAGGGGTTGAGCCAGTATTATGAGAGCTGGGAAAGAGAGCCTCGAAGGGAGAAGAAAGAAGGAAGAAACTAATGTTGTTGGGGAAAGGAAGGAGCAAAATCTTGTCTGTAGCAAACATGTACTCCCCCAAATCCCTAATTTAGTCATGTTTCTATTCAGTGTCAGTCTCTTTATGTGTGTGTGTGTGTGTGTGTGTGTGTGTGTGTGTGTGTATCCAACTACCTACAAACTGCCTATAGATATTTAAATTATAAGTGACTTCTCACTGAGAGCATTTGGGATTATTATTTTTTATTTATATTTAAATATTTCATTTCCAACTAGCTAGGTATACATATATAAGTAGGCATACACACTGACACATACTCTAGATAATAAATGAATCGGATAAATCTATTTATAAATAATTATTGATCTGCTGCTCTCTACGGTGTTGCCACTTCACACAGTAGACCCAAATGATCTATTTTGCTCTGGACCTTTAGCTTAGCTGAAAGATAATTAAAATTATGTGTTGTTAGAAGGTAGCCCATTAAGTCTTTGTTCTAAGGACACTGAAGAACAGGAGACCAACAAGTAGGTGCTCTAGAATCACACTCTTATTTGGGTGTGCAGTGCTCATTTCCAGTTAATCTGCAAGACTCTTTTCTGGGATAAATCATCTGACAGGAGTCTTTGCTATGGAAGAACAGCCCAGCAGGTAATACATACAGTCAGTAAGCTGCCAGCTTGTTGACAGCCAGTGTGGTGGATTTACTCTATGGGGATGTCAGCTTCTAGGGAGTTCAAACAGAAGCCCTAGTGAAGACAAACTCCAAGATAGTAATTTTGCCTGTCAGGAATGCATACCAGCCGGATTTAGCAGTGACCTGACATGTCTAGACTTTATAGAGAAGATTTTTGAAAGGACAGGAAAATCACCCAGGATTCCTTTCCTAACCATTCCCAGTCATTCCCAGGCATCAGAAACCTCAGCCTTAAAATCAAGAAGGTCTCAGCAGAAGAGAAATTTCCATGTGGCAGGGGCAGACGCTACCTGGAACTCTAGTCACTTTCAGTGTGCTGTCTTCATTTCAAACCAGAATCCTTTTCTCCTCAGAGTACTTCCTATGGCAGGGAAATCCACCCTCACCAAAGCTCACTTGTTCCACTGTGGATTTTTATATAGTACATAAATTTCTAGAAACTGTTTTTTCTTTTTTAAAAAAGGGATAGAAATGGACAAGAAAGTCTTCTGAAAGAGAAGAAAAGAGATATTGTCCCTGCATGAAAACCTGTATTTTTCCACAAATGCACAAAATATTCTTACTTTCTCCAGTATCTTGATCTTATTAGAGAGGTAGAAGGCATTCTCTAGAGTTATTATTTACTGGAAATTTTTACTTAACACTGATTAGCAAATAATAATACCTCAACAAACAGCATGAAATTGGATTTTTTTCATTAAGAGAAATAGTCATATGGATGACAGCTTAGCAGTGATCCTAGACTCTTTACATAGAGTAACTGCCTTATTCACATTAACCAAGTTCTGTGAACATGATCCATGTACTTGAACATGGAGATTATTTTCTAATATAGAAAATGCAACATATTGCCCATAATTGTTAAAAGGCATATCTACAAAAAAAATTTTTTTTTGTCTTTTTAGGGCTGCATCCATGGCATATGGAGGTTCCCAGGCTAGGGGTCCAACAGGAGCTACAGCTGCTGGCCTACGCCAGAGCCACAGCAACGCCAGATCTGAGCCTCATCTGTGACTTATACCACAGCTCAGGGCAATGCCAGATCCTTAACCCACTGAGCAAAGCCAGGGATCCAACCTGCAACCTTATGGTTCCTAGTCGGATTCATTTCTGCTGCTCCACGACAGGAAGTCCGAGATTTTTTTTTTTTTTTTGGTATGTTGGTTTCAGATAGATAGAAAAGTAAGTAGGTAGGAGATGATAGATAGATGATAGATAGATAGATAATAGATAGATAGATAGATAGATAGATAGATATAGATAAATAGACAGACTAGACAATTGATAAGTGGGTAGATAATTGATATAGATAAAACAGGATATAATGATAAATATTTCTCACAATTTGCTTCCATGAGTGTATAAAGGTCCTATATTTAAATCTGGAAACAGCAAGTGATACTGTTCTTAACCTCAGCCTTAAACACCACCACCCTTTCATCCTCACCCTTGAACCACCTACCCTGGCATACCTTATAAGTATCAGCAATATCATATATTCTCACTCTAATCTGACCTTGTTTAGAATCAGAACTCCCTTGAGGATAATAAGCTCTTGCCCTAGGGCGCTGTGGGGGAGACAGGGCAAAAATATCATGGTGCTCAAGGAATTCCATCAAGTGGCCCAACTTCAGGGCAGAGGTAGTCTAACCTTGTTCCTGTTCAAACAACTATTCGTAAACTGTGTTATTTGCTGAGCACTATCTTTGTATTTACTTAGTATCAATATTTTATTTATGTATTTATTTTGAGTGATTGCCTCATTGTTTCTTTAGTTGTATGGAGAAATTTAGCTTATAAATTTCTACAGATAAGAGAGTATGTTAGTCTAACTCTATCTTACCTCCACCCCATCTTTCAATTTGTATTTAAAGAATGAGCACTTAATAAATAATCTTATTTATGGCTTCAGCAAGATACCTTGCTATGATTTTGGAGCATATCATATTCTTCTACCTTAGATACACAGAAGAAAACTTCTACTGATCTGGAATTGATTATTTTTTTCCTATTTCTAATAAGAATATAAACACTTCTAAAAATAAAATTCTTAGCAAAATACCTGTGAATATTAAGGGTCCAATATATGTTAATTAGCCTTTGAGACAGCATCCATAGTGATAAATTCATGGATTTCAGGTTCTATCATTCCCACATTGAAAACCTTAACTATATTAACTCTCTGCTGTTTGAGCTTAGACAAGTAACTTGATATGTTTACAGATAATAACACATTCCTCATTCTTCATAGCCTTTACTGTAAACTAATGTGAAGCACTTAGTACAATTCTGGTTATATGACACAAACTTTTAAAAAATACTATCTTCCCAATAACTTTTGCCAGGTCATCTAATATTGTCTCCCCTTTGGAGATTTTTGGAAAACTCTCTTTTCTGTTACAACCTAGGCTCTTTTCTCTCCTTCTGCTTCTGTACCCATCCATTCTGAATCGTCTGCACAAACTTCTCTTTCTCCTTTGGATACTTAAATGTGGAGATTCTCTAATTTCTGATCTCAGAACTTTTTTTTCTACCATACATCCTAGATTTACTCTCAAAGGTTGTATTTCTAAGTCATCACATATGACCTTGCTTTATAAATCTCAGAGGAAAAAAAAAAGCTCTAGGGCAGAAATAACTTCATCTTTCCCCATCAAATCTCTAAGCCCAGCTACATCTGCCCTATCCTCACTGTAACATTTCTATGCAGTCAAGGTATTCTTCCTACAAAAACACAGATCAGTTATTCCACCTTTACACCAGACTGCATCAGCTGCAGCTTTCTCCAGGACCTTGTTGCCTCTGGTTTCATCTCTTGTTCAACTTAACTTCTATCTTTCTATAAATTCTTCCCCTAGGAATTCAAATACATTTAATGGTGATTGTTTTTAAAACAAAATACCGCAATAATAAGCCTTCCCTTTCCCCCAAATCTTCCAGGCCCTGCTTTAATTTTTTTTTCACTCTTTTTTAGGGCCGCACCCATGGCATATGGAGGTTCCCAGGCTAGGGGTCAAATCGGAGCTGTAGCTGATACCTTCTGCATGCTATACAGTTACAAATGTCTATCTCCATAACTGCCTACACTCTGTATTCTGAGCTCAGGAAATGTGATAAGCTACCTACATATGACCTCCAATTTGAGCTGTTACATCCCCCTTAAGCTTATATTTTCAAAAACTGAGATCTAACTATTTTAAAATTTTCCCAGCCTGGGATATGGCATCTCCATCTACTTACTTGAGACTGGAAACAGTCTACTCAATTGTTCTTAAAACAAAGCAAAACCAAAAACAAACCTCTAACATACTTCTTCTTTCTTACTTTCCATCCATGATTCATCACCAAATCTTTCAACTCTGCCTCTGCTTTTCCTTCTCACTACCATGGCAATCTAATTCCTGTCATCTCTCACTGGTATTATTGACATACCCCCTATTGAAGCTACCTCATTTCTTTTTTTTTTTCTCCTTTAGCCTTTTTTATCTAGAGCCACACCCGTGGCATATGGAGGTTCGTTCCCAGGCTAGGAGTCTAACAGGAGCTGTAGCTGCCGGCCTTCACCACAGCCACAGCAACGTGCGATCTGAGCCACATCTGCAACCTCTACCACAGCTCACGGCAATGCCGGATCCTTAACCCACTGAGCAAGGCCAGGGATCGAACCCACAACCTCATGGTTCTTAGTCTGATTCGTTAACCACTGAGCCACGAAGGGAACTCCAAAGCTACCTCCTTTCTTGATCTCCATCATCTACCCCACCTCCTAGAAACCTCAAAAAAATGCAATCTTAAGACCACCTATCTTGTGCCACTCTCTTAAAATAAATTCTAAAATCATGGCTTAAAAAGCCTTGTATGATCTGGTCTCTGACTCCCTTTACAACTTTTCTCAGAGTCTGTCTCCCTTTTATTCTCTAAGCTTCAGCCACTTTCAGATTCTTTGAGTTTCATGAATAATTACAGTTCTTTCTAACCTTAGCATTTACCTCTGCCTGAACTATATATCCAGCATTCTTAGCCCAGGTAAATCTTTTTCTTCAGGTTTCTACTTACATTTTCAGAAAAAGCTTTCAATTTCCCATAATTAAAGGCAGATCCCTATTATAATACCTAAGTCTATCATTGACTTTTTCTTTAAGGAACTAGGAACCATTTCAATTATATGTCAATTTGCATGACAATGCCTATCTTCTTCCATGGTAAGCTCCATGGAGGCAGAGACCATGTCTACTTGTTTACCACCATATCTGTAATACAGAATTAGGCAGATGGTGAGTACTCAATATATTTTAATTGAATGGTTATACGAACTCCTATAATCCTTGTCTAGCCTTGATATTATTGGTGGAAATCAGACTTCATTTCCAAATGTGTACTTTGTCAAAAACAGAGAAATAAAACACCTTTAACTAAGCATATGAGCAACCAAAAATATTATTTGTTCCCTCCCAACCTACACCCTGCACTCTCTATCTTTGTTATTGGCATTCATCACATTCTTCCATTTTGAAGTCTCTAAGTCATTTTTACTTCCTCTCTTTCTTTCAATCTTGATGGCCAATTAATTGTCCAAATTGGGCACTTCTTCCTCTGTAGAACTTACCATTCCATTTTTATTTCTACAGCTAACTTCCCATTCAGGACTTCACCATCATTTTCCTAGACCCACTGAATGGCCTTCCCACCTCCAATATTTCACTTAGTCACTTCATCCTCTATATTGGGAAGCCTAAGAAAGCATAATGGTTAGGAGGATAGACTTTGAAGCCATTCCACCTGGACAAAAATCTGGCTCTGTTTTTCCTAACTTTGATCATTATTAAATTGTGTAACCTTCCTGTGTCTGATTATAAAAAGAGGATAGTAATGACAACTACATATGGACTACGGTGAGAGTTAAATGAATTAATATACATTTCACATGTCCAGCAATGCTTGGCACTTACTAAGCACTCAACCAATACTAGCTACTACTATTGTGTTAACATTAATCTTCTAAAAATTCATACTAAATCATATCACTTCCTGTCCATGCCTTCCCACTGCAGACAGAACAATACTCAAACTGCTATTTAAGATACTCAACAATCTGAATTCAGCCTGTTTTTACCACTACCCAGTTCAAATTTTTGCAACTCCTAAACTCCAAAAAATGCCAGGTTAATTTAATATTCCCAATAACAACTTGTACTTTATGCTTCCATGCCATTGATTATGCTGTACTTTCAACTTGGAATGCCTACTCCAAATCTCAAACACTTATATATTCAAAGTTGAGACTATTTTCACAAGGACATCCTTGAGTTTCTTAATCAAATACTCTTTATTGTATCTCCCCTAGCACTAGTTCCTCTATTTAGCACTTACTTTGGTTTGCTTTACATTATATTTATTGCATACATTTCTACTCCCTTGCCCTACTTCCTTACCAACCACCCTCAATGACGCAATTAGCCTACAATCTCCATGATAGTAGCAATCATATCTTAAGCACCTCTGTGTATCACCCAGAAGCAGAGGTACCTGGCAAGATTACCGGCCAGTAGCAGATACTCAGTAATTATTTGCTGACCTTAATTGAAAAGGAATTGAGTAGATTAAGGACTTGACAAAAATAAGATACTTTCCCTTTGCAGAGACACTACCTAGATAGGATAAAGATAGAGAAGTATTTTTATTGATATTACTGACAGCTATTTAATCATATATTGTATTAGTGAAAAAATATTTTAAACACTATTAATATAAACTATTATTTCTATTTAAAAACAAATTATTATTTTATGAATATTTAGCTTATCAGTAAACTATTTCCCTATAATAAAATCAGGACTGTGATAGCAATCATTCAAGAATTTTATATTTTAAAGGTTGACAAAGCATTCTGAAGCCAAATTTTTTGCAAAATAAAAAGAATGTTTTGTTCACTTTCCTACATAATCTCTGTTTACTACATTTCAGAACAGTGAGAGGTTTGAATTTTTTCCCTTACAGTGAAATTATTAACCTGAGTAAAGGCAATATCTTCAGGGGATAGTAATAGAACACTGAACAAAAACTTTAAATTGCCTAGAGATGTGGTGTCAGTTAGCTAGAAGCTTTTATTTACCCCTCCAAACTGCAATCTGCCTCTATATGGAGGAAGATTTTTGTCTTTTGGGCAGGCTCTTTGGTCAAACTTGGACCTATGCATCTAGTGCTTTTTTAAAAAAAGAGCTCAGCAAAGCCAGGAAGGAAAACTGTGCTGACCAATCCTCCTATTTTAAAATCTATGATGCTTGATTTTTAGACCCACTATCAGTCTAGTCAGGGTATCTCCTGGCTAGGCTCTCATCTCATTATTTTTTCAACTCATATTGGCTCCACCGTTAAGCCATGTTTAGTCATACACATTGACCTAGATTCTCCCACAGTGTAAGCTACTCCCCAGGAGTATACCAGGTACTGGAGGAACCTGTATTAACACATTCAGGTATGGTATGATAACTGGTTTTCTGATAGAGTGACCTCCCAGGAGATTAAAAGATATCTTCATATACTGAAGAGGACTTATTTAACTTTTCTAAAGTGCCAGCTGTGCAAACCAGGAGAAACTCAGAAACTAGAAGAAACTGTTCACTAAATAGAAAAAAAAGGAAATATTTTGGATTTACTAATCTTCTAATAGAAATTACAATGAACAATTATCAGCTAAATCCTTACTACAGAGAAGTCTCTGACCCAGTACTAAGGTTAGCACAAAATTAAAGTTCTGTTTTGAAGATCATGAAGATAATTTTCCCCTGAAAATATCCTTATCCCCATCAGTCTTTGCTGAGATCTTTTAAAGGTGGTGCTTTACTTCTTTCAATTGAGGGTTAAAGTAGGTACGTATTCATTTCTTTAACCACGTCATTAATTAGTAGAAAAACCTAACTCAAACAAGCTTCACCAAGAGTAGCCAATTGTTGCTGGCTCTCCTAACTAAAAAATTCAGGGATGGATGCTTGAAGAATGGATTCAGAGGTTCCAATACCACCCAGTTCATTCACTCTCTCCACTCTTTCTTCATTTCTCCCCCTCTCAGCATCTCTTTATTCTGTACTTGGCTTCATTCTCCAGTTGGTTCTGTTTTCATGATGGTGGCCCTTGTATATCCCTGGACATATTAGGTTAATAAATCAGCAAAAAATAATGTTTCAGTAAAAGTTCCAGCAATGAATCTCAGTAAACTGGTCTGGGTGTTTTTACCTTCGATATTTCACCCATACAGTGCATTTTCTACATCAGGTAGATTGAAGGGAAGTAAAGCACAGTGGTTAGGAATATGCACTTGGGAGCCATCACACCTGGTAAAAACCCAGGTCTGTCCCTTTCCGACTGTGTGACTTTTGTCTAATCCTTGAATGAATAATTGTAGTCAGAGTATTGTATGATCAGGCCTGTACTGTGTCCCTACCCCTGAGTAGGTACAGATAGAAGTGAGATCTGTTTCACCTAGTTTGAAATAAGTAAAAGGGAAAAAAAAAAAAAAACAAGAAGTTGTTATAAGAAAATTAGAAGGCATACACATCAGATGTGTATTAAACTGCTATGTAAAAATAACTAACTTTCATCTCACGGTTAAACTCAAAATGAAAGCTAACACTGTAGGTACCCACATCATCATTTTCTCATATTGTACTGTTGTTGCATGTTTACAAGTGTATCTCCCTCAGTAAAACCTGAGCATTTCAAGGTCAGAAGCTGTTTCTAGTGAGGCAAGGAATATCTATCATGTGGAGACTTTAGTAAATGTTGGCTGAATGCAGGAAAAGTGGCTCCAACTTTAAGCAAAATACTTTCAAAAATACATTTGCAAATCCATTTGCACATTTCATTTTACTCCCAAGAAATTAAGTGGCAATAGTTACTTAGAAAGAGACTACACAATTCAAAGGGATTTAATGGCCTTCCTTTTGTTTAAAAAAAGGAACTGATGGATAACACTATCTTTGAGGTTTACTGCCTGTTATAGTACTTGAAAAAATACTGGTAACAGAACCATGGAGATGAGTTAGAACTTGAATTAAGCTAACGTTGCTGATGGTTCAAATTTATTACCATCAAAAAGTAGAAAGCTGTTTACTTGCTTCTTTGAAATATGCCAGTGGGTTTAACCCTGTCCCTAAACTAAAATTTGTTTCCTCTTCATTAGATTCTCTTCTAGGCAGGAATGGAGGTGTACACAGAGGTCCATAGTTAGACTTCTGCTTTCAGTTTTGGTGGCATCCAATTTTTATGACTCCAAAATAAATTTACTGTCTAGGATAATCAATTCATTTTACAGCTTAACCTCTTTTTAAAAATGACCACACAGAAGCTTCAATAAATATCTGGCTTGGAAAAAAGGCAGGACAGGAGCAAAATGCTCTCTTATGGTGGTGTATAAACTCTTCCAAGCCTTGAAGAGGTTATTTGCTAAATGTCTAAAAGAGTTAATGATCTTCCAAAAGGGAATAAAGATCAAACTCAGTGTCCTCCAAGCAGCACTAATGGCCCAGTGCACTAAATCTTATATTCTTCTCTAAGTGACTTCAGTCTTTTCTCTTCCCTATTGAGAGCAAAATCCTACCCCTTTAAAAGGGACAAAGGATGAAACTACTTTTAGACTGTATTAAAACCATATGCTGCCCAGGAAATTCAGCATTAGCAGGCACTAAATTACACTTTTAATCTGCTTGTTGTTCTTGGGTGTTGCCATAAACATATTACAGTATGTGGTACCACTTAGTGGCTGAATAACCCATCATGCTGTTTGGAAAACATGTGTTGTGTTAATGATGAACTTCAGTGTTAACTCAATCCCTACCCCCCAAGCTGGTTTATATCATAACACATCATTTTATAAGTTTGAATAATAAGCATTTTAGTGCAAATTAGATTCCACCCCACTCTCCATTTTTAGAAACAAAATTAAAGAGATTTTTTTTAGCCTAACCCCGATTGCCCATTAAAGTTGTGTATATAAATAAGCCAGGTTATCTTATTCCTTGTGAGAAATGTTGTTTTATCTAACAGTCGCTTTCCTAGCAGTTCAGTACTCCACCACTCTAAATTAGGACACTTTATCTTAAGGCTTCATAATCTTACGAGACTATAATTGGAAAGTTTATAAAAAAAAAAAAATCCTGCTTTGTAAGCTTGGCAGCTGAGATAGAAGGAGGGAATGAGAAGGGCTACAGCAGAATTACACCATCACTGCTAGCCTGACTCCGCTTGACAGAGCCGTTTAATATTTTGACAAGACAAAATATAAAGCAGCATTTTATTCTGTAGAGACTTCACTAGACACAAGCATGGAAGTGCTTGTGATCAATAAAGTTTGCGGTGGAGAGTGATTTATTTACAGCAGGGTATTATGTAGAGAAAGAGCTGTGATATTTCCACAGGCTTTGACGGCATAATGGGCCCCTCTCAATCCTTACATGGAAGGGTTAGATTGTCATGGTTGCTCAGGCAGTATTCAAAACGTTATCTGATCAGCCTTAAAGACTTCAGAACGAGACAGATGATTAGTTACCCTAAACGATCCTCATCATGCAGAAATTGATGATTTAATATAGTCAATGACAGACGATTCCATTTGTACTAGATAAAGTGTCTGCGGTTTGTATCAATCATAATAGAGTTATTATTGAGCATAAAAGAAAAGCATGTTTAATATCATTAATTCCAGATATGTCGCTTTCCACATCTGGCATTCATCCATAGACCAGAACCACTCCAGGCTATCATTCCTGCCTCTATGTTGGCGACTCCAGTGTTTTTTGTAATTTCAAAATGTTTTTCAGCACCTCCAGCTAGGCGCAATAACAGTTTACAGATTACCTATGTCATCACATTTTGACAAACTTCTCAATCTGATGTGACCTTCATCTTTAGCCATCTGCTTGCCTTTGTTTCTGCTCTTTTTTTGATAAACCTCCACAGCTTAAAGCTGTAGTAGTTTGTTCCATACACTGTACTTCTAGGTCAACATTTCACCTGTGTAAATCCAGAAACACAGACTGCAGTGTAAAGATGGTGACCTGGGTTCAGGTCCCTAGGTACCTGACCCTCCCTCACCCCCTTACTTATATTTTTCATCATTCATGTCAAACTTATTTTGATTGTATGGAGGGGAAAGCACACAATCAGAAAAAAGGAAATACAAGTGGGAGTTGAGGGTGAAGGAAGAGAGAGAAAAGAATAATTAGTAAAGCTGAGAAGTTAGAAAAGATGTTATTTCTAAATTTCCCTCTCTGAAAACAATGTAACAATGTAAAAGGCATATAAAGAATGAAGGAGACACAAACTTTCTGGGGAACAACACTATGGTTATCTAAATTAAATGCTTTTGCTTTTCTATTTTAAAGACTTTAATTTCCAAATGATATGTTGAAATAATAAAAGCAGGTCCAGCTTCAAATGTTGTGCATCCATTTTGTTCTTTTAGGGAGGAAAAAACTCTTTCAGTAAAAACAAAGAAAAGAAGTCTCTCAGATTTAAATTATTTCTACTCACAAACTTTTATGTAGTCCTCTAGGTTGTAAAAGATGCTAGGAATTTCTTTTTTTCTTTTCACAATAAGAGTTGGTTTGGAGATAATTTTTCATGTATTTATTTAATAAATACTTATTGAGAACCTACTATGTGCCAGACACTGTTTAGGCACTGGGAATGTAACAACGAATAAAAGAGACAAAACCCTGCCCTCATAAAGCTCACATTGTAACGCTGATTGCTGATAAAAGAAATTATGAGATGTTAGATGGTTAAAAGTAGAACATTTTTAAAGATTATGAACAGGATCAAAATAACAAAGCTCAGGGAAGATAAACAAAAAGGATTCCTTCTATCTTCAGAGGTATTAGATGTTAGGCATATGTGTATTTGGAAGCAAAAAAATGTCATCACTCCTAGATGGATTTAGTGCAAGTAATTATCAATTATCAACACTAATATATTTATTTCCTTTCATTTTGTCTGATGGGGTAAAGCAAAACAGACTAACACTTCTTTAGGGGCAAGGAGTAAGTTTTCAAGTTTAGCTCCCATTAACCAGTCATTCTGCTTTAGTTATCATTGCCTCAATATAATTGGTTTTCCAAGACAAAGTCCAAAATCTTCTACATATTAACTCCTTGTTAATAATGGAGGCAACTAAGGGATCATGTGAATACACATACAGCTTTTCAATTATTTTGTTGAAAACTACTGATGAAATCTAAGGTGTAAATATTAAAGTATTCAGGGGAATAATTTAGCAGATTAGCCAAATCAGATTCAAATATACAAATATTATGAGAGACCCTCCATTAATAGTAAAACCCTCACAGTTCTTGTATTGAAGCCTGGGTCCAAAATTTTCTAACTATTTAACAAACTCTCTAAACCTCAAGTTTATTTTTTTATTAAGTTTTTAAATTATAGTATAGTTGATTTACAATGTTTTGTCTATTTCTGCTATACAGAAAAGTGATCCAGTCATACATATACATCCATTCTTTTTCTCATAATATTTTCTATCATGTTCTATCACAAGTGATTGGATATAGTTCCTATGCTACACAGTAAGACCTTATTGCTTATCCATTCTAAATGTAACAGTTTGCATTTACCAAACCCAAACTCCCGGTCCATCCCACTACCTCATCCTTCCCCTTGACAATCACAAGTCTGTTCTCGTGTCTGTGAGTCTGTTTCTATTCCGCAGATAGGTTCATCTGGGCCATGTTTTAGACTCCACATATAAGTGATATCATATGGTATTTGTCTTTCACTTTCTAACTTACTTCACCTAGCATGAGAATCTCAAATTGCATCCATGTTGCTGCAATGGCATTATTTCTTTTTTTTTATGGCTGAGTAGCATTCCATTGTGTATAAGTACCACATCTTCTTAATCCATTCATCTGTCAGTGGACACTGTGAATAGTTCTGCAGTGAACACAGGGATATCTTCTTAATGAAAGTTTTGTCCCAATATATGCCCAGGGGAGCATTGCTATAAGATAATGGCAGTTCTATATTTAGTTTTCTGAGGAACCTCTATACTGTTTTCCATAGTGGTTGTACCAATTTACAATCCCACAAATAGTGAAGAAGGGTTCCCTTTTCTCCACACTCTCCAGCATTTATTTATGGACTTATTAATGATGGCCTTTTTGACCAGTGTGAGATGGTACCTCATTGTAGTTTTGATTTGCATTTCTCTAATAATGAGTGATGTTGAGCATTTTTTCATGTGCCTGCCGGCCATCCATATGTCTTCTTTGGATAAATGTTTATTGAGGTCTTCTGCCCATTCTTTGATTGGGTTGTTTGGGGTTTTTGTTTTTGTTTTTGAGACCTGTTTTTAAAATAAGAAAAAAATATCTTTATTGCTTTGTTGCAAAGGGTAACAACAGGAGTTGTTTTTAAAACAGGAGTGATTTTTAAAAGTCAACTATTTTGCAACAAGAAAAAACTGAAATATGATCTAGTCAAACTCCTCAACTTCGTTAATCAGAAAATAAAGGCCTGGAAAACTTAAGAGACTTATTCCAGGTCAGTCAACTTAATAGCAGAACTGAGATTAGATCATTGTTCTCAATTTTTTGTCCAGTAATCTTTCTTTTCCCCTGAGACGAGGTAGTAAAAATGCTTTGAAAACTATGATATGCATGAAGGATATGGTATTATAATGTCAGAGCAAAATGATGTGATCTTTCTACACCTCGATTTTTATATTAAAAAAAAGGCATTCCTGGCTATCTCATAATGGATTCAAATAAGAATTAAAAGTAAATTATGCAAAAATATTAGCTTTCTGATAACAATAATTTCATACCTTTTGTAAAATTCTATATTCAGATAAGACTAATGAATATCCATCAACAATCGTCACATTAATAGATCATGCCAAGTCTGACACTTCAATTCTCTCATAATTTATTCATCTGTCAGGATTAGCATCATATAAGTTGAACCCTATAAAATAATAAATCATGGTTCTGTTTTATTTTATTCCCATGACTAAGGTTAGGTTTTAATATCTTTTTGATGATCTAATACTCTCAAAGTAGACAGTAGACACCAGTAAACAAATACACCATTATTTGAGAAAGACTTTCTATTCATTGATGGGTTCAGCCTTGACACTAAAATGTATATAGAGAAAGTGTCAGTCAACTTTTGACATGCAAAATGTTTGTGTCAGACTCACACAGAGCAGGTTCAGAAAGCAAGTGACCATAAAGTCACCCAATGCTAAAAACCAGAAGCTCTGTGAATCAGTCTAAGAAGAGCACTCTTTGCTTCTGTTTCAAGCTCATTATTGATTTTACTTTAACCATTAATCAATTCATCTGTCCTCAACATATTTTAAATGGCCATGACTATTTGCCCAAAAATCACTGTACTGACAATTACTGTTTAACTATATAATTGTAGATTTGCAAGTACAAGGAAAAATGGGATCTATGTAGTAAAATCGAGTCTATATTTCTCAATTTCAGTTCACAAATCTAAAAGGCTAGTTATATCATTTTGAACTTGGTCAGCCGGCATGGGTATTTAATTTAGAACTAAAATTATGCAAGTTATTCTGATACAAAGGGGTGAAAATTTAAAACATTTTCTAATCAATTTTCCACTTCTGAATAACAATCATTATACATAGTAAATAAGGCTTCAAATAGAAAAATAAAGAATGCTGGTTTGAATAACTTTTCTCATTTCTCTTTTAAAGACAAGAATGCTATTGTAAAATGTTTCAAGTTTCTTATCTGCAGTTACAAGCAGTAGGAAACTTGAAGCTTAATCTTTAGAAATTTTTCTTGGCATATACAATTTTAACAGGGCTAAATCTAAAATTTTTTATTTTATCAGTAAGAGTTTTGTTGTATATGGATGAAAGGTTATTACTTTTTTGAATACTCTCTAACTTCCCTCTCATTTCTGTATCTTTGTTTATGAAGCACTTTCATCCTGGAATTTCTTCCTTTTCATCTTCTCCTATTAAAATATGCATTCCCTTCAAGTGCCAGCTTAAATCTAAATTGAACTACAAGCCTTTCCCTGGATGCTTCAGGCTTATTCATAAATTTTTTTTAATTCCTAAAGTTATTATGGTCTGCACAACATCATCCAGGAATATGCATTATTCACTAAATACATGTTTAGTGTCTGGCCTAAACAGAATTTGTATTAGGCATCAAGATTGCTCCACCTTATCTAATAAAAGAGGGGAAATTAAGTACCCATTTAAACCAGAAGTGTTTTTACATATTATCTCATTTAATCTACATGGTGTCTCAGTAAGGTAAAATTATTAAACTATATCTAACATATATCATAGGAGAGAAAATTGAGACAGTATGATACTGGGTTACTAACCCAAAGATTTCAGAAGCTGAATTGCTTCCTAACCATTCATTCTAGGTTTATAAACCTCACCTCCATAGCCACATCGATGCCCCAGCTGAGAATCTGGGCACTGTTATTAAAACTTTTTTCCATTCTATGATTAGTGGAGGAAAAAAAACACAGTATATTCACTAAAATATTTATCAACAGATTGTAAAATGTGAATTCAAATCTTTCTGAAAATCTAGATTTTTTTCAAATATCATATAGCATAGTTGGACTTTGTATTAATAATGATATTCAAAACCATTAACTAGTCTAATTTGGACTCTCATAAAGTTGAAGGAAAAAATACAATAGAAAAAAAATGAAAAAGGGAAACATTAACAAAGCCTAGCTTCTTTTCTCTATGATAAAGTTATAAAATATATAACCATAAGTTCATTTAGGAACTTTTCAAATTTGAGAGGTCAAATTCACAGATACCCTATCTTACTTGCATAAAAAAAAATCAGAAAATTCTCAACCTTTCAAGCAATGTGCATTTCAAGTACAACAGCAATTTAGAACTACATGTACTGTCTTAAAGAAAACTAGGCAATCACCAAAGGCAAAATTTCTCCTTCAGATCTCAATGAATAATCTGGACTCAAATTTTGCCCTTTCTTTAAATGAAAAAAAAAGTATTTTTTAAGATCATCAAGAGAAGGGAAAATCTGAAATACGGCTCATTATCTTTCAATAATATTTTATATTATATATATCTTCATATATTCACATATATATTGATAGCAAAAATACAAGATGCCATTTGTTTTTTATTTTTTATAGATATTTATTTATTTATTCATTTAATTGCTTTTTAGGGCTACACTTGTAGCATATGGAAGTTCCAGGGATAGGGGTCGAATCAGAGCTATAGCTGCTGGCCTATGCCACAGCCACACAATGTGGGATCCAAGTCTGCAACCTACACCACAGCTCACGGCAACACCCTATCCCTAACCCACTGAGCAAGGCCAGGGATCTACCCTGCAACCTCATGGATCTAATCAGTTTTGTTAACCGCTGAGTCACAAAGGGAACTCCTAAGATGTCATTTGTCATTTATTATATGAATTCATATATAAAATTCCTAACAGAAAAGTAAAACTATAGGAATGGAATCTAGAGCATTACAGATATAGTTATGAAATATTTCTATGAACCCCATGTCACATTCCTGTAAATTAAATTTTTATTCATCTTTGTTTATGTCAGGATTAAATATTTGGGTTTCATAGTGAAAATAAATTATGCATTTCAAAAAATTATAGTTAAAAGAAAAAATTAAAAGTAGAAGTATGTAAAATTAGAAAAATAATAATTATCTGCATATTAGAAATTTCATTTAGAAAATATTTAATCTCAAGTTGCTTTATTTATCCCTGACACTTGGTACTCTATGGATCTTTTTCTCTTTTGTCAGGATTAACATGCATGTGAAAGCCCTAAAGAGCCAGGTGCTACAGCAAAGAATTGCAAACATGCCACCTGGCCTGTCCTCCTAAGGTATGTGAGTGAGCTTCCCGGATTTAGGTTGCCTCAGTTCAACTCCTGGCTTTACTACTCATTAGCTATGTGAATTAGTATGAATTACTCAATTTCTCTGAACCTCAGCACCCTGATCTTAAAATAAAGCCAAGTAACTCATGTCATAGGAGCTTGCCATAAATATCAAATGAGATAATGCATATAAAACATTTAGTACAGTGCCAGGCACATAAATAATGGTCAAAAAATATTGGCTATTATTACTACTATTATTAGCCAATAAAAACTTATCAGTCAAACTAACATGCCGTTAGAGCTTAAGTTCTTAAATAGCAAGGTCATGTCATGATGAGCATTAGTGAATGTGGACTGAATGACAGGCTAAATGCATGAATGAATGAACCAACAAATGCAAATATATTTAAGATATAAGGTATATATTTATGTATTTATACATGATATGATATATATATATATATATATATATAAGATCTTTGGCAAAATTATCAATCAAGTAGATTTAGTCAACTCATTAAGTGGAAATGATAAGCAAATTAGATGGCTATTTGATTAAACTGAGCCACTGATTAACTAAATTCATAGGTTCATTCTTGTGGTTTAGGATGGCAGAGCCCTACTATTACTTAAAGGAAAAGAAACATAATGTAAATTAAGAAAGGAGAATGTGGCATTTAAATCACAAGTAGAGCAAGGATAAGTATACAGAAGCTGAAGAAAGGGGTAAGTAGCATATTTATACACCATGGAAGTGGGGAAATTGGAGAACATTACCAAAAAGAGTAGAGGCAAAATATGTAGAGAAGGCAAAGGCTTAGAAAGTATAAACTCACTTTCTTCCATAAGAATAGCATTACAAAGATAAGTGTGATGTCTTGGAAAAAATCACACCAGGCATAACAAAACCAAGCAGAAATAAATATTGAGGCAGCCAAGTATTTGTTCTTAGAAAGGAATCCCTCCAATTTAAGGCTTACTGAAATATATATGCATTAAAGATACACACAAAAATATGCATGCAAGCAAACATATATGGCACACACAGTTTTTGGTTGCCTAAACTAAAATTCTAAATCACTCTTGAAAGTAGTGAAACCATAAATTTTAGTATAAACAAACAGCAAACATTGATGACAACAAATCTAACACATAATCTTTAAAACACCCCCATATCTGGGAATTTACAAAGTAGTAACACAAAAGTCTATGTTCTTAATTGCAACTCTGGCATAGATCTGATTGTAGTGACTACTACCACTCACTTATTGTATTAATTTTTTCAAGGTCATCTATCCAATGGCTCACCATCACAGATAATTCCACTTCTCCGAATTTGTTTCTTGTCATAGTCACATCAAAGGAAAAGAAAAACGAGTTAACAGTCAGCACTTAAGGGTTGTTGAAGTGGCAGAAAGTTCAGTTCCTTTAGAAGAATGACTCCTGCTTGACATTGTGTGATTGTAAGGTAAAATACTGTCTTACCTGAAAAAGCCTTTGTCTATAGATGAAAGGAAATAGTGTGTCTATTCCTGAAAGTGGAATTGGATCTGCAATTTTATAGTGTGTCATTAGTCATCAAATATATTCTAGTATATTTTTTAAATTATTTCTGTTCTGTTTCATAAAAGATAGTATGGACTCTGCCCACTACAATTCTCTCTCTCTACTACTACTCTCTCTCACACACACACACACATGCACACGCACACACATGCACACACACATTCCATACACTTGCCAAAATGATGCTATACAGTTGGTATTCTGTTATCCAAACATTGGTGCTACTGAATCTGCAATGTGTTTGAAGGAGAGGTGTCACATTCTTCACACTGAACAGCAAACACTGAATCAATCACTGGAATGTAGCCAGTCTACCAGGACTGAAGTACCACTTATCACAACACAATTCCATCAAGATGGATATGTGTAGAAGATAGATCTAACAAGACATTGAAACAACTGTTGTATAGTCAGTGGACTGAAGTAGAATAGGTGGAAGAAATGGTCTAAAGAGTCACCTGGAAAATAACATCCAGGAGGAGATCCTGGATACACTGGCCTTTACAGTATGAATTTCCCTGAGCCAAATTTTCAAATCACCATGGATAAAAGAAGGACAAAGAGTATGTATAGCTGCAGGAAGTTTCTGCAGTTAAGAAGGGAAATTTCTATAGTAAGTCCAGGTCTCAAGACCCATTGGGATCCTTCCTACGAGTATTCTGTTCTCAATTATTGTCAATGCCATCCTTTGTGGTAAAAATAAGCAGTGTATGTTAACATATTTGACCAAATCATGATTAGTTTGAGTCAAAATATTAGCAAGTATCGATACAGAAAAAAGTAAAAACAAAAACAAAATAAATTCAGAAATCTAAATAATAGGCATAGAAAAAATTTTCAAATGATTTGCTCCTCAAATGTCTAACTTCCATATTTTATTAAGACTGTCTCATGAAATTAATGGATCCAGAGAGGCTCTACATTGGGACCTAGATTAGAACTCACAGTATTTCTACTTGATCTCAACCCACTTCAATTGCTTCCACTGTACCTATTCCTCTTTTTTTCCTGTATCACAAAGAATCACTGTACGAACTGGCTGCCCCTGACTACATCTCTTAAGATAAGCAACTCATACCACAAATCATAGACTTATTTATGACTATTCACAAGTGCCCAAGTGCTCTAAGTCTTTAGATTTTTCAGCATTTCTGGCACCACTTTGGTCTTCTTCACATTAAATTCTTCTATCATTGCTAATTTTTTTCATTTTTGCCTCCCCAGTACATGGCTTACCTCTGTCATAATAGACAAACTCAGTGTGTTTGTTCAGTAAAGGAATGGGTAACTGCTACCAAAAAATGCTCTGCAATACATATTTCTGCCTAATTCCAAAAAAGTTTTGAGTTGCTTATATTGTTAGCTTTCTCTTTGAACCATCGAATTACACATTAACTCTATTCAAGTTAAAAATCATTTTAAAAGCATGTTCACCACTCTATACTGATTTACTATGCCCCAAGTACTAATAGTTACCTCCATCTCAGTTCCTCTGTTTTTAATTCCAATGATCATAAAGTCCACAAGGCCAGGCTTGGTACAAATGCCTTCTGTGCACCAGTCATTATGACATAAGATCTAAATGAGGGACTTGAGTCTTTTGGAAACTACATTTGTGAATTATCCAGTCTGAAGGTGGTATGTATGTAGTAAGGTAAAATAGTCAGAATGTATAGGCATGTAGAAAGCATTCCAGTGAATCAGATGCAGGTTGGAGGTGTCTCCAAATGGAAAAGCTGGAAAAACTTTAAGGCACACAAAAATATGGCTGACTGTTTAGAGATATTCATACCAATACTCTATGAAAAAAAGTCTTCCATTGCCCTTCCTTCACTGATGTTTATTCACATTGTATTCTTTGCTACACCCAAAATTAATAAGTATCACTTTGTTTATTTTCAGCAAGTTTACTATTTCACCTGACTGATGAGCTACCACAAACGTCAGTTCTAAGTAGGAAACCCTGGTGAATTTAGAGGCACAGAAGTGTACAATTAAGACAGAAAGATAATACATGTGTCATACTCATTAATCCTAATGAATATACCAATGACAGTTTTGAGGAGGAATTACTTTTTCCTAAAACCAGAGCCCTCCAACTATATGGACAGGAAAAATTCTTTGGTACTTTGTAGAAAACAGTATGTGTTGAAGCTAAGCTATACTGAAGGGCTTATGTTAATTGGCTTTTAAATGGCAAGAGGGTTTGCAACATACTATGGCACAAAAACTATCACTTTAGTAGGATTTCAAATTCTAATCTTGATAGTTCTGGAATAGTTTGCAGCTTCTCCCTGTCCACCCCAGCACATACACACACACAAATACACACCCTCACATCTTCAATTTCCATAATGTTTTAAAACCAAAGCCTTAGGTCAGGTTAGTTCAATACCTGCAGAGAACTCTGAATGACATTTAAGCCAGCCTTGGAAATAGCCAGTCATCTCTTTGCTTAGAATGAATACCAAAGAATGTCAATTTCACTTATTTTTAAGCAACAATGCAGGTACTGGAAAGAGAAAATGTTGATAACATTTTATTTTTTTATATATATATTTTTTGCTATTACTGCTGTTTCTTTTTTAGAGGGTTTTTTTTTTTTGAGTTTTGGTTATGTGAGATTTATTTACAAGCTGATATAGAGGTTAAAGTCTTTAGTATCTATCACTTTTTTCTTAGTTTATAAAATCCTGCTGACCCCTGATAGCACAGAAAACTCTGTATCCTGAGAAGTCAATTACTACATCCTTCTCTACTAAAGAAATTGATTTTTTATCAGTTCCTAATAATTGTTTCCACATGCTAGTCTTAGTTACCCAAAATAACTGTCAATTCTTTGAGGATAAGGAAAATCCTATTTTTTTCATTGGAGAGACAGAGAAGATAATAATTACAATACAAGATGACAGAACCTACAGAGTCCAAAATAGCTGTGCTGAGGACTACCTGTAAAGAGCTGTGACCCTCCAATAGCAGATGCAGCCAACTCATCTTGATCTCCCAGGGAGGATGCCAAAGCAATAAGCAGCCAGAATTTAGTCTCTTTCCTTCTTCTCATGCCCTACTTGTGCTTGCCAAGTGGCTGGCTCAACAAGAAGCTAAAGGGCCAGAAAGCATTTGTGGTAGTCCATACAGATCCATGTCCAGAACACAAAGCAGGATGCTTAAGGGTAGAAAGTATATCTTGAAGTATAAATGAATGCTATCCAACACGACACAGACTTGAGGGTATAAGTTTAGTTTTGCACGTGACAAGTGGAATGTGTTTAGAGGATATTCAGATGAGGATAGAAATCCAGGGTCTGGAGTTCAGGAGGAAGATCTGTCCTAAACAAAACAGATCTGGATCTATTAAACTATAGGTAGTTGAAACCACAAAAGTAAATGTAATAACAATGAAGGGTGAAAAAAAAGAGCCAAGGGAAGACTTCTGAATAATTCCAACAAGGGAAACAGAGCACAAATGATATAAAATGACTAGGTGAAAAGAGAACCAGAAGATCAGATTATCATAAAGTACTGGGAAGTAATGTTCAAAAGAGTTAAATGCAGAGCAGTTTAGACAAATTAAAGATTAAAAACTGCTCAGGTAATAATTTAGCAATGAGATCACTGTTAATCTCAGTGAAAAGTTTGAGTGGAAAAGTAGGGCTATAAGGCTACTGCAGTAGAAGAAATTTCATGTCTTGGTGATCCATAGAAAATAGAGCTTGAAGCTAATTGCACCATTGGGAGGTACAATCCCAAGGCAGCAAGACTGAGGTAAAAAGAACATGAAGCAGGCAAGAAGGAAAGCAAATAAAGAGGTGCATTATGAGCAGCTGACAGATTTTTGAGAAATTCAGCCAGCTGCTTGGTGTCTGGTTAAGCTTTCTGGAACCAGCCACAGTGTGGAACAATCCAGCAGAGAGGAAAAAAGGAATTATCTGATGGATTCTTCTTCTACCCCACCCTCCATCTCCTGCTTCTCATTGGTCAAAGTTTACCCTAAAGGGTAAACTCCTCCTTCCTCCCAAGTTGTGCCAGAGAGCTCTGCATCTAAGTCCTAAGTGGTAGAAAAAGCCAGAGCCTTTGTGTTCTGGTCACCTCAGATCCTGGCACTGGAACAGCTTTAACTCTTTCCTGGGAAAGTATGATCCAGGTCAAGCCAGTGCCCAGTCCCTATCCTAGGGGATTGCTAATAGATAGCAGATGAGAAAATAGCTTTGCATATGAAAGTTCTTCACTGAGCAAGCAGCCAAGGACTAAGAGGCAGCAGTGGCCAAACAAATCTGGAGAAGTCCATAAACTGGAATGGAATACAGACAGGAAGCAAAATATGGTAGGACAGACAACTCCTTCAAGAAAAGTAGGGTAAAAACGGTAAAGAGGACTCCAGAAGAGGAGCATGACATAGTGGGAAAAGCACAGACTAGAGCCATATTCCTTGGGTTTAAATTGCTGCTCAACCTCTCACTACATGTGTGATCCTGAACAATTCATTTGACCTTTCTGTGCCTCAGTGTCTTTATCTGTAAAATGTAGAAATAATATCTACTCCGTAAGGTTATGAGTTACTGCATATAAAATATTTAGAACGGTGTCCAGCACATACAAGGCATTATTTTAATGTTTCATAAGGATCAAAGGAGGATTCTTTTGTTTCATAGAAACTTGAACATCTTTTCATGCTGAGGAAAAAAAGAAGAATTTTCAGGGAAAGAGAAACAGGAGAGATAACAAATTATTGATGGAGAAAGCTATTAGAAAGGATAGGGTTTCTTGGTCAAGTAAAAAGGATCTGTGCATAATATGCACTTACTGATTATATGCTCATTGACGGATTAGATATAAATATTAGTTGAAATAAAGTAATCATGTACAGTTTACATAAGCAATGTCTGTAGTATTTACCACACTAACTTTTAAAATGTTATATGATAATGGAATTCACTGTACTGGTACACATAAAGACCTGGAATAAATACTTTTTAGTGAATGAAGAACTGAAGGACGGATGATTAAAAAGGTATATTTGCTGCTCTGCCCATTTAGTTGCTATCTTTTCCAGCCCATCTGTACTATAGGATTTTATTTTTTAAATTCTTAAACTAATCCAAAGAAAGGGAGGCAGAGGATTCTGTGAGCTCAGACTCATTAGCCACTGGATTCTGGAATTAATTTTATGGTATCTGACAAGCCTGCATTACACACTAAGCACCCACATATCTATCATATTATATACAGCCTTCTCCTGGAGCTGCCATGTTCCCTAGGCTGTGTGCTTCGGCGTTTGCAGTGAGTTACCTGTTGGTGTCCAGTTTCCTTCCAAAATTCAAGTTCAGCTCTAACTTCAGCCCATATATATGAGTCTTTGGTTTCCTTTCTATCTTTTGTCAGAATAGGAAGGCCTCTGTCCCCTGACCCCACCCAATATCTTGGTTCCCTCTCCCAACAAGTGATAATGCCAAAACATGATTTTGCTCCCAGATTGGCTGAGCATGGTCATTACCTTAATTTCTTTACAGCTGGATAATGGATGACACTAGCCTGCACCATCTCAGGATCACCAGGTTTCTCTGGAAACTGTGCTAGATTGTTGGCCTCCTCTCTCAAAAGCCAGCACTAAAATTGAATCATTTTACCCACCCTTTCAATGATCTTTACAGTTTCTCCTCCTAGCTTCCTTTTATCCTCACCTATTTTTGCCATGAAGGTTCCAACATACCTGATGATCAGGCATCCTGAAGGTAAAGCATACCCACTTAAACATAATTTTGGGCTTATCTCAAAGATAATGTGAAAAGGTTAATAAGTCGACTAATTTTTGTGTACTTTCATGTAGAATATGAAGTGATAGTGATCCTAAAAGGCACACAATCAAAATAATATATTAGCTTCAATGGACATTTTTGACACTTCACAATCCTTTCTTTAATATCAAGCTGAATATCACCCAAGTTCTCAAGATCTTGCTGTGGACAATTTTCTGATTCCAAAGGCAATTTAATATATTGAAAAATTCAGGGCTTTGTGGTCAAACAGCTGTGGGTTCAAAATCTATCTCTGAAAACTACTTTGTGCCACTTGGGGCAAGTTACTTAGAGTCTCTGAGCTGTAAAAAGAGGGTTGATAATACCTGCCACAGAGGGTTGTTTGAGCGATAAATGAGATCACAGCGATAAATGAGATCACAGATCAAAAGCACTCAGTACAGTGCTTGGCACTCAGGGAAAGGTAATTCCCTCCCCTTTCTTTCCTTTCTCCTGCTAATATGAACTAAAGATCAAACAGACTTCAGAATCACTCACAATCAGTTCTATTCCTGAAGATATGCTGCAATTTTTATAAATCACCCCAATATCAGGAATATGACTATCAGAGCTTAATTGTCTTGAGTTTTTCCTCCATGTGTAGACTAACACAATTTGAACAATTCCATAAAGTGGAAGCATTTTAAGGCATTTTTGAACTGAAGCTTATTTATTTACTTATTTTGTAGCCTCTGGTCATTTTGAGCTTGCGATCAGCCTGTTATAGCACAATTTTGCAGCTATATAAAGTAAGATCCCTTTAAAACTGAGGGGTTTGTATTTACTTTCCCCTGAATTAGGTCTGTTTAATCACTTCAACCAAAAAACCTAAAACCTAAAATTTTTTTCTTCAATGCATGTAATGGCACCTTTTCCAATTACCAGAAAAATTATATGCATTTCTTTACATGATCATTGAACAAATGGATGTGTCTTATACCTGGAAAACAGTACATGAATCTATCCTCTTTGTGCATCAAGACAAACTACAGATCATTTCAGTTCCAGTTATGGCTTCAGCTATCTCTTTATTAAATTTTGTGTCATCATCCAGGCTATCAAGTTCATGACCCCATCTCCTAAATTTTATATTTGCTTTAGCCTACATGGAAATTTTGCCCCCAAATTTTTTGAGATGCCACTTATTTATCAATTCAGTGTACATTCCCTCCCCCCTGGGCTCTCTAACAATCTGACCCATACAGCATGGCCTAAACGACACTGGAAGCTTCCATTTCCCAATTCTGCCACCATACTGTGAGGAAGCACAAGGTATCTCATGGAGAGGTCGACATGCAAAAGCCAGAATCGACTGGCCAGCCATGCAAACAAACCATCTTAGAAGTAGGTCTCTATCTTTATTTGAACTGTTCCTGCTGAACTCTGCCAAAATGTTAGATTCATAGGCACTATAACTGATAACCATTATTTTAAGAAACTAAGTCTTGGAGTGGTTATACTAGAATAGATAACTGAAACACACACTGAATAGACTTCCCACTGTGAGGAATTTAGATAATACTTGGATATAACAGATAGACTATAATCAGTCATCTTTAAAAGAAAAATGGCCCTAAATTGTCTACATAGTTTCTTGTTTTTTCTTTTTTTGGAGAATAGTTAAGTAACAATGCTGTGTTAGTTTCAGTGTATATCAAAGTGAAAGTTATATGTATACATAATATCCATTCTTTGTCAAATAGGTTACTACAGAGTATTGAGTAGATTTTCCCGTGCTATACAGTAGGTCCTTGCTTCTTATCTATTTTATATATAGTACTGTGTATATGTTAATCCCAACCTCTTAATTTATCCCTCCACCCCACATTTCCCCTCTGGTAACCACATTTTAGATACTGAAATCTTTGTCTCCTTCTGTACTGTAAAGAACTTCTTTGTATCATTTTTATGATATACCACAAATAAGTGATATCATGTGATATTTGTCTTTGTCTGAATTATTTCACTTAGTATGATAATCTCTAGGTCCGTCCATATTGGTGCAATATGATATTATTTCATTCTTTTCTATGGCTGAGTACTATTCCATTGTACATATGTACTTTTTATCTTTCCTTCTGTTGATGGACATTTAGGTTGCTTTCATGTCTTGGCTATCATAAATAGTGCTTCAATGAACACTGCAGTGAGTGCATGGATCTTTTTGAATTAGAGTTTTCATTTTTTCCAGATATGTGTTCAGGAATGGGATTGCTAGGTCATATGGCAACACTATTTTCAGTTTTTTAAGGAAACTCCATATTGTTTTCCATAGTGGCTATACCAATTTACATTCTCAACAGTGTAGGAGGGTTCTCTTTCTCCACAGTCTCTCTAGCATTTATTGTTTGTAGACTTTTTTTTTTGTCTTTTTGTATTTTCAGGGCTGCACCTGTGGCATATGGAGGTTCCCAGGCTAGGGGTCTAACAGGAGCTGTAGTTGCCGGCCTTCGCCACAGCCACAGCAACACGGGATCCGAGCCACGTCTGCAACCTATACCACAGATCACAGGAACGCCGGATCCTTAACCCACTGAGCAAGGCCAGGGATCGAACCTGTAACCTCATGGTTCCTAGTCAGATTCGTTAACCACTGAGCCACAATGGGAACTCTGTTTGTAGACATTTTGATGACAGCCATTCTGATTTGTGTAAGGTGATACCTCACTATAGTTTTGATTTACATTTCTGTAATAATTAGTGATGTTTAACATCTTTGCCCATTTTTTGATTGGGTTGTTTTTGTTTTGTTTCATATAAAGCTGCATGAGATGTTTATATATTGTGGAGATCAATCCTTTGTTGGCTGCTTCATTTCCAAATATTTTCTCCCATTCTACAGGTGTTCTTTTCATTTTGTTTATGGTTTGCCTTGCTGGGGGCTTTAAGTTTTATTAGGTCCCAATTGTTTATTTTTATTTTCATTACTCTAGGAGATGGATCCCAAGATATTGCTGCAATTTATGTCAAAGGATATTCTGCCTATGTTTTCCTCTAGGAGTTTTATAACAGCTGAACTTACAGTTAGGTCTTTAAAACATTTTGAGTTTATTTTTGTGCCTGGTGTTAGTGAGTGTTCTAAGTTCATTAGTTTATATGTAGCTGTCCAGATTTCCCAGGACCACTTATTAAAGAGACTGTCTTTTCTCAATTGTATATTCTTTTTTTTTTTTTTTGTCTTTTTGTATTTTCAGGGCTGCACCTGTGGCATATGGAGGTTCCCAGGCTAGGGGTCTAATCAGAGCTGTAGCTGCTGGCCGATGCCACAGCCACAGTAATGCAGGATCTGAGCTGCATTTGCGACCTACACCACAGCTCACGGCAATGCCGGATCCTTAACCCACTGAGTGATGCTAGGGATCAAACCTACAACCTCATTGTTCCTAGTCAGATTTAACCACTGAGCCATGACAGGAACTCCTCAATTGTATATTCTTGCCTCCTTTGTCATAGGTGTGAGGGTTTATATCTGGGCTTTCTATCTTGTCCCACTGATTTATAATTCTGATTTTTGCTAGTACCTTACTGTTTTGATGACTGTACTTGTAGTGTAGTCTGAAGTCAGGTAGCCTAATTCCTCCAGTTCTGATTTTCTTTTTCAAGATTGCTTTGGCTAATTGGAGTCTTCTGTGTTTCCATACATATTTAAAATTTTTTTGTTCTAGTTGTATGAAAAATGCTATTGATAATTTGCTAGGAATTGCATTGACTCTGTAGACTGCCTTGGGTAGTATAGCCATTTTAACAATATTAATCCTTTAACTCCAAGAGCATGGTATATCTTTCCATCTGTTCGTGTCATCTTTGATTTCTTTCATCAACATCTTATAGTTTTCAGAGTACAGGTCTTTGTTTAGGTAGATTTATTTCTACATATTTTACTCTCTTTGATGCGATGATAAATGGGATTGTTTCCTTAATTTCCCTTTCTAATCTTTCATTGTTAGTTGATAGGAATATAAGGGATTTCTGTGTACTAATTTTGTATCCTACAACTTTACCAAATTCACCAATGAGCTCTAGTAGTATTCTGGTCGCATCTTTAGGATTTTCTATGTATACTGTCATGTCATCTGCAAACAGTGACAGTTTTATTTCTTCTTTTCCAATATGGATTCCTTTTATTTATTTTTCTTCTCTGATTGCTGTGGCTGGTACTTACAAAACTATGTTTGAATAAAAGTGGTGAAAGTGGACATCATTGTCTTGTTCCTGATCTTGGTGAAAATGAACAAGGGAGAAATTACAACTCACACCACAGAAATACAAAAGATCATAAGAGACTACTACAAACAACTATATCCAATAAAATGGACCACCTAGAAGAAATGGAAAAATTCTTACAAAAGTTCAGGAAATAGCATAACCAGGAAAAATAGAAAATATGAAAAAACCATCACATATACTGAAAATGAAATTTTTAAAATTTCCAATAAATAAAAGGACCAGATGGCATCACAGGTGAATTCTACCAAATATTTAGAGAAGCATTAACATCTATCCTTCTGAAACTCTTAACTATAGAGGAAGTAACACTGCCAAATCCATTCTGAGGCCACCATCATATTGATACCAAAACCAGACAAATATACCACAAAAAAAGAGAAAATTACAGGCCCAAATCACTGATGAACACAGACTAAAAATCCTCAACAAAATATTATCAGACAAAATCCAACAATACTTTAAAACAGTCATACACCTTGATCAAGTGGGATTTACCCCAGAGATGCAAAGAATCTTCAATATCTATAAATCAATCAGTGTGATGCACATAACAAACTATTGAATAAAAACTATATGGACATCTCCATAGGTGCAGAAAAGCTTCCGAAAAAATTCAACCCCCATTTATGAAAAACTCTCTAGAAAGCAGGCATAGAGAGAACCAAATTTAATATAATAATGGCCATACATGACAAACTCATCATTCTCAACAGTGGAAAGCTGAAAGCATTTCCACTAAGATCAGGTATGGAGTTTCTACCCTTTACTTCTCCCCTCTGCCATTACCTCTCTGATTTCTTCTACTACCTTTCCCTTTTAGTTTTACATTTACATTTAGTTGTGTTCTCTTCATAGCTCCTCATATACGTACCTAACTCAAGAACTCTGCATTACTGTCCCTCTACCAAGAATCCTCTTTGCCAAGATACCCCCTCAGATCATCACCTTCAAATCTCAGCTCAAATGTCATTATCTCAGTGAGGATTACTCTTTAAATTGAAAATTCACTTGTACCAGAAAACACATTTTATCCTCTATCTTGCTATAAGTTTCTTCATAATATTCATTAACTTACATATTGTTTACTGCTCTATCAGTAGAATGTAAGAGGAATAAGAAAAGCATTTTGTTGTTGTTGTTGTTTTTTTTTTTTGTCTTTTGTCATCTTAAGGCTGCACCTGTGGCATGTGGAGGTTCCTAGGCAAGGGGTCTAATCAGAGCTACAGCTGCTGGCCCATGCCACAGCCACAGCAATGCGGGATCCGAGCCTCATCTGCATCCTATACCACAGCTCACGGCAACACTGGATCCTTAACCCACTGAGCGAGGCCAGGGATCAAACCCACAACCTCTTGGTTCCTAGTCAGATTCATTTCCACTGAGTCATGACAGGAACTCCAGAAAAGTGATTTTTTTTTTATTGTGCAATTTTATTTATTTATTTATTTTTGCATTATTGCTAGTTTACAGATTTCTGTCAGATTTTCCAACTGCACCATGTGGTGACCCGATTACATGTACATATATGGATTTGTCACATGTAATTAGATATAGTTCCCCGTGCATTACAGTTGGAGCTCCTTGCTATTCCATCATTAAAGCAGTAGTTATCCCCACTCCCTCCCACCCCTCCCCCACCCCTCCCCCGCCCCCTTGGCAAC
>PVHT020000141.1:17187878-17202956 GCA_004024745.2 Catagonus wagneri
TTCTGTGGGTTTGGGGAGGCCACGCTGTAGACTTGGAAGGCTACTTCTAGGGAGGAGCTCCCCTTTGTATTTTTTGGTGGGGTTACTGTTTATTTTTGGTGTAGGAGTTTGACTATTTGCTGTCTATTTCTTTGGAATGAGCCGGCTGTTATCTCAGTGGTTCTCTGAGTGTTCTCTGTGAGAGTGTAGGAATGGCTAAAGTCTACAGTGGAAGCCTAGCCTCTACGCTCTCAATTGCAGGAAGGTGGCGCTGTCCCCTCCTAGTTGCCCAGCCCTGGGAAGTGATCGCGAGCTCTAGGCAGATCTACCAGGTGCCTTAAGCGTTTGGTAATAGCAGCAGTAGGAAGTATGATTTCCCCTGGGAGTGAGAGCCACGGAAAACTAGTGTTCGACTGCAAAGTCCTCTTCAGAAAAGTGATTTTTGAGTTCTGTTTTTTTTTTCCCTTTTTAGTTGGCCAGTGTAGTCCCAATAATATGGTATTTGTTGTTCAATAATAACTTAGTGATTGAACAGAGACTACAGAGACTACATGGACATCAGCTATTGCTAAGTGATAATGTATCAATCAGTTCTCTATATGCTGATGACTCTCACATTTATACTGCAACTTCAGCCCTGTTCCAAGATCTAGGTGTATATATTAACTGCTTCAACAATATCTCCACTTGGACATGCACTAGGCACCTCAGCATAATATGGCCAATACAGAAGTCTTGATTTCATACCAGGTCTCCATGTAAATACATTCTCAAGTCCTTCCTAGCCCTTCAATAAATGGAGCCTGGAGAAGTATCCCTCTCCACCCAGTTGATTGGGTCAAATATCTAGAAGCCATTCTTGATTTCTCTTTTCCTACCATTCCACATCCAATCCAACCACATGCCCTATTGTACCTACCACTTCTTACCAACACTGCTCTGAAAAATAAATTCCAACTCACTATCATCATCACCAGCCTGAACTACAGGGAAAATTCCTAATAGGTCTCCTAACTCTACCCTTGTGCCCTACAATTTACTCACACTTTCTAAAATATAAATTGAATTATGCTATTCCCTTGCTTAAATCCCTCTCATGGACTTCCATTATGTGTACAATAAAATGGAAAATATGACACTGTCTATGAGGTCATAAATGATCTTGACCCCACTTACTTCTCAAAACTTATTTTCCTATACTTTCCACATTCTTTTGCTTTCTTGAGAAGTCCAAATGTGTTCCTCTCTCAGTACCTTTTTACACGCCACTTCCCTACTCAAAGTGCCTGACCTCCTTAAAGAGATCTTCTCTGACTACCACAGCTAAAGCACCCCTTTGCCTCTGTCACTCCCCACTACTTTACCCTATTTTATCTTTTTGGAGGTGCTTGTTAGTAAACAGACTTAGCTTCTTTATTGATTTATGTGTTTACTGTCTATCATCCCTATCTCCCCCATTAGAATATGTGTCGCTTGAGATCAGGGACATGACTCTTTTGTTCTCTGCTGGATCTCCTGTGCCTAGAATAGAGTCTGTCACATGGTAGGCATTCAGCAGGTAACTGTTTACTGACTCTTGGATGGCTGATTCCAGAAAAAGAGATATCAGACTCTAGAGAAACACTCAATTTATTGAGTTTGATAGCATTAGGTTTCTGCTTGCATTTGTTGGGACAGAAGTCCCCTTAAAAACATTCTTAAGTGTGGAGCCCTATCCAGTCTCACTACAGATCTCTAATGAGTTCCCAGGATGGCTCGCTGGGTCAGCAACCACTATTCCTGAATGCTATGTGAATTCTCCAACTCCTTAAATTTGTGGGTGAGACATCAGAGATTACCCTAAACAATTCACTAGAATGTGAAGCAGTTCTTAGGCCTTTCAAGGTCATTCCTCCAAACAGCCAGCCCCATTGCAGGACAGGGATTCTGAAGAACCTCCTTGGCATCTCTTTTAGACATCTAGATGCTCCCCACCTGAGCCTGTAAGGTTAGCAGAGGAGTATACCGCTGTGACTCCCCTGCCAAGGGTCAGACAAGTGGTACAAAACCTATAATAAGAGAACCTATACCATTTCTGCAGAATTAGGGCAAGTTTTACCTCCAACCTACTTTCATACATTATTTTGTTAATTCAGTGGTTTATGACTTTCAGTGGAAAGCAGGGGAGAATTGCTGAAAAAGCAACTGGGTATCTGACAGCTGTATGGTCTTGGTCAAGTCACCCAAACCCCTCAGTTCTGTCACACTCTGCTTCCTGTTTATATTGACACTAAATGCTAGTTCCAGCATTGTCTCAAAGATGGGCATCCTGCACTCCATAAATAATAATTTGATGATTATCCCCTCCCAGCCACACGTCTTGGTTTCTCTGTTACTATGAAGTTATTAATATTTGGTACCAGATGGTATTTTCAAAATAATCTGGATAAAGTTGCTATTGAAATGCTAATGACTGTTTAGTTTATTCTAGAGGACCAATTCATAACACTGTAACACAGAGTAAAATCAGAAGACAGCTGAAGCACCCTAGGGGAGGTGAAGAACAAAAAAAATCCATGGCCTGAATGTATAAGGGACTAAGCAGCTGAACAGATACCATTTATATACAAGAAATACAATAATAATCGGGATTTAACAATATGTATTTTTTAAAACCCAGTTACTGATTATTAGTTTTAAAGTAAATATTTCTGTGAAAAAAATTACTATAAATGAAAATGTAGTGTAGTATCACTTCAAGTTTGATCCTCAGACCACAGCATCATCTGAGAGCTTATTAGAAATGCAAACTTGGGGTTCCCAAACTAGACATTCTTAATCAAAATATCTGGGTTTGGCCCAGTAGTTTTAACTCTAATTGGTTCTCAAGATGATTCTTATACACACTAAAATTTGAGAAACACTGTTAATGCACCAGCATCATGTAAAACACTGGGATCTCAAACATGCATGCTTATAGAAGTAAAGCCAGTAATAAATGTGTGACTCAGCCTAGTTCAGACTTGTGATATGGAAAGCTCCAGTCCCATTTAAAGAAAAACCTACTGTACAGCTTTGGATGCCACTGTCATCTATGAATGTGAGTCCATCATTGTCAAATTTTCTAATACTTCAAGGGAGGTCAGGCATCTTAAATTTCAAGTAAAAACTGTGCATTATGAAACGCTATCAAACAATGAAAAATTTTAAACAATACTTAGGGAGAACAAAAGCTCTGGTGAGAGTGTGTTCGGCATATTTGTGGAATAGCCCAGAAGTCAGTGTGGGTATTTCACTGTGACAAAGAGAAGACGAAGCAGGGAGAAGTAGAAGATAAGATTGGAGTGATAAAGACCTGAGGGTTTAGAGCCTTGAAAGTAAGGAAGGATTTGGAATTTTCTCTGAATGAAATGAGAAGCCATTGGAGGGCTTTGAGCAGACAAATGCTATCATCTTATGTATGCATGAATGCATTTATTTATTTATTTATTTATTTTATTTATTGCTTTTTAGGGCCACACCCACGGCATATGGAGTTCCCAGGCTAGGGGTCCAGTTGGAGCTACAGCTTCCAGCCTATGCCACAGTCACAGCAATGCCAGTTCCAAGCCACATCTGCGACCTACCCCACAACTCCTGGCAACGCCAGATCCTTAACCCACTGAGTGAGGCCAGGGATCGAACCCGCAACCTCATGGTTCCTAGTCGATTTGTTTCTGCTGCACCACAATGAGAACTCCTAATCTAATTCATATATATATGTGTGTATATACATATTTTTACTACGAATTTTTTTCTTTTTTATATTGATTTTTACTTTTTCCATTATACCTGATTTACAGTGTTCTGTCAATTTTCTACTGCACAGCAAGGTGACCCAATCACACATACACATACACATTCTTTTTTCTCACATTATCATGTTCCATCCCAAGTGACCAGCCATAGTTCCCAGTAAAAGAATTATTCTCATTACCATTTGTTAGTGGCAAGGCCAGGACCAGAACTAGATCTCCAGCAACTCATTGCATTAATACCTGTAGTTGTACTCGTGAAAAATTCAATCAGATGATGTTAGATACAGACCTTGGCATTAATCCTGGACAGAAACCAATAATATGGTGGGTTCCTGGTAAATGTTTTCTTATTGTCATGAGCACCTCCATTGATGTCCTGAAATATTCAGGGCAGCCAATTTTATTTTCAGACTCCTCTAATCCTTGGATTAAACCTGAGTTTTTCTTGCCTATCCATGTGTCCAGTGTTGCTCTAGAATTCACATCTAGAATAAGTCAAATCCATCTTCCACATGATAATCTCCGTTTTTCACTTAAGTTCATTTAACTTTTCCAATTTAATATGGCTTCACATGTCCTCCCAAAGTTCCTTTTAAGGTGAATGCCAACATTTAAGGACAAATGGCCAGTGAAGTCAGGTCATCACAGTGAACCAGAACTATCAACTCCCTTGGTCACGGCATTGTGGGTGTTGCCTCATTATGCTATTTATTCCTACTTCATTTGTTGTTAAATTCTTAAGTATTCTTTACCAACATCCAGAAATTGTACAGTAGATTTTTCTGATGCAAATGTTGGATTCTACATTCATTCCAGCTATATTTAATTTTGTTAAAGTAATGCTGCCAGCTATAAATTCATTTTGATGTGACTGCTGCCCAAAATATTTATATTCTTCCTAGTTTTGTATTATCTACAATTTAGATAAGTTGCTGTTGTTGCTATTGTTTTCCCTGAGTGTGTCATACTTTTTTGTTTTTCTGTATGGTTATTTATGTTTGTTAAAAAGTAGATATTTTAGATTATATGTTCTAGCAATGATTTTTTCCCTGAGAACTGTCATTCTGAATTCTGTGTGTTTATGTTCATTTCAGTATTTTGTTTGGAATTCATCTGTGGAGTCTGTTTCCCTTGAGTGTGTGGCTGCTAATGTCTCTATTCAGTATTTTTTTTAATAATGATTTTAATTTTTAGCCTGGTGTCCAGGAGGCCATTCCCATGTATATCTGCATAGTTTAGTGTCATCCAGGGATTGGACGGAGGTCTTCAAACTCCTTGAATCAATAAGGCCTCCACCTTGTGTGTAGGTTGAGGATTAAATTGAAACAGTTTTCAAGTCAAGGAACTGAGCATCTGACTTACCTCTGGCTCAGAGTTCCACTTTAAACCCTTGGTCTACTAATTCAGGATTTTACCTATTGCTCTATTCCAGTTTCTCTATCTCAAAAATCTACCACATATTAACGTCTAAGGCACAGTTCTGTTCTTGAACTGAAAGTCTAACCTTGTATTCATTCCTAGCTGCACCCTGATACTGGCTGCTTTGCTTGGATAACCACTTACTAGGTATCAATAATCTTTTTCTTTTATTCTTTTTTTTTTTTTTTTTTGCCCATAGCATACAGTAGCTTGATGTGCAATCTCAGTTCCCAGACCAAGGACTGAACCCAGGCTGCAGCAGTGAAAGCTCCAAGTCGTAACCACTAGACAACCAGGGAACTCCCCAATGATCTCTTCTGGCACGAGGTTATCTCTTTAGCCTATCAGTTCCTGTTTCAGCCTGTGTTATTAGCAAGTGAGCTTCCAACCTAGGTGAATATGGTCAACAAAGAAAGGAAATTTCAGAGAGAGACTACTCTATTCATTATGCCATTTCTTATGCCTGTTCAGTGTGGTGTTTTTCTCCTTGCAATAGTGTTTGTGGCACTAAATTAAGTAAAATGACTACAACTGTTTCCCTTAATTATCTCTTTAACCCCATATAAATGTTTTAATTCCCCAGATGTTAAGTTTAGTAATTTCTGAGCTTATTTTGATATACTGCTTATCAGAAAAAGGCAATTTAAGAGTGATACAAAAACTTCGCATATCCACACATACACATTTACAAATTTAAGTTATAACACTAAATAATCTCTTTAAGTGCTTTGAGTTATAATACTAAATAATCTGTTTCTGTTTTAGCAATGGGTTTGACCATAGTAATTATCCATCATGGCAGCCATACTCTCGCACAAAGATATCCATGAAATAATGTTTCTTTCCTGGAATAATATGCATATTAATTAGTTCCTAAAGTACTTGAGAGACTTCAGTTCTATTCCCACCAGCAAGGTCAAAAAATGCATCCACTTTAGTTAGGAACACATTTTAAAATCTTGAAGCAAGTTGGGGGTCACAGAGAAGACTGGGCACCCCAAGGGAAGGGCAAAACCAGAGACAGGAATTTTTCACAACCCTTAAGTGATACCACGTGATCTAATCAATGTACTGTATTTGTAAGCACCCTAATCCCCATTACCCACAATTGGAATGGACAGTTCTGTTCAATTAGTATGTGTCCAGGGTGGGTTTGAATTTAGTGTTGAAAACGTAGGTATGCCACATTAAAATTCAAATATTCAAATGAGAAGCCTCAAGGGGATTTAGATTTAACGACTGGTACCAAGCTATGTGTAATAACATAAAAAGTTTGCCCACTAGCATTTTAAAATTGAGCTATGATTTACTCTAAGGCAAAAATGCCAAATTACCACAACTTTGTCCAAAAACTGCTAATCAGCTTTTAGATTTTAGATTTTAAGGATTTCCTGAATATAGAAACCTCCATGCACATATCAACAAAAGCATTATTTCTTATAATACAGAAATGACATGTTGATGTTCCCTAAATATGTCCACACTTACTAATCTCTGATTTCTAAAAGTCTAAACTTGACTAAGTGAAGTACACATATACATAAACTAATCTGAAACAATTTATGTTAATCCCAAAAAGTTAAATTATGTATCTGAGTAAAACAAAATATTAAATTGCCCTCAATTTTCTAAAATATTAAAATATCATTAGAAACATTATAATAAATTCAAGGCAAATAATTTGAAAGTGTAAATAACCCTGGAGTGTGGTAATGATTGGTGGGAAGGTAAACTCATATTTGGAGAAGCTATATAAACTGATTTTAAATATTAAGATAACAGTTTCTTGATCAAATCCTCTACTCATACAGTTCACTAGGAAGTGAACTAGAGGAGCTTTTTTTTTTTTTGGTCTTTTCTAGGGCTGCACCGGTGGCATTGGAGCTTCCCAGGAGAGGGGTCTAGCAGGAGCTGTAGCTGCTGGTCTATGCCACAGCCACAGCAACGTGGGATCCAAGCCACATCTGCGACCTACATCACAGCTCATGGCAACACCGGATCCCTAACCCACTGAGGGAGGCCAGGGATTGAACCTGCAACCCCATGGTTCCTAGTCGGATTTGTTAACCACTGAGCCACGATGGGAACTCCTAATGATTCTTTAATGTAAGGAAAGAATATCAGTATATATCACACCTATAACCTGAAGAAAATAAAATACTTCCAAAACATCATTTCTATGTTGAGAGAAATGAAGAAGCAAGATGGCCAAAGGTGGTATTCTTACATCATTTGTCTGGAGGCCTGAGTTATACTCTTTGTTTCGCCACTAATCTTAAAAAGGTAACTTGACTCTCTTGGCTTCAATGTCTTTATCTGAACAAGAAGTTATTAGTAACAGATGATCTAACAGAGGTTCTAAAATGGCAACCTGTTGTCTAGATCTGGCCAGTAAATATATTTGGTTTAGACTGGTGTTTTAAATAATAACAATATTTTTAATTAAAAGATTTCACATAAAAATCTAGATTTTTTCTTTTGACACAAAAATCTGGCCCAATATAGTCCTGAAATAAATTTCCACATGGCAACACCCAGCTTGAGCTGGGTAGTGACTACCCTCTACAAATGTAAACTCCAGCTATTGGTTTCAGTTCTACTCTTCAGTTTTTCTTTTTTAATTTTACTGAGGTAAAATCAGTATATAGCATTATATTAAAGTCTTCAAAATAACTGTCTTTGTACATACTACAAAGTGATCACCACAATGAGTCTAGTTACCACCCATCACAATACAATGGATTCCTTTCCTTTCACTTACCTCACTCTACCCTCCAGTCTTGAACAGGCAACTGCACTCTTACCCAGCCCATTTTACTCATTCACTGTATCTGCCTAACCCTGCAGGCATTTAATATTGTGAGCTCTAATTTAGGCTCTTACATTTAGTGATTCTTCATGTTAATAAAAATACATTAGCATACATTAGCCTGTTATTTACTAGAGTGGTAAGCTTCCCCTTAAAAGAGACTAAAGCCAGAGAGAATGGGTAAGAGAATAGTAATGCTCGGCTTGTAAGACACATTCAAGAAAAACTGGAAAATCAAGTATTGCTCATTTATGTAGATTTGGACTGATGGGGCAAAACAGGAGCTCCCTGAGAAATATGGACATGGGAAAAATAAGTCACTTACAATTTGGGCAAGAAAAGGCAAAAAATTTGTAACGGAATCAAGGGAGAAAAGAATAATTCATCTTTTTATTTGTTTTGGTTTTTGTTTTGGTCTCACCAGCAGCATATGGAAGTTCCCATCAGGGATCTGATCTAACCAGCACCACAGCAGCATCATAAGCCACTGTGGTGATAACGCTGGGTCTTTAACCCACTGTGCTACAAGAGAACTAGAAGAAAAATTTGTTTTAACAAATAATTTGTTTATCTGACAAATCTGAGGCTAGATATTGTGCTAGCCTCATGTTACTCCCTGGGTTCTTAAGCCTCATTGTTTGAGTTACTAGGTATATCTTTCCCATTAACACAGATGAGAAAATTTAGGCTCATAAAGATTAAGGAATTTGCCTAAGATCACACAAACAGTAACTGTCAGAGGCAGAATTTGAATCTAAGTCTAGAGTCACAGTTATTTCCACTACATCACCAAAGAAATATTTACTTCCTAGCTTGCCCTACAGTCAACTAGCTTGAAGAGATCTGGATTTTGGAGAAAATGAATGTACCTTTGTTTCATTTGCAAGAATATGACTAGGTTCTGTAGTTTCATTAAAGATGCCTTTTTCAACAAGTGTAAATATATAAATCTTGGATCCTAAATCAATTACCAGTTGAAAATTAGAATACCTTCCCCTAAATTATAATAGTCTCATAATCAGCTACATCAGTGGGTATAAATAAAATCATTCTTTCACCTTGAAAAATTTAGTTGTTTTTTCTGAAAATAAGGCTAAGTTAAGAAGACACCTTACAGTAATTTTAAAATAACAGGAAGAATTTTGTGAATACTTACTAAGAACATATCTAGTCCTATTTCATCTATTTCATGAATGTTCATGTCAATGCCCATTTAGTCATATTCTATTTTCACAAAATTGAAAATTATGACAAAATATTTTTTAAAGTATGCACTGATGAACATGTTCATAGGCACAATAAAAACCTGAATATCTAGATTTTCTGAATTTTTATAGAGTGCTGGGGAAAAATAATATTATAATGTGTGCCATAATTCCCTTGATCTCTCTTGAAACAAGAGACTAATTACATGTGAGATCAAAAGGAGACAAATACTATCCAAAAACTGCCTTTCAACTTTTGAAGTATGGGTGTTTTTTGTTTGTTTGTTTTGGAGGTTCGCTGTTCTCCTTTATGATCAACACTAATTGCAATATGATCTCAGAAAACTAATCCAGCATACAGTAGGCATTTATTCAGTCACATCTCTTACTATGTTATGCTGTTTCAGTAGTCCACATGATCCTAAAATCCTGTACAAGTACCTTACAAAATGAGTTCTTTTTCTGTATTTAAAGAAGAGGAGTATAACATACATTCATTATGTTATGATGCAAATTTAAATCACTTTTTCTTTAAAAACAAGGCAAAATAGCAAAGCCTCTACTATTGTTTGTGCTCTATAGTATAACATCACTTGATTACTCTGACAGAGTTCCAGTCACAGGTTGTGAGTCAGAAAGAGGATTTTCAATGTCTAGCAGCTAAATGTGTCAGCCATGACATTTCTGAAAGTTCTATTTTTATATACAGAGAGAAGGAAAAATCACTTCTTTGTATCTGTCCTTTGCAAAATTCTCAGTTTAACTTCAACGTTAGATATGTACAACAGTGAATGCATTCTTAGTTAACATGACAAGCGACTGACATTTTTAAACTGGAATAATGCACGTAACGAAAAATTATCCATACAAGTTTGTCCCTTCTGCATTCTTATTCCCTCTTTGTTATAAAACCTGTTAAAATGTGGTTGAAAAAAATACAAAATCCAATTCAAATCTCAATATTGTCCTAATCTTTTTTTTTCCCTACTCTTATACAGCTTTTCTAAAAATGCTGAAATGTAACTTGCTTGAGTTAAAATATTATGTGAATTAATAGTCAGTATTGTTTGGAAGCTCCTTTTAATTGGTCTACAGGGAGGTTTTCTGTATATATTAAAATGACTGCATGTCTGAATTATAACAAACCTACCTTTAAAACTTCCTTTGTGTTTAAATACGTATTAGAGGAAAACCATTATAATACTTCTTGAGGTAGGCTTTATTGCTGAAATTATTGATTTGGCCATCTTGGCATAAATGGAAATTTCTGATTGGCTGTCATATCAATGTCAGTGGAGCCCGGGAAGTGCATGGCTCTGTTTTCCTTATTTTTATTTATAAATTCTGTTTCATAACAGCAATAAGATGCTTTAGGCCTTGCAGTTCTGCGGGATTATTGCGCTTGTCAGGTGGTAAAAATCACTGGCTCCTCTGCCTTGTGCCTTGGAACACCACTAGAGGCACATAATCACTAAGAATTCAATTCCTGGAATTTCTTAATAATGACATTTAACTTTTAAAATAAATGATTTATTTTGAAAGCTAGAGGTGTCAAAAGAGTATTCAACCAGTAGCTAAGGAATGGACACAATGTAGATCATAGAGGCAGACAAATGGCCAAATAGTGACCATCCTAACAGTAAGTACTAAAAGATATAAAAATCTAGAATAAAATACATTTCATATTAAAAATAAGAAGCTGTGCTATGATTGGCCAACATATTTGTATATTAATATAAATTATCTTATATAATATTCTAAGTTGTTTCCTTCCTTATAAATAAATGCTCGTGTTTATATACCAGTAAACGTTAGTATGTTTCAATACAGACTGAAAGTATAAATACATGAAGGTCATATTTGAAAAAAATATAATTTACTTGCACTGAAGGCTACACACTTTTTATTTAAACATCCTATTTAATATAATTAGAATACCTAGTAAAAATTATTTTGAAAAGTATACTCTTGAAATATATAAGCAGCCTGATTTCTAAAATAAATGGAACATAAAATTCATATTCAAATTATATGACTGTGGGTAGAGGTTTAAAATTGAAGATAAAATTTCTGTTTGTAAGTAATTATTTGGAAGTAAGTTTCTGTATCTTAACAATTGTTCTAAATAACAATGTAAATCAAAGGAGACCAAATTATCTTTTCAGGGAAAGAATACCAAAGTTTTTCTTGGAAAAGGGCCAGTTTTAGGTACGGGGTGTTTATGGCCTGGGGAGTTAGTGTAGCAATAGAAAAAAGATTAATAATTTGCACATGTTAGAATCGTGGACGGCAGGATACAGCTGTAAAGAATTAACCCCTCTTGAGAGATGTAAAAACACAGAGCAGCTGAGAGAAGACCTATTGGGGAAGGACTAAAAACTATTCAGGCTACAGATGTCCTCAAAGTGAAGCAGAGAAAGTACATTTGGGAACTGACAAGCTTTTGTATTTGCTTGTAAATGGGCAGCTAACTTTAAAAAATTTTAAGACAAAAGTAGAAATTGTGCCCAATTAAAATGTATTATTGAACTGTTAAGTAAGGACTATAATGAACTGTTTAAAGAGTGCTACAATGCTTTTCCAAGGATGATCTGAAACTAAGCCACTCTGTTAAAGGAAAGTCCACATGATGATGCCCTAAAATTCCAACTTTCTGAACTGCCACTTTATTGACTGATGAAGATTCATGTTTCAGAATACACAGACCTAAAAAAATAAGTAATCAAATCAAAACATGTCATCAATGGGTAAATGAGAGGTCCAAATTCCATTTTAACTAAAATTGGTGTTGATTCTTGCTTCACAGAAAAGTGGCTGCTAGCTATGCTTCAATGAAAGAAGCCCAACATTAACTTTTATAAAGATCTTAAAACACATGTTTAAAAAGTGAAAATATTATTGAAAACATTTTATGAAATCTCCTTGAAGTCAGTCTCATTCATCATTCCATTTCCTTTGAACCTGAAGTGAAGATGGAAAAAAATACACACCCAATTTAATGCATAACTCAGTACTTTGGTGTTTCCTTCAAAATAATATGTCAGTGGTTCTCAAAGTGTGGTCACAGATCCCCCAGGAGTCCCTAAGACTCTTTCAGGGCATCTCAAGGTCAGATTTGTTTTCAAAATAATACTAAGACAATTTTTTTTCACTTTCATTGTCTTATGAGAGTTCAAGTGGACTACTACATGACATATAATGACATCATTACTCTGGTGGATAATGGAATGTGTACCATGTGCATATTTGCATTTTGGAGGATTTTCAAAGTAAACGCCACGGGATCATCAATAATTTTGTATTAAATCCTGAGACCAAAAAGTTTAAAAGGTATTAAAATAAGGTCATACGGTCCACCTCACAATAATACCTTGCCTATGTCTTTGATGTTTCCAACACTTTCTACATTGTGTTAAACACCCTGCAGTTGATGATATTATGATTAAAGAGTGAACATATCTGTTACACGTATATTTCAAACTCTGTCCTTCCCAGAAGAACCTTTAAAATCAAAGTCTTGTCAACAGTGTATAAAATAGATAAAAGTGCAGGTGCTGTCTTGGGAAGAAGGGAGCACAGATCTCTACCTATGGACTGGCTCTGGAGACTCCTCCAGAGTTTCCTGAACATCTGTTGAGAATGAAGACCACCACGTTAGATTTTCCGTATATATGGTGTGTGTTGCCATAGACATTTTATTTGGCTTCAAGAACAATCTGGCGATGTATAAAAAATAGGTATTAAAAGAAATTGATAGGCCTGAAGATGGGAAATAAATTGTCCAAGGTCACACAACAGTAAGTGATTCAGCCAAGACTGACACAGATGTCTTCTGATTCCATGTCTAGAGGCATTGTCTCTCCTTGTCTTTATAGCATTCTAGTTGTATTTAGGGTTTTTTTGTTTGCTTTTTTTTTTTTTTTGTTCTTTTTAGGGCCACACCTGTGGCATATGGAAGTTCCCAGGCTAAGGGTCGAATAGGAGCTACAGCTGCCAGCCACAGCCACGCAGGCTTTACTCATCCTGAGGTATCCTCAATAATTCTCCTCTAGGAGGTCTCACCGTGGCTCAGCAGGTTAAGGACACAGTGCAGGTTCAATCCCTGGTCTTGCTTAGGCAGTTAAGGATCTCGCGTCGCCACAAGGTGCAGCGAAAGTCACAGGCACAGCTGGGATCCCACAATGCTGTGGCTGTGGTATAGAGCTGCAGCTGCAGCTCTGATTCGGCCCCTAGCCTGGGAACTTCTATCCCACAGATGTGGCCCTAAAAAGGAAAAAAACTAAAAAGAATTATCTTCTAAAACCTTACACTGACAAGCACCTCAGTGAAGATTCACCAGGGAGTTTTCTGTTAACATTGCTCCCCAAACAGAAATAAGCAAACAAACAAGCAAATAAGTATGAGAGTAAGAAAGGAGGAAGTAATCATTCAGGAAAGATATGTCATCCCAAGATGAGAGTGATTCTGCTTTAATTTTTTTTTTTTTTTTTTTGCCCAACCCAGTCTACGACACTTTGATAGGCATATAGTTAGTTGAAAAAGACAGGCATCACAAATTTAAATTCTTCATGTATTATACACACATGAAGTTTATAAAATAATGTATTTTAACTGAAGAGTATGCATCTTGCACCTTATTTCAGGTAAGTAAACAATAAGATGAACAGATTTCTAAGGTCATATACACAAGGAAACAGCTAAACAAAGTTAACAATTAACAAGGTAAATCTATATAGCATTTAATCACGATACTGTTTTTTTTTCCTCATTAGGCAGTTGTTACTAGACTATCTTTCCCCTTTCTATAAATTCTTCTTCATTCCTCAACATCTAACAATGATACCTCCACTTTTATCTGCAGCTCAGTTATGTGTTTGGTAGGGGAATAGGACTTCGACAGCAGTATGATCTTTCTGAGGAATAGGTCAGTCTCCTACTGAGTTGGAATTTGCAACCTTCTTGGGGTTGTCTGGCCCAGATATTTTTTGCTAGACTGAGAACTGAACGTGGTCATTATTTCAGACTTCAGAGAAACATTCACAAGCAGGTCTGATCTATCTAAAGCTACATTAAAAGCTCCTGAATACCATTCCTATTAACCAGTGTATTTCTAATAATTTTTCACCAAAAATAGCACCATGCACAAATCAAATAATAGAATTATTTGTCAAACTGTGTTAGTTAATAATAACCCTAACATAAAGTCAGGGAATGTGCAGGGAAAATTAACCTAATCATTTAACACAATCCTATGTGTTAAACAATAATGTTTGAATACCAATTCATTCTATTATCTAAAACAGCATTTTATCATATAAAATAGAATAATAGTTGACTTATATAATGTCCTTTATCACCATGGTATTTTACACTACGTATCTAATGTACTGTAAGAAGATAAACTAAGGCATATGAAGATTTGTAAGAGTTATTTAAGCAAAAAAATCTATTTGAATCAGGCAGCATCTAAACTAGCAGAAAGAAAAGAACTCTGAGGAGCCATGCCAAATGAAAGACTTTTATAGGCAGAAAGGAGTAGAACAAGGAAGTTATTATACCAGGAAAAAAAGCAGATTTTTTTTTTTTGCTTTTTGGGGCCACATCCACGGCATATGGAGGTTGCCAGGCTAGGGGTCTACTTGGCTGGCTACGGCCACAGTCATGGCAGATCCGAGCGGCATTTGCGACCTACACCACAGGCTCATAGTAACACCAGATCCTTAACCCACTGAGCAAGGCCAGGGATCAAACCCACAACCTCATGGTTCCTAGTCAGATTTGTTAACCACTGCACCACGATAGGAACTCCAAAAAAACAGATTTTTATTGCAAGTTTACTTTCCTTTACAAGACGGCAAGAGTCTACCAGGCAGATTACCTAACTAGTGCT
>PVHT020000141.1:17203956-17226566 GCA_004024745.2 Catagonus wagneri
AGGGGTCTTATCGGAGCTGTAGCCACTGGCCTACGCCGCAGCCACAGCAACGCAGGATCCGAGCCGCGTCTGCGACCTACACCACAGCTCACGGCAACGCCGGATCGTTAACCCACTGAGCAAGGCCAGGGACCGAACCCGCAACCTCATGGTTCCTAGTCGGATTCGTTAACCACTGCGCCACGACGGGAACTCCCTGTCATCCAATTTTACAAATGCTAATAATAGACACAGAAGTTAAATAATATTCCTGGTGTCATATTGCAAGCAGTGATACTACTGAAATTGACAGAGAATTTTTTCTTTCCAAATAGGTTCTTTAGATTCTACGTTACTTTGACATTATTTTACTATCAGAAATTTTTTCTCCTACCCAAAGCACTGTTTACTGAATATCTACAAAGAACCAGGGAATTTTACGTTATCTTATTAAGTCCTCATCCACCACTCTGTTCTTTTTTTAAATTTTTTCATTTTTTTAAATTATAGTTGATTTACAATGTCCTGTCAATTTCTTCTGTACAGCAAAGTGACCCAGTCATACTACAGCACCCTTTTAAAATGATTACTGGCAAGTTCACTTTCGTTCAGATATAGTAAGTAATTTGCCAGGGTTGAACAGGACTTAACTCAGGATACTAGTTCCAAGTTCAAGAATCTTTCACTACCTTGCTTTAACTTCTCCCACTTACAAGTCTAGAAAAAAAAAAATTTCTGTAATCAACGTGTGAATAGCTCACAAAGGCTAATACATCCCGAGATAACCTAAGAACAATTTCTTTTTAAGAAAAAAACAAACTACATGTTTTAAATAAAAATAAGTTACTATAAAAATGAGAATCAACAACTCATTTGAAAGCAGGAATCAAAATTCAGCAAATATATATTGATCTCTTACTTTGTCAGGCATTATACTGTCTTGGTGTCATGGAGCTGACCTTCTAGTTCATTCTGATATAAAAATAAGGAGATATAAACAAGAGAAAGAAAAGAGTAAGGAAAAATTAAATACAAACACCTGAAGTTGGAGTAAGCATGTAGAACCAAATGAGCTAGGCAAGAAAGCTCTGTCATGGTCTCTCAGGAAAAGTTCCCAAATTATTTTAACTCACAGACAACTGAAAACGTGCTGATTTTCTCTAAGAATAAGATTTTGTTTCAGAAAAGATTGTTTCATCTTATCTTTACCTTAGTTACGCCTTCAGCCAACCAAGCACACCCTGAACGGAGCCCACACTCCCTTAGAAAGGGTCTGGTAGTTTCCACCCCTTTCCTCTAACAGGAAGTCCCGCCCTTTGCTGGAAGAACTAGAGACCCGACCCAGCTGGAGACAGAGCTTCAGTCGGAGTCCAGAGCTGGTGAGATACTTCAATTAAGTGGGCAAATTGTGGTTATATTCTCATAATACGTTTGTCAGCTTTTTTACTTTTCGCAGAACTAGTCTGGTTATGGTAACAGCTTTACTACCCTGACAGTACTGGTGGAGCCTTTTTAGGAGGTTTAGAGGAAGGAGAAATGACTGCCTCCATTCCGCCGCCACCGTAGTGCACGTTCAGCCCCGCGGAGCTGGGTCCAGGAGCCAGGAGGACAGGACTTGGGGGCAGAAAGCTGTTTAACTAGATGGGGGAAATGCCTTTGTTAGCTTGCCATCCTGACAGCACGGATTTGTTTTATATGAAATTAAGGCAACACGGCCAGATTTTAGCTGACTAGTAACAAAGTAGCTGAAGTAGTCCCAAAGTAAACGTTATTAGCTTTACTAAAAAAGAAAGTCTGAAACGTTTACCTACAAAGACTCTCTTCAGTTAAGCGCATACTGATGAGGACCCCAGAAGCCTGTTTATTTTTCCTGCGAACAAAGTATGGGACGTTTTTGCTTGGGAAAAATCTTTGGATACTCGACTACTTTATTTTTAATTGGGGATAGAAAGACATTAAGTTCAGCTCAGTTACACCTCTTTTTCGCTTTACTGTTGTAATTACTGCTCAAGAGAGAAACTAAGTTGCTTACTTCTAGCTCTTAGGCTGCTCAGGGGTGGCTGTTGTTAGAATCCCCTTGAGATAATGATTCTTCTGGGTCAGTCTGAAGAAGCATTCTGCAACAATGGCAGTCCCCAGGGTGACACTTCTTCAGGGGCCTAGATTCAGCTGTCAGTCACCTTCAGCCCAGAGCCATCAAATCTATTTACACAAAAGCTGGTTATCACAAACCTTTTGAAAAGCTAAGTCAAGAGATTTACTCATCCTTGAATCTTCATTCTTTTTTCTTTCATCCTTATTTCTCCTGTCTTTCCTTTTTTCCCCCCTAACTTCCTCTGGGAACTTCTGAGATCTCTTCCCCTTCGTTAGACCCTAGAGCTTACATTATTGTTACCTTAAAGTTTAAGCTTAAACTTGAATATAACTCTCAAGATATACAGAAATAATTACTGTATTCCAGTAAGTATTTTTGTCTCTAAAAGGTTAGGATTTCCTGGGGAATGGGAAAGAATTGTTTAATGTTGTAATGTTGAGAAAATTTCTGTGAGTGTTTTAAATATTTCTTTAAGATAAACATATTTAAATATGTTTGTGCATGTATACTCATACATCCCTTCCTATTGTATGTGTACCTTTTTATTTTTGTAATTTTTACACTAAAGACTTATATAAGAAAGCCTGAGTCAGTTTGCAACTGAAATGATCCTCAACAGCTTATACAAATGTGAAAAATTATTTTGTTGTGTAAATATTACTGGATTTCGAATATAACAATTGCTTCTGTGAATTCTGTAGCTTTGCAATTGTAAGGAACTGATTGCCTTTCACAAAGAAAAGGGGAAGTTCTGGTCATGCTCTAGAAATTCTGATCTTCTCTGTGTTGTGGTATTATTATAAAACATGTAATTTAACAAATTGAAAGACAGTTTTAATTAGAAGTATAAATATTACGTTAAGATGTAAGTTCATTTCATTGATGTGCATATAGTTGCTAGAATTAGACTAACAAAATATTTCCTGGTAAAATGCCTTGATAGAATATCTGAAATTGTATTTAGTCAATTATAAGAAATTTTAACATCCCAGCTATGGATAGAAGCAGCAAGTAACCTAGTCTTGGTAGAGATATGAGGTCTGGTAAAAAGAGCGGGCTGAAGAAAATCCATACTTAGAGCTAAAAGACACTTTATAACGATTAAGATAACTTGTGTGCAATGGCAAGACATGTCATTAAGACCAGTACTAACTATACCATTTGCATATGATATATCCCAAGTTAGTTCAGACTCTCATTTGTCTTTAATCCCCTTCTAGTTACTACCAACTACGCATCAAATATTCCACTGAAAAATAATTGAGTGTTTCATTTACCTGATGACAGACTACTTGCCAGGATATAATAATAAAAGGATCTTCAGTGACTTACTATGTAGTAGAAAGAACCAGCACTAAGTATGCTTTTGAGGATGATCAAAAATAGATTGATGTCAAGTAAACACTCTGAAGTGTTATTGTAAAATTAATTTACCCACTCAAACTATATGTTAACTATGTCCCAGAAACATTATTAGGATTTAAGTACATAAAAATCAACAAGGTAGGGACTGTGTGCCAAGATCATTTCCTACTTGACTAACTTCGTATAGGTCCTGTTACTTCATCAGGAACTTAGGCCTGCATGCTTTGGATCTTGCTGATCTCTTAGACCTCTTTTCTAGATACTCCATTTCCCTTACACCACATTCTAAACACATGGGGGGGAGGTATTTGTTCTCAGTTGTTGAAATATGTCATCTCTTTTTCTTCTCAGGACCTTTGGAATGATTGTGGTCTAAGTTTATAAAATTTTATTGCATGGTTCAGACCTATACTTGGTATGAAGAAAGTAGAGGCAAGTTATTAGCTTTTATAGTTGGATGCTAGCTCTAGTGGTAGATTTAGATCTCTTAATCTGCTGGCCTCTCACAACAGTGTATTAAATGTGTGAAATAAACTCTTCTTAATTGCCAGTCATCTGTCTGATAGTTTTACTAGTTGATTTTTTTTTCCTATGCCACTATCATTAGCACAATTTTATACCTCAATACATGTTTTACAATTGTGAAAAGTATAATTTCAAATGTAACTATTACTGAATTTTGGATATAACAATTCTGTGAGTTCTTTTAACAGACTGATTTCTTTTCACCGAGAAAAGAATAGTCATGTTCTAGAAATTTTGATTGTCTCTGTGTAATCTCTAGATTATATAGTGTTCATTTCCTGAAGCTTTTCTGACAGATGACCACAAACTGAGTGGCTTAAAACAATAGAAATTTATTCTTTCATAGTTCTGTAGGCCAGAAGCCTGAAATCAAGGTCCGCCATGCTCCTTTAGAGGCTCTGAGAGAGAATCCATCCCATACCTCCCACCTAACTTTTTGTGGTTGCCTTCAGTCCTTGGCATTCCTTGATTTATAGCTATACCACTCTAATCTTGGCTTCTGTCTTTTTGCCTCCTCCTCTCCTGTCTTGTGTCTCTCTATGTGTTTCTTTTAAGGACACTTATCATTGGATTTAGGGCTCACCTAGGTAATCCAGGGTGTTCTCCTCAAGATCTTTAACTTAATTACATTTATAAACAGCATTTTTCCAAATATAGTAACATTTACAGTTTCTTGGAATTTGGGGGTATCTCCAATTAACCCAGTATATATGGGAATTTATTCATTTTATATTTCATATTTTTCATATGCTTTCACTTCAAAACCAAATTTTTCATGAAGATTTAATATAGTTTGAATGATTAATATATATATTCAACATTTAGCTCAAATCTGTGTTTAACCTATCAGATTTTATGTTTAGGAATCCCTGTAAGTTTTGATGACCTGGTTCTAGGACTGTAAGAATTTCATTGAGGAAAATAGTTGGTTCACTTTGGATGTAGGAAATTACGTCCTTTGTCCTTTTCTCTGTATTGGAGGCTCATGTCATAATCTAGGAGGAAGAGGCTGAGGTAATGACTATGAAAATCAACCATATGTTACATTCATTTGTTTTAAGTACATTGACAAATAATTAATGCTTTAATAGAAACATACATTAGAGAAACATGCAACTTTCAGTTAACAATAATTTAGGAAATTAGTAAATTGGGTCTCCAGTAGAATCATTTGTATATATATTTAAAATTTTCTTATAGGAGGTAGTGTACTAATAAAATATTAGAGAGACTAATATGTTTTTTTATGATGATCATTGATAGAAATTGACCCTAGTGTGTGTTAGCTGAAATATTGGCAGATTACAGCTGAGCTGATTGTTTCCAAGGATTACATTTTCACTTTATTTTTTAAAATTACATTTAGCCAAGATTATCTTCTTTTAGAACTATGCTTTGAAATTAGGAGTTAGAGTGAAGAAAAGAGCAGTAGGGAAGGAAACAGTGATTTAGAGAATGATATTTTGACAAAAAGGAAATAGCATGAGAAACAAAAATGTAATGGAGTTCAAAGCAGATATACATAAAAATGTGTAAAAATATTGGAAAAACAGTTGAGAATATTGAGAAACAGTTTTCTCAATTCCAAGATACCAATACTTTTAGCAGCCAGCAAAGAATTTCTGAAAATCGTTTTAAAGACCAAGGTTTCTGAAAACAGCATAAGCCCCTTTTCCCCAAAACAAATTGTATACAGTGTACATATATTAATGTGGATGAGAAAATTAGTACTTAAGTGGAAAAAAATTCACAGTCTAACACACTGTTTTGTTTGATTAGAAATTAAAAGAATTTGTATTTCTAACCAAACTCTGTAGAAGTTATGGTTATTCCAACATGAAACATTGTATCAAAGCCATGACAGTCCACAGCCAACACAAACTTTTCCCTGTATTAGCCAGGATGTATTTGACCTAGCCAGAGAGTTTTTGTGTCTCAGTTTTCATTTTTACAGTGGAAGATTTTTGTGTTGATAATTAAAAGAAAATGATTGATTTTTCCACCTGGTAGCAAACCAGACACTTAGAGAAGCACATTAGCTATATCAAGCCTTAGCAAGTCACCAAATCAGACTTAAGTTGCCTAGAATAGTTTTTCTTTCCCTGATCTCCAGCCTTCCAATTTACTAACAAGGAATGGTCAAGTCACAGCAGAACAGCATAGGATAATTCTGGGAAATAAACTGGGTTGAGCAAGACTTGTTATTTAACAAGGATTGCCCATTATAGGTTATTCTTAAAAGGAAAAACAGATGATAAAGTGTGAAATTGATGAGATTAGGAAAGTAAAATAGAAGATTATGTATAATGGTGTGTATGTGGCACATGTGTTAACTTGAGAATCTCTGACACAATGAGCAAAAACAGGGAAATGTTGGAATGTACTTTGCAGCCTCAACTATGTTGTCTCAATCTATTCTTTATAACCATTTCCAGCTATCTCTTTTCTCACACACCAGCAAAGGATTTACTCAATGTCATTTCCAGAAGTAACACCTCAAAAAACACTTTCAGAAACAGTTTCTCAATTCCAAGATACTAATACTTTTAGCAGCCAGCAAAGAATTTCTGAAAATCGTTTTAAAGACCAAGGTTTATGAAAATAGCATGAGCCCTTTTTCCCCAAAACAAATCGTATACAGTATATACACATTAACATGGATGAAGGAAATTAGTAAAGTGAAATATAGAGGCCAGTGTTTCACCATTCATCTTTGAATATACCTTAATTTGTCCAAAAATCTTGATTCTCTGTTATTTTTGGAATAGTCAAGGTGTTTTGTGATTATTTTGTAGATGTTAAGGTTTTATTGGAAAGTTAGGATGAAGGTTTTCTTTTCCAAAACTTCACTTTATGTACTTGGCCAGTGAAATCCACTCCCTACAAGGTTTGCTTTTACTTTTTAAAATATTTGTTCCTAGGTTTTTAAAAAACTAGATAGTTTACATGGATTTTTTTCAGTGAAAAGGTGGTACTGTTTTTCATTTGAAAAGAATCACATATATTATAAATGAAAGAATCTGCTTTTTATTGAATGTATCAGTACAGGTAAGCACATATTTATGTAGGTGTTCATGTTATTGTCTTTATTCCCTTATTTCCAATGAGAGATCTGTATAATGTAGATTTTAATCATTAAGACCATCATTATAGACCGTAAGTATGAAGAATCCTGAAAAATCTGTTGGCTAAAATTCAAAGTTAAACTCAAATTTGAGATCTTAACCATTTAAAACCTTGAAATATCATAAATTAAGCATCATTGAGCCCAGTACCATCTTTCATAACAGCTCTCCAGAGAAAATCCTAAAAGCCAGGGCACACTGAGATGGTTGTGGATGATTCAGTAGGTGGCACAATTTTCACTGAGTCAGTACTGAACTGATGCCCCAGCATGGTATGAGGGGGCACTGCACCGCTGGAGGTGTCGTCTAATGGATGAGGGTAAAACCAAGGTCTTGACCACCAGCAGTTATTAAAAATCCCATGGCACTTTTCAAAAGAGTAAAGATGATGTTAAACCCTGTGTCCTGGCTAATTTCCAAATTGGGCAATTATATTCTGCCTACTTAAAATTTCTCTGTAATTTTAGTTGGATAATATATTCTTCATCTTCTGCCCTATGCTTTTGCTATTTCCAGCTTCGAGGTGGATGCATTTCTGTGGTGAGGGAAGTGATGTTTCTTTGAAAAATGTCTTGCAAGATCTGAGATCAAGGGATGAAAAGTACAATATCTATCAGAACATGCGCCATATTAGTTTGTTTCTCTTGTGATTAGGCTAGCTATAATAAAATTGCCAAATAAGTATCTTTAAAAATAGCCTCGTCAGGTAGTCAGAGGTGCTATGCTTGCAAAAGGTTTCCAAGATGGATCTTTTAATTCTATTAAGTTGTGACTAAGAAATGAGGCTTCTCTTGAAGTGAATATATTATGTAAATAGTAACAATTTAAGCATAAAATTATAGACGGTTAGTAGGAATAATTAAATTTTCCAACATTTGCCTAGCAAGGCCTATCATATTCACTCTGAAACATTAGTTAACATATCATTTTTCACTTGTAATGTATTACAGTTTTCTCCAAATCAATCATTGTTAAGAGAGAAGGTCGCTGTTGGGGAACAAATGAAAAGCATTTCTTAAAAAATTAAAGAGAATAAAATAATTCTTGGTTAGGATGTCCTGTATTTTGGGAAAACCTGTAGAAGACATTCCTAAGGAAAAGACCAGTACTGGGGCTTTGTAAGGCCAGACTCATGCTTCCTATTTTTCCAGCTTCACACAATACTCTAGGATCACTCCATAAAAGAAAAACGTACAGTAGGAATTTAGTGTCATAGACAGTAACATTTGCATTTATCTTGACTATTTGGATTCTTAGCTAGGAAATGATGAAAACTATCAACAACTCAAGTACCAAGTATTGTTCTGCAAAAACAAAAGATCAGTCTCATCTCTTAGAGAGCCTTCAGTGACTTTCAGATTTTACCTTTTTGCATAGAATCTTTCCGAGTAGTCTTAAAATGCTTTAACCTCAAAGGTTCTATTTCTAAAAATTAATTAATTTTAATTGTATTATAAAGACTTTTCCAGCTAGCTTGAAGTCATTCTGTTTTCCAGATATATTAAAAACTTGTGCTTATTAGTAGTAGACTTAACACGAGATAATGCTTCAAAGCAAAAGAGAAATCTGTCAATGTGCAGAGATAGTACTAAATGCTATAGTAAAAAAACATAGCAATTCTGTTTACATAAAGGCTATGGCTGCCTAATAAAGAAAGCACTTGAAAAGGAAATATCGTCTTTAGAATTTGAACTTACCTTTAACAGGAAATATTATCATGCTTTAGCCTAGCTTTGACAACTACAACAGACTATACTGAGTAACAGTAAGAGTTCACTTAGCAATAGGAAAAGTAGTCACTCTGATCACTTTGTCTTTTTAGTATGCAGCCCAGAGGATTCAGAAAAAGATTACATTTACCGTAATTAACATATATGTAAATGGAGATCATGGCTATGAATGATAAATTTTCATAGCAATTTAAGTCTTGTACAAATTAATCAACCATACAGATACTTGATTAATGGAAGGCTGTGTCACTTTAAAATGCAGCATGTTAATATATATTACTGTTATCACAGATCAAAGAATCTTTAAATATAAACCAATTAGAACAGAGTTCAATGTACATTTTTTAACAAATTCAATTCCCTTGTAATTATGATGGTGATTTTAAAAATATGCTGTTCTATTTTATATTTACTTACTAATTTTAGTGAAAAGTTGTGCAAATGATTTTTGGATGTTTTGTTATAGTGATTGGATTCCCAAAATATAGATTACAGTTCAGTACAGTGAGTACATAAAAACAATTACAAATTGGATACAAGATATTTATTCCCATGTTATGCTAAATTACCTACTGCTTTGCAAAGTCCAAGGGGACCCATCTTACAAGGGAAACCTTACAGTTGGTCATTGAATTTCATAAGTAAATCGGAAGTCTAGGCTGTTGCCAGATTTTACCACTAAAACTAGCACATCTAGAATGCACTGTCAATAAAGAATTGACAAAATAACAAATCAAGAAAGACATCAGCCTGTAACTAGATAGGAAGATGAAAAAAAAATGTGACACTGAGCTCTATGTTAAACTCCTAGTAGCAAACTATGCTCAATATGGCTAATAATTATTGAGCATTTTCTAAGTGCCATATGCTTTAAAATAGGCATTTGTGGTTTAATTATTAAGCCATTTAATCCCAATAATATCGCTATAAAATAGAATTAGTACTTTCCTGAAATACTAAGTAGAAAAACCAGAATTTTGAATTAGGCTTTCTCATTTCAAATTTTGTGTTTTTAAATACAATATCATATTGCCTCCCCATGACTATGTAGCATTGTGTATCATCGTCATTTTATCTAGCCTCTTAAGCACTCTCATTAGAGCTATAAAGCTGCTGATGTTGGTATGGAACCACACTTTGAGAACCTCTGCTAATGAACTTACAGATTCTGTAGAAAAGAGTTTAAATAGCACTACAATACTATGAATAAGGTTCAGTGCAGTCTACTGAAACTGTAATAAAGCCTAACCTTAATACACTTCTCCTGGAGTATGAAGAAAATAGATGAATAGATAGATAAAATATTAGAAAGCCTATTTAGTCATTAAATGAGCATTTATGCACATAATGCTGCACAAAGTGCTAGGGATATATTAGGAAACTAGGCTCTTATTCCCAGGAGGATACAGTATAGTGAGAAAGCAAAAAAGTAAGCCACCAACTGTGATACACTGTAGTAAGTTATGGGTTAATTTGTGATGTTGTGGGAGTGTATAAGACTGCTCTCAAAGAAAAAAACTTAAACTCTAAACTTAAACAGTTTTTACAACGTGGTATATGTGGGAATTTAGGGAAGTCATTGCTGCAATGTTACAGCCATTAAAGGTGTGTCTTTAAGAAAAAACTTAAAGGATTGCAAGGGTCGTAAACAGTACACAGTCGCATATTATACAGATTTTTAATGGGTATATAGAAAGTGATGCCTACTATTATATTAGTTAACATCACAGAAAACCCCTAAATAAAAGTAGTCTGAACAAATTTATTTCTCTCTCACATTCATTAATTCAAGAATAAAGGAGTCTAGTGCTGCTGTAACAGCTCCATGAAGTCATAAAAGATGCAGGCTCCTTCCTTCCAGCATAGTACTTCACACTGCTATGATGTAGTCCTCAATCTCATGGTCCAAGGTGGCTCTTAGCTTTCATATCCATCTTCCAGGCAAGAAGATGGAAGAAGAAAGGAAAAAAGAGACTCAACCCTCTTGTTTTTAAGGAGACTTTTCTGATGTGTCACTGATCACTTTCCCATATATCGCACTGGCTAGAACTAAATCAGGTGGCCATTATTTAGCAGCAAATGAGGATGAAAAAATGTAGTAACTTAGGTGAGTGACCAACGTATTTAAACATGGATTCTGTTAATAAAGAAGAATGGGAATGGGATAAAGATGGTAGCGAAGTAAAATGTGGCACTTACCTCCCACAAACACAGCAAAATAAACCCATCTACATGTAGAACAATTCACACAGAACATCTACTGAACGCTGGCAGAAGAACTTAAATCTCTAAAAAGGGCAGGAAACCCTCCACGTTAACTGGATAGAACAAATGGAAAAAAGAGAAAGAGAAATGAGAAAATAATAATAATAATCAGGATGGGACCAGCACTTCTGAGAGGGAGCTGTGAAATAGGAAAGGAGTCCACACCGTTGGGAGGCCACCTAACTGACAAGGAGATCAGCTGAGACAGGGGACTCTCAAAGCCTTGGAGAAAAGTTCAGCAACCAGACCGAGGAGGGCAAAGCAGAGAGAGAGAGAGAGAGCTGCATAAACCATTGGTACCACAACCCCCAGATACCATAGCTTGAGACATTTGGGAGGAGACTGGGCACTGAAACTCGCGCTTCAGGGGTTAGTTCTCTGGAGAGGACTAGGTTTGGCTGAGTGGAGACATCCTGAGGGGCTAGAGGGTGGTGCACCACAGGCTGGAGAGCAGAGTGCCACAACTAAGCACAGTAGGAGGCCCAGGCCCACAGAAGAAGCAAAGTGCTGTTGTTGGGGAGGGTGAGAGCAGGGGAAGGACTGCCAAAGGAAGCTCTTTCTCTGCACGTGCTCAGGCTGTTGGGCAGTAGAGCACCTCTTGTGTGAGCTATAAATGGCAAGAGCAGACAGGCACAGGCATCTCAGACTCCAAAGGAGAACATGGCCCACCACCACTAGAGGTCAGTGAATAAGCAGCACCTGTGGCCCCAGTAAGCTCAGCAGTAGCCACAGAGGAGAGCACTGCAACTGAGTCCTGCCTGTTGTTGCTCTCACTGCCCTGCAAACTCACACATCTTGCTGTTGCCACTGTCAAAGGCTCTGGACACAGCCTACACCTGCCTGGGGATCAGTGCTACTTCCTAGGGGCCTGCAACCAGGAGCAGCCTGAACAACTTCCCCACAGGTCCTTGCTACTGTCAAGGGTGAGCAACCAGGCACTGGCTACAGGCTCTGCTCACTGCCTCCATCTCTCTGGAAGCATGAAACTCGCACAGGCTATATACACCAGCACACACACACACACACACCATCGAGGGGATAATAGCCTGCATACACTGAGGAAAGACAGAGCAAGTATCTAAACCAAAAGTGTCCCTCATGCCACAAAAAAAAAAAAAAAGTAAGCTCTTGCAAACTACCCAGGGCCACTCTCATACAAATAGCTCACCAAAACTAGAGTAGTTTTTTTCCCTACACTCACAGAATAAGAAACATATAAGCAAAATGAAGACTCTCAGGAACCATTCCCAGTTAAAAGAACAGGAGATTTCTCCTGAAGGAGCAAAGAGTGAGACAGACCTTAGCAGTCTGGCAGACATTGAGTTCACACAAGAGACAGTGAAAATTCTGAAGGCATTAAGAATAGATATGAAAAGTAATGCGGATTACTTTAGAAAAGAACTAGAAAATATAAGGAGGAGCCAAGAAAAAGTAGAAAATTCATTTTCAGAGACACAAACTGAGTTAAAGGCATTGAAGAGAAGAATAAATAATGCTGAGGAGTGAATAAGTGGCGTGGAAGGTAGAATAATGAAAATCACCCAAACAAGACAGCAGACAGAAAACCAAGTGAAAAAAAAAAAAAACTGGAAAGTAATATAAGAGATGTATGGGAAAATATAAAGCAGACCAATCTACTACTGATAAGGATTCTAGAGGGGGAAGAAAACAAAAAGGAATTGGAAATATATTTAAAGAAATTATGGCTGAAAACTCCAAATCTAAAAGAAACAGATATCAAGATACAAGAAACATAGAGGGCCCCAAATAAGTTGAACCCAAACAGACCCACAACAGGACATATAATAAAAAATGGCAAAAGTTAAAGATAAGGTGAGGATTCTAAAGGCAGCAAGAGAAAATCAGAGACCAATTTATAAGGGAGCCCCCAGAAGACTATCAGTGGATTTCCCTATGGATGTGCTACAGGCCAGAAGAGAATAGTAAGATATATTTAAATGTCTAAAAGTGAAAAACTTGTAGCCTAGCATACCAGCAAGATTATCATTTCAAATAGAAGGAGAAATAATTTCTCCAACAAACAATAGCTAAAAGAATACAACAATACTAAGCCCTTTCCAAAAAAATACTGAAACATCTCCTCTAAATAGGAAAAGAAGTAAGAAGATGGAAGAAGTCGTAATGGGGAAGTTATCCCTTAAGTAAACTAGTAAACAGATCCAAAGGAGGGGAATATTGTAAAAGTGACAATAACACAAGGGACAGCAAAAGGGTAAACGTGAATGTGTAAAAAAGGACATCAAAATCATAAAGTGTGAGAGTTCCCGTCACAGCTCAGCAGTTAACAAATCTGACTAGCATCCATGAGGACACAGGTTCTATCCCTGACCTTGCTCAGTGTTGCTGTGAGCTGTGGTGTAGGTTGCAGATGTGGCTCTGATCCTGAGTTGCTGTGGCTGTGGTGTAGACTGGAAGCTACAGCTCTGACTTGACCCCTAGCCTGGGAATTTCCATATGTCATGGGTGCAGCCCTAAAAAGCAAAATAATAATAATAAATAAAAAAAGAAATCATAAAATGTAGGGAAAGAAATTTAGGATATATGGACTCTCTCTCTCTCTTTTTCTCTCTCTCTCTCTCTTTTTAAGACTGTCTTTGAACCTACATGACTATCATGCTAAAGCAAACAGACACAGGAAGGGGTTAACATACTTGAAAAATAGTGCAAGCAAAAATCAAAACCAAATAATACATTCACAAAAACTGAAAAGATGACACAAGCATAAAATAAAAGGAAATCATCCAAAAAGAAAGGAACAAAGGAGAAACATAGAATCAACTGGAAAACAAGGTTTAAAATGACAACAAATACATATATATCAATAATTACCTTAAATGTCAATGGATTGAATGCTCCAACCAAAATTCATAGAGTGGCAGATTGGATAAAAAACAAGAGCCTGCAGTATGCTTCCTACAAGAGACTCACTTTAGTGCAAAGAACACATAAAATTGAAAATGAGATGGAAAAAGATATTTCATGTAAATGGAAAAGACAGAAAAGCAGGAGTTGCTATACTCGTATCAGACAAAATAGACTTTAAAACAAAGGCCATAAAGACAAAGAAGGACAGTATTTAATGATAAAAGGATCCATTTAAGAAGAGAATATTACAGTTGTCAATATATATGCCCCAGTATATGTTAGGGAGCACCCAAATATATACAACAAATACTAACGGACATAAAAGGAGAAATTGACAGGAATACAATAATAGTAGGAGTCTTTAACACCCCACTCACATCAATAGACAGATGCTCTAGACAGAAAATCAATAAGGCAGGAGGGATCCTTAATGACACCATAGAAAAGTTAGGCTTAATTGATATTTTCAAGACATTACATCCAAAAAAAATCTGAATATACATTCTTTTCAAGTGCACATGGAACATTATTAAGGATTGACCACATACTGGGGCACAAACTAACCCAAAAATTTGAGTATAGAAGTTATTTCAAGCCTCTTCTTTGACCACAGTGGCATGAAGTTAGAAATCAACCACAGGAAAAGAAATGAGAAAAAAAATGACTGGATGGAGACTAAAAAACATGCTACTAAAAAACCAATGGGTCAATGAAATCAAAAGAGTTATTAAAAAATACCTCAAGAAAGTGATGATGAAAACACAACCATTCAAAATCTTTGAGGTGCCACAAAAGCAGTTTTTAGAGGGAAGTTCATAGCAATACAGATCTTCCTCAAAAAAAGAGAAAAGTCTCAAGTCAACAATTTAACCTACCACCTAAAAATAATTAGAAAAATAACAGGCAAAACCTAAAATCAGCAGAAGGAAGGAAATCAGTTAAACATAGATGCAAAAAAAAAAAAAGAAAAAATCAATAAAACAAAGAGCTGGTTTTTTGAAAGGGTAAATAAAATTGACAAACATCTGGCCAGATTCACCAAGAAGAAGAGAGAAGGAACTCAAGTAAACAAAATAGGAAATGAAAAAGGACAAATCTCAATGGATACTTCAGAAATACCAAATAATAATAATAATAGAATACTAGGAACAATTACATGCCAACAAATTTGACAACCTAGAAGAAATGCACAACTTTCTAGAGACATACAGCCTGCCAAAACTGAATCAAGAAATAGATCATTTAAACAGACCAATCACTAGAAATGAAACTGAAAATGTAATTAAAAACATTCTCTACAAACAACAGTCCAGGACCAGATGGCTTCATATGCAAATTCTAACAAACATGCAAAGAAACTTATACCCATCGTTTTCCAAAGGTTGAAGAAGGAACACTCCCAAAGACATTCTATGAGGCTACAATCACCCTAAAACCAAAACCAAAGATACTACCAATGAAGAAAATTTTAGGCCAATATCTTTGATGAATATAGATGCCAAAATTGTCACTAAAATTTCAGCCAACAAAATCCAACAACACATAAAAAAAATCATATGGAATACTACTCAGTCATAAACAAGAATAAAATAATGCCATTTGCAGCAATATGAATGGAATTGGAGACTCTCATACTAAGTGAAGTAAGTCAGAAAGTGAAAGACAAATACCACATAATATCACTTATATGTGGAATCTGGCCCAAATGAACCTATCTACAGAAAAACAAACTCATGGACATGGTAGACAGATTGTGGTTACCTAGATGGAGGAGGGAGAAGGATGCGCTGGAGTTTGGGTTTAGTATATGCAAACTATTGTGTTTGGAGTGGATAAGCAGTGAGATCCTGCTGTATAGCACAGGGAACTTTACTCACTTGTGATGGAACATGATGGAGGTTAATGTGAGAAAAAATGTATATATATGTATGACGGGGTTACTTTGCTGTACACCAAAAATTGATAGAACATTGTAAATCAACTATAATAGAAAAAGAGGTTTTTTTAAAAATTTCATGCACCATGACCAAGTGGGATTCATCCCAAGTTCACAAGGATGGTGCAACATATGCAAATCAATGAACATCATAGGTCACATTAACAAAAGGAAAGTCAAAAAAATCCATGACCATCTCAATAGATACAGAAAAACATTTGAAAAAATCCAACATGCATTCATGATAAAAACTCTTATCAAAGTGGATATAGAGGGAATATAACATAATAAAATACATTTATGACAAACCCACAGCCAATATAATACTCAATGGAGAAAAGCTGAAATTTCGCCTTCCCACTAAAATCTGGAACAAGATAAGGATGCTCAGTCACCAATTTTATTCCACATAATGTTAGAAGTCCTAGCCACAGCAATCAGACAAACAAAAGAATAAATGGTATCCAAAATGGAAGAGAAGAAGTAAAATTCTCATTCTATATAAAAGACATGATACTATGTAGAGAAAACCCTCAGGACTCCACGCAACTATTTGAACTGATCAAGGAATTCAGCAAAGTAGCAGGATACAAGATTAACCTTCAGAAATCTTTTTCATTTCTGTATACTAACAATGAAATATTAGAAAAGGAATATAAAAATACAATAACTTCTAAAATTGCACTTCCAGAAATTAGATACCTAGGAATAAACCTGACCAAGGAGATGAAAGACTTATATGCTGAGAACTATAAAACAATCAAGGAATTTAAAGAGGATTCAAAGAAATGGAAAGGTATTCTATGCTCTTTGATTGGAAGAATTAATATTATTAAAATGGCCATCTACAGATTTAATGCAACCCCTACCAAATTTCCCATGACATTTTTGACAAACTAAAACCAAAAATTTATATGGAACCATAAAAGACCCGGAATTGCTAAAGCAATCCTGAGGGAAAAAACAAGCAGGAAGCATAACTCTCCCAGACTTCGAAAGTATTACAAAGCTACAGTAATCTAGACAGTGTGGTAATGGTACAGAAACAGACACACAGACCAATGGAACAGAGTAGAGAACCGAGAAATAAACCCAGATGCCTGTGGTCAGTTAATTTTAACAAAGGAGGCAAGAATATAAAATGGGAAAAAGACAGTCTCTTCAGCAAGCAGAGCTGTGAAAACTGGATAGCTTCATGTAAATCAGTGAAACTAGACCCACCCTCATACCATGCACAAAAAGAAACTTGAAATCGCTTAAAGACTTAACCATAAGACAAGGCACCATAAAACTCCTAGAAGAGAACAAAAGCAAAACATTTTCTGATATCAACCCTGCAAATGTTTTTTTAGGTCAGTCTCCCAAGGCAATAGAAATAAAACAAAAAACCAGTGGGACCTAATCAAAATTACAGGCTTTTGCACAGCAAGGGAAACCATAAAAAATAAAATTAAAAAAAAGTCAACCTACAGAATGGGAGAAATAATTGCAAAAGTTGTAACCAATAAAAGCTTAATCTCCAAAATATACAAACAACTTATACAACTCAACAGCAAAAAAAAAAAAAAAAAAAAAACACCTTTGAAAAATGGGCAGAAGACCCAAATAGACATTTCTCCAAAGACATATAGATGACCAGCAGGGACATGAAAAAAATGGTAAATATCACTGCTTATTTGAGAAATGCAAAGCAAAACTATGATGAGGTACCACCCCAAACCTGTTACACTGGCCATCATTAACAAGTCAACAAACAACAAATGCTAGAGAGAAAAGGGAACCCTCCTACACTGTTGGTGGAAATGTAAATTTGTACAACTGTGAAAAACAATATTAAGTTACCTCAGAAAATTAAATATAGAGCTACCACATGATCCAGCAATCCCATTCCTGGGCATATATCCAGACAAAACTTTCATTCAAAAAGATACATGCACCATGTTCACTGCAGCACTATTCATGATAGCCAAGACATGGAAACAACCTAAATGTCCATCAAGAGATGAATGGATTAAGACGATGTGGTACATACATGCGATGGAATACTATTCAGCTGTAAAAATGATCAAGGTCGAAATAATGTCATTTGCAGTAACCCGGATGGAACTAGAGATTCTGATACTAAGTGAAGTAAATCAGAAAGAGGAAGGCATACCATATGATATCACTTATATGTGGAATCTAATCTAGGCACAAATGAACCTATCTACAGAACAGAAACAAACTCATGCACATAGAGAACATTCCTGTGGTTACCAAGGGGAAGGGCAGTGAGTGGGTGGACTGGGAGTTTAGGGTTAGTAGATGTGAAATATTACATTTAGAATGGATAAGCAATGAGGTCCTGCTGTATAGAACAGGGAACTATATCAAACTACTTGTGATAGAACATGATAGAAAGTAATATGAGAAAAAGAATATATATATATATATGAAAAACTAGGTCCCTTTGCTGTACAGCAGAAATTGACAGAACATTGTAAATCTATTATAATAAAATAAAATTTTTTAAAAAGAATGGGAAAGTAGATATTAGGAAACAACTAGTAGTTCTTTCATAGTCATGAATTTGTTTTCCTAACTCACAAAGGTGGCAATTACTATTAATGGAGAAAAATAGTATTTGTTTTCTTCTTCCTTAACCTTACCAATGATACTCATTCCTTTTGCGCAGATTGACATCTTTGCCACATTACCTGTTTTGAAAGTAGGGCATAGATTCTTAGGGCTTTCTGATTCTGAGATATAATCAATAAACATAAAATATCTTTTAATTATAATTAAAAGCTTGGATATGTGCGGAAAATAATACTTAGCATTCTTAAGGTTAAGGAAACTAAATGGTCTCTTTTCATGACTCTGGACCTCATTATTAAAATTATAATGATAGAATAAATATGAAATATTTGAATATTAAAACCCTTTTTCATTCATTTATCTTTTTGTTCATTCTACAAATACATATCAAATGGCTACCAAGTTCCAGGCTGTGTTCTACATCCTGAGAACATAGAAATTAGCAGTACATTTGAGGTACGTTATGGTGCTTACAATCTAATGAGAGAAGAAAGACAATAAGCAAGTAAATATATGTAAACATTATAATTGCATATAGTATTATGGCTGTGCCTGTGGCATTCATATATTCATATATTTTTAAGTTGTTATGTACTGAATTATGCCCCCCCCCAAAATTCACATGTTAAAGCCCTGACCCCAGTACCTCAGAATGCGATTGTATTCTGGAGATAGGGCCTTTAAAGAGGTAATTAAGTTAACATGAGGCCCTTACAGTGGACCGTAACCCAATCTGACTGGTATTCTTATTAGAAGAGGACATTAAGACATAAAGAGCAACACCATGCATGTGCACAGAGGTATAACTATGTGAAGAGGCATTAAGATGGTAACCTCTGAAAGACAAAGAGAGAGGCTTGGACTTTCAGTCTCAAGAACTGTGAGGAAATAAATTTCTGTTGCTTAAGCCATCCAATCTGTCATATTTTATTATGAAAGCCCTAGCAAATTAATGCAAGTGCTAAAATGAAAATAACATAGTAACTGGGAGATTACTTAGATTGGTGGTCAAATAAAGCAATTCTTTTTTTTTAAACTATAGGTGGTTTTCAATATAGTATTAGTTTCAAGTGTACAGCAAAGTGATTCAGATTGATAGATACTCTTTTTCAGGTTGTTTTCCATTATAAGTTAATACAGGATATTTAATATAGTTTCCTGTGCTATTCCTGTGTGTAAATCCTTGTTATAAATCTTATTTTATGTATATTACTGTGTAGCCATTAAACATATACTCCTAAATTATCCCTCCCTCAGCCTTTTCCCTTTGATAACCATAAGTTTGTTTTCTATGTCTGTGAGTCTGTTTTGTACATAAGTTCATATTTATTTTTATAATCCACATATAAGTAATAGTATAATATTTATCTTTGACTTTCTTCACTTAGTATGATAAGCTCTAGGTCCATCCATGCTGCTGCAAATGGTCATATTTCATTCTTTCTTATGGCTGAGTAATGTTCCATCGTGTTTGCTTCTGTGTGTATGTGTGTGTGTATGATATATATACCACTTCTTCTTTATCCATTCATCTGTTGATGGACACTTAGATTACTTCCATGTCTTGGCTATTGTGAATAGTGCTGCTGTGAACATTGGGATGCATGTATCTTTTCAAATCAGAGTTTTCATCTTTTCGGAATATGTGCCCAGGGATGGGATTGCTGGGTCATATGGTTTATATGGGTTAGTTTTTTAAGGAACCTCCCTGCTCCTTTCCATAGTGGCTACACCAATTTACATTACCACCAACAGCGCAGGAGGGTTCCCTTCCCTTTTTCTTTTTTCTTATTTTGAAAAATTTTTAAATTATAGTTGGTTTACAATATTCCTTCAGTTTCTGCTGTACAGCAGATTGACCCAGCCATCCATTTACACATTCTTTTGTTTTGTTTTGTTTTCATTTTCCATCATGTTCTAACCCAAGAGGCTGGACACAGTTTCCTATGATTTACAGCAGGACCCCATCACCCATACATTCTAAATGTAACAGTCTGCATCTACGTACCCCAAACTCCCCATCCATCCCACTCCCCCCCCACCACCACAGCAAACACGTCTGCCCTCCATGTCCATGATCTGTTTCTGCTTTGTAGATAGGTCATTCGTGCCATATTTTAGACTCCACATATAAGTTATATCATATGATGTTTGTTTTTCTCTTTCTGACTGCTTCACCTAGTATGAGAATGTTTACTACCATATTGCTGCAAAGGGCATTATTTTGTGCTTTTTTATGGCTGAATAGTATTCCATTGTGTATATATACCACATCTTCTTAATCCATTCATCTGTTGGTAGACATTTAGGTTGTTTCCATGTCTGAGCTATTGCGAATAGTGCTGATATGAACATAGGGGTGTGTATATTTTTTGAATTATAGTCTTGTCCAGATATCTGCCCAGGAGTGGGATTGCTGGATTATGTGTTAATTCCATGTTTAGTTTTCTGAGAAACCTCCATACTGTTTTCCATAGTGGTTGTACCAATTTACGTTCCCACCAACAGTGTAGGAGGGTTCCCTTTTCTCCACATCCTCTCTAGTTTTTATTGTTTGCTCACTTGTTAGTGATTGGCACTGTAACAGGTTTGGGGTGTTACCTCACTGTAGTTTTGCTTTGAATTTCTCTAATAATTAGTGATGTCGAGCATTTTTTTCATGTCTCTGCTGGCCGTTTATATGTCTTCTTTGGAGAAATGCCTATTTAGGTCTTATGCCCGTTTTTCAGTTGGGTTGTTTGTTTTTTTGTTTTTGAGTTGTGTGAGTTAAAAAAATCCTCAACAAAATATTAGGGTCCCCTTTTATCCATACCCTCTCCAGAATTTATTGTTTGTAATCTTTTTGATGATGGCCAGTCTGACTGGTGTGAGGTGATACTTCATTATAATTTTTATTTGCATTTCTCCTATAATTAGTGATGTTGAGCATCTTTTCATGTGCTTGTTGGTCATCTATTTGTCTTCTTTGGAAAAATATGTATTTAGTTCTTCTGCACATTTTTTTACTGAGTTATTTATTTTTTGATATTGAATTATATGAACTGTTTGTTCGTATAACTCAATTAAGCCCTTCTTGGTCACATTGTTTACAGATATTTTCTCCCATTCTGCAAGTTGTTTTTTCATTCTATTTATGGTTTCCATTGCTGTGCAAAAGTTTGATTAGGTCCCATTTGTTTATTTTTGAAATAAGGCAACTTTTAAACTGGGGCTCGCAGGATGCAAAGGAGTCACCTGTGTAAATATCTGGGTATGTATGTTCTTAGAAAAAAAAAATCTAATGCAAAGACCCGTTTTGTCGTAAAAGGAACTAGTAAGAAGCCGAGCAGACCCGTGATAATATTCTTCATCAAAAAATTATTTACTTAGGAGTTCCCATTCTGGCTCATGGGATTGCAAATTTGACTAGTATCCATCAGGATGGAAGTTTGATCCCTGGCCTCATTCAGTGGATTAAGGATCTGGTGTTGCCATGAGCTATGTTCTAGGTTATAGACACAGCTCAGCCTGGCAGCTGCAGCTCACATTCAGCTCCTAACCTGGGAACTTCCATATGCTGCAAGTGCAGCCCTAAAAACCAACAAACAAAAAATTGTTTCCTCAGTGACTTTCTGTTCATGGTATTATGGAAGTCATTGTAGAGCATAAATACAAAGTAATATAGCAGGTTATTAATAATGTAATGATAACTGTTTCACTGTGCATATGGTCATCATTGATTATTCAGTGCCAATATGACTTTACAGTTTCAGTTACAAACTTAAGGACTTTATTGGCCATTACCCAAATACTTATTTTTCCCTCCAACCACTAGTATACTAATCTTACACAAATAGTTTTTGACTATAGAAAGGAGTTCTTTGGGGTATAATAGAAACAAAATTAGAGCATGGCTATAATTCAGGCTGTTTTCTTTTTCCAGAATAGTCTTCCGATGTCTAAAAATATAAGATATTAAATGGTTTCATGTTTTTTCAAAAATACACGTGAAGGAGTTCCCTTCGTGGCTCAGTGGTTAACGAATCCGACTAAGAACCATGAGGTTGCAGGTTCGATCCCTGGCCTTGCTCAGTGGGTTAAGGGTCCAGCATTGCCGTGAGCTGTGGTGTAGGTTGCAGATGCGGCTT
>PVHT020000141.1:17227566-17247566 GCA_004024745.2 Catagonus wagneri
ATATATTTTTATGTATTTTTAACATTTTCACTCTTACATGTTTTTATGTGTTTTCCTCTTATGTCAAAGGGAACATTACTAATTTATATCCCACATCTTTTATTAAAAAAATTAGAATAACAAGTCTGACCACCATGGGCTCAATTTAAATCCAGTTTGGGGGTCCCAATATAAAGTTTTTATATCATACAAAAAAAGCCATCATCCTTTGCATCCCATCAACTATCCCCATAACTCTAAAGAGCTATCATGCTACTCCTAGAGTCGGTCTCTAGGGTTGAAGCCTGTTCTATCACTCCTACAGTATATCTATTTGGTAGTAAAATCAAGGTTACTAGCCCGATGCCCCTTACCTAGGAAAAAAACCTCTGAATTAACCCTGTCTTCACTCTTCTTAGAAAACTGGTAATAAATTTTGTCCTTTTACTCTCTGCTCTTTTTAATTCCTGACATTCCAGAAGTTGTTAAACCTGCCCTTCCAGCTCTTTCCTGGAAATGCTAGAGCTGACATGCTGTTCTAATATTCTAATCTTTTGCAATTTATCTGCTTTGTGCAGTTTCTTTTTCATGGTGATTGCTAATATTTTTCAAATTACCAGCAGCTGTCTCTCAACACATGCTACAAATTTCATCTCTCTACATCTGTTTTATTTCTAAGTCTTCTGTCTTCATCTTTCTTTTTTACCAGTTCACATATTTCACCAGTAAATGGACTTTTGGACTCAGTAATCTTTTTCTTTAGAATTATCTTCTAAGGTGTTTCCACATCTATAACTTGCATCAGAGTAGCTTTGCTGACTTAACCACGGTTATGACTGAAAGCATGAACTTTGCAAAATATCAACAATATCAATGAATTACAGAAGTTTTATGGGATCAAGACTGAGTTATCTAATAATAGTTGCCATCTGGTAATCTTAGCATACGCCATTATTTTTAGTTCTCTCTGCCTAGTATCTACTTATAAGCATAATCTTCACTTTAAAAAATAGTAAAAAGTATTGAAATACAGAATGATTATTTATTTACAATATCTCTACAAGATTTTTGTTTGTTTATTTGTTTTTTAGGGCCACACCTGCAGCATATGGATGTTCCCAGGCTAAGGGACTAATCAGAGCTGTAACCGCCAGCCTACACCACAGCCACAGCCATGCCAGATCTGAGCCGCGTCTGTGACCCACGCCACAGCTCACAGCAATGCCAGATCCTTAACCCACTAAGCGAGGCCAGAGATCGAACCCGCAACCTCAAGGTTCCTAGTCGGATTCATTTCCGCTGCGCCAGGAAGGGAACTCCTCTCTACAAGATTCTAATCATCTAGGTAAAATGAATTATAGTATTGAATCCCTATTTGTTAGCTAATTGCATATGGCATCCAGACAACATGGCTACTATCTAGGAAACCAATAGCATCCATTGCCTTACTCTGCCACTTAAGACCCATCAGCTGATATAATTATATTTTTTGCTATCTTACTGACTCTGCAGTTATTGTAACAGCTCTTAATGAAAGAGATTTCCCAGCCAAAATATTGACATGTGCTGTGGAGGAGAATACCTTCAATTACATTGACAACAACCTCTGTGACTTGAAATATATGTGTATGTTTTCTGACATACACCTTTTTCTAAATATAGAATAATAGTGAGTTCATCTATGATCCAAACTTCTCTAGCATGGTTATATTTAAAAACTTGATGGTAAATCATCTAAAAACCTTGTACGGCAACCTTTGTTTTCAACCCAAGGAAATCTGAAAGTCTGTGTTAGTATTATTAAGATGAACATAACTGAAGATACCATATTAAGACTCTTACCAGTTTTCACCAAACAATTTAGTACTCTATATGCAGGTAAAGGGAATAATTGTTCTGTAAATAGCAAGCATCATTATTAATAGAGATTTTTCTTATGAATATTGGATTTAATAAGAATTTATTTTTTCATCTGACACTTGTCCTCTTAAGGATCTAGCAGAAAGCTAGTTTAATACTAATGCAGAAGCTTAAGCTTTTACTGTTAAATTAGACTAGCAAATGATTTTCTTAAATTGTCTATCACTTCAAAATTTTCATAAAGCTCACGTAAACTATGTATTCCTTTCTTGTATTAATCTAATATTTGGGGTCCACTTTATACATTTTTGTTTTTGAGAAATACTGTAACTTATCAAGAGTTCCAGTGTAAGGAGAGGTGATGTGCCACTAAATCAAATTTCTTGATATCTTAGGATATGATTGTAACCATTTCTGAAAACTTATACCAAAATTGAAATGCCCATATGCCTATGCATGAGGGTAAGTCTCAGTTGCCATGAAGAATTATAAAAGTCAGTCTAGTAACTTTAAAAATGGGGAGTTCCCGTTGTGGCTTAGTGGTTAACGAATCCAACTAGGAACCATGAGGTTGCAGGTTCGATCCCTGGCATCACTAAGTGGGTTAAGGATCCGGCGTTGCCGTGAGCTGTGGTATAGGCTGCAGACACGGCTCGGATCCCGTGTTCCTGTGGCTGTGGTGTAGGCTGGCGGCTACAGCTCCTGTTAGACCCCTAGCCTGGGAACCTCCATATGCCGCGAGTGCGGCCCTAGAAAAGGCAAAAAGACAAAAATAAATAAATAAATAAATAAATAAATAAATAAATAAATAAATAAAAATGGAATATTATTCTGCCATGAGAAAGAAGGAGATCTTGCCTTTTCCAACATGGATGGAATTGAGGGTTTTGTGCTAAGTGAAATTAGACAGAGAAATATACATATTATATAATACCATTTATACATATGTTCTTAAAAAGCCAAATTTATAAAAACAGGGCAGAATGGTGGTTGCCAGAGCCTTGGGAGGAGGAGGGGAATGGAGAAAAATTGGCCAAAGGGCACAAACTTAGAGTTTTACAATGAATAACTTCTAGGAATCTAATTCAGCATAGTGATTATAGTTAAAAATACTGAAAGTTGCTGAGAGATATAAAATCTTCTTAAGAAACAGAGAAAGTAAAGAAAGAGAAAGGAAGGGAGAAAGAAAAAGAGTGAAAGAAATGTTAATTATGTGAGGTGACTAAAGTGTTAACTAGCTCTAGTGTGACAATCATTCCATAATATAAAAGTGTATCAAACACATTGTATACCTTAAACTCATATGTTACACATTATATCTCAGTAAAGCTGGAAAAAAATCTAGTAACTGAAAAATTGAGATCAATGGAAGTATAGTTGAGGAGGCTATTGCAGGTCTTCAGTAGTAATTATGACAGCATTTTAAAAAGTAAGAAGCTACTTTGGTGTTTTGAAATCATTGTTTCGTCTTTGGAAGTCACTGGGAATGTGGCAAAAATACTTTGAATTTGTCAGTAGAAATCAAGTAAAAATTATCCTTAATAGCATAAAGCAGAATAGCCCATTTTTATTTGTAATTTCATATAAAGCAATGTATACTGCACACCTGTTACATATATTACCTAGTGTTAATCTAAGTGTTAAGCTAAGAACCTGAGGAAATCAAGGACATGAATAAGACCTGGCCCTCATTTTCAAGATAATTTCAAGACAGTAACAAAGATAGACATATTGATAACTGTAATTCTAGGGAGAATAGAGGTATAATAAACGTGACTGAAGTCAAAGAGGAGGAGCAATTAAGTCTAACTAAGGCAATTAAGGAATACTTTATAAAGGAAATACTAACGTTTACCTTTAAAAGATGAATGAAAAATTAAGTTGGAAAGAGGGAAAGCAGAGAATTCCAAGATGGAAGAAGTATTGCAACATGGAGGTAAGAATGTGCTTTTGGTGATTTTGAGATGCGAAGATGCAAACAGTAAAGATCTAGATGATTAGGGGTGGAAACATATAAGGTTAGGAAAATACTGCAACACCTTTTAAGATGAATTAGAAAATCAACAGATAAGATTAGAAAATATTAATAAACTGTGCAAAAAGGTCCTGAGCCAGGGAAGTATCACAGAAAATGAAAAGGCAGAAACAGGTTTTGAGCCTTATTATTGACGCTGAATTTACCTGACTGAGTGGAACTTGAAGGTTCACTGGGTGGTTGAGTGATTGTTGTATCATTATCAAGAGAAGAAATATATAGAAGGCAAATGCTGTGCTTTGGGGTGGGAGAGAGATAATGAATTTATATGAGGGTACACTGAATAACAATATTTTAGAATAATTATGTGAAAGCACTAAACTAATATTCCATTTATGCATACATTTATTTACACATGTATTCAGAATACATAGTAAAACCTAGTAATATACCTAGTAATATACTCCAAAGTAAAATGAAATCAGATATAGCACAATTCACTTTCGGGGCCTGGACTTTGGAACACCTCACAAACAAGCTACCCGGGTTTGTCTTTCTCATTTTCCTAATCTTGCAATAAGCATTCTTTTTATGAGATTGGACTTTTTGTCCTATATAGTGTTATGATGTGCTTGACTGTATTTATTGAACATCTGTTATATACTAGACATTGTTTTAGGCACTGAAGATAGAGAAATGAACAAAACAGACACATTCCTTATAGAGCTTAATATTTTAGTGGAGGAGATAGAGAATAAATAAAACAATAAGGAATATAATCTCAGATTATGAAAAAAACAATAAAGCAAGATTAGTGGGTAGAGACAGGAGTGTGTGATTAGGTATAAGAGTTAGTGGTTAGAGAAGACTCTGAGGAAATGATATGATATGACATGACAAAATGGATTGTTAGAATGAGATCTGGTAGATAAAGCATTCAAAAGAGCAAGAATAGCAAATACAAAGACCCTAATATAATAATAGTGTTAGAGTATTTTCTAATAGTATGAGTTCTAGGAAATGAGTCTAGAGAGGGATATAGGGACCAGATGATATAGGACATTTTAGGCCATGATGAGGAGTTTGAATTTTACTTTTAAGTTTGATGAGCATAATAGTAATAATTATCTAATTTGTATTTTTAAAGATTATTCTGGTTCATACATGAATAATGGAATGTAGGAGGGCAAGAACAGAACTATGGGATCAAGTTGAGAGGTTATTACAATATTCCAGGTCAATGAAATGGTTACTTTGAATAGGGTTGTAGTGGTTGAGGTAATAGGAAGTGTACTGATTTGGGATATATTTTAAACTCAAAAGTGATAAGATTTTATATAGATTGAGTGTGAGACAGAGAAATCCAGAGTGATCTGTTGAGCTCAATAACTACGGAACTGTGACATTTATTAAGATGTAGAAGACAGGGAAGGGAGAGATGTAGGTAAGAGTAGAAGAACAAAACCCTGACTTCTACTTTGAATATGTTAATTTAAGATCGTTAGCTATCCGAGGGGATATGCTGAGCAGACAGGTGGGTATAAAAGTTTGACCCTTGCAGAAGAGATTAAGGCTGGAGATACTGAATTGCAAGTAATCTATATTGTGCTGGATAGCTTCTATTTCTTCCCTTCTCATTGGTTTATGTCACAGGAGGCAATAATGGATTCACTTGCCTTCTGCCTTCCTATCAGTTTCGGCTAATGGGAAACAGTAGAGAGGAAGGAAGGAGAAGCTGAGGTACTTTTTACCCTGGCTCCCTTTCCAAGGTATTTTAACAGGCTGTCTGATTCCCTCAAGCAAATGTCATAGCTCTTGTCAAATGGCCCTCTTTACCCAGCTTTCTCTCTCCTGCTTCCAGTATATACCCCTCCCCTTATCCTTTCAGACCTAAGCATTTTAACAGACCACCTGTTGTTACTTATCCTAGGATATTTCACTATCCTATGGTTTCCTTACACTCTGCTTACAACTTTGTGAAATTTACTTTATTAAATTTTCCTCTGATTATCATAATTTAGGTATACCATCTGTTTTCTGCTAGGACAGAAAATAATACGGTATTTCCTTGGCTCCTTCCTAATGATCTATTGATAATTGTTATTAGAAATGGCCCCAGGTACTGATTCTCCAAAGGAATTCTGGGGTGTTCCCACTGTGGGACAATGGATTAATGATCTGTGGATACACTGGTTCAATTCCTGGCCTGGTGCAGTGGACTAAAGATCTGGTGTTGCTATGGCTGTGGCATAGGTCGCAGCTCCAGCTTGCATTCAGTCCCTGGCCCAGGAACTTCCATATGCTGCGGGTGCGGCCAAAAAAGAAAAAAAAGGGATTCTGGGATTGTGTTGGTATCAAATATATTTGATAGTGATAACCCTCTTGCCAGCAGTGGCACAGGGAGATGAGGTATGGCATGCAGTGGCATTATGATTACCTAAATTATCACCAGTGGAGGGGGCAAAGTGTTGCACAGTGAATTGGCTGTGGAAATTAGCTCTGTGGCCACAATGGCAGTTATAAAGATGATGGCATCAACTTTCTTTGATAGCCCTTGAAAGTATACAAAAGAAAAAGGAGAAATTATATACCAACTGAAATCATGCATATGAAAATCAAGTTTCTAATAGATTTGAAGGAGCTCCTCAGTTCTCGAAGTTCGTAAAATATGTCTGGGAATCAAGTCCTTGACTCAAGTGTAACAACTGAAGATTTGATAACCAATTAAACCCATCAGGTCTTTTACTGAGGTAAAGGAACTGGTAGGTAGATGGATCTCGTGTGTTAGAACAGGGATATTTTAGCAGACAAAAAAAAATGAAGCTGAGAACTGTGATTCCCTGTATCTATCTCTGACTTTCCCCTTTCCAATAAACGCAGCCTCTCCCCCAGTATCTGAAGGACCCAGGCTTTCAGTGACTGGGTTTAGGCTAGTAGCCTCACAAAGTAATGCTTATCCTTCCTAGAACCAACCTCAACCACCCCTAACTGCCCCCAGGCTGACTCTAATATAGACAGAAAGAGAAGTATAATACTGGGTCTGGGAAGGAGAAATATCCCAACAGTGAAAGACTTGTGGAATCTCATTAATTTCAATTGGTGAGAGCCTGGAGAGTATATATAGGAGTATCTTATATGAATGTTAGGTCAAGGAAGAAAAAAAATATTAAGCTAGATTAGGTTGATAAGGGGTTATTCACTCAGGATTTTTGTTTTCATGTGTTGTCTTGAGAACCTATATAATTCTCTATAAATAGAGGCAGTAGTTTCCTTCATGTGGTAGGGATATCAATATGTACTTACTTTCTTGGCCTACCCTATGTCCATCTCATCTGTCTGTCATATAGAGTCTGGAGAGAATTTGATTGCCTTGATATTTCACAGACTAACAGGATCATTGAACTTGTTAAGTCAGAAGAGGAAAGTTAAATGTAAGAGACATGTACCAAAGAGTTAGTGATAGATCCCATGAAAATGCAGAAGACTGTCACTTTAGTGAAGTTGCAAAGAGTCCAGTGATCTGGGTTATGTCAGGACATTCTCTTTAAAGTGGTGTTGATTTGCTGCACTGCCCTCCACAATGAAAGAAACACAGTGCTTGGTGGGCCTTTTTTGGATTTTGGAAGAAACACATTTGGGCATGCTACTCTTCTGTACTTAGTGAGTAACCTTAGAGTTGCAAGATTTGAGTAAGGAAAAGCTCAACAACTTGGCCTTATGACCTAGCAAATCCAATGGTATTAGAAGTGTCTGTGGCAGACTGACACATGCCCTCAATTCTCCACTTTGTTTTGTGCCCCCAAAGACTAAATTATATGGACTAAATAATAAACTCTTTTTCCCTCAACATGGAGCCTCTGGCAATTTTCAGTAGGAGAATCAGTATAAACCTATAGAATTTTGAAGTAAGGACATGATCTATTCTGCTAACAAACTAATCTCGGGAGAAAAGCAATGGCTAACTTGCTCCTGATAGAAACCTGATAGAAACTGAAACACCCCACAATACATACCATAGTACTATGCAACTCAATTGCAAATCTTTAACTGATGTTATCTGATTTTTGTAACCATAAAATTAGAAGGGCATGGAACAATTCTGTTATAAAATGGAAATGGTATAGATGATATCATGTGAATCCAGAAGACGTAAGTAAATTGCAGAAGCAGGTTGCTCAGATTCCTGTCGTACTGGCTTTCCACCTTTCTCTCAACTCATATCTTTGATCTTATGGAAAGTTCCTTAGGACATATGTCTCCACAGGTCTCAGAAGTTGCTTCATAATGTTTTATGTTAATTAGCACTATCCCTTGTTCCCTTGCTACTTAATATGAATAACATTGGTTATGGCAAATATTTTAGATTTCAGATAACATGACCAAACTGATGTCACTGAGCTGACAGTATGACAGTATAGCATATGACAGTATGCTATAATTTGTTATAGCAGTATGTGGCTGCTATAACAAATTACCACAGACTAAGTGGCTTAAAACACAAAGGTATATTTTCTGGAGGCCAAAAGACCCAAATTAGTATCACTGGGTCAAAGTCAAGGTGTCAACAAGGCTGTACTCTTTTAAGAGGCTCTAGAGGAGAATATTTTCCTTGCTTCTTTTAGCTTCTGGTGACCACCAGCATTCTTTGGCTTGTGACTGCATCACTCTAATCTGTGCTTTTGTCTTCATATCACTTTCTCCTCTGTGCATGTTTCAAAGTTCCCTCTGCCTCTCTCTTCTAAATCTCAGATAATCCATGATAATGTTCTTAACTTAATCACCAATCACATTGGCAAAACCCCTTTTTCCAAATAGGGTAATTTTAGTTTCCAGGACATCATGTCTTTGGGAACCATTGTCCAGCCTACTACATATGACCTCTGTCTTGAAGACACAGATTTTCTACCCACTGAAGCACAGTTATACATATTGAGATGCCAAAAGGATGGACTGTCCTGTATAAATTCCGTCTACTCCACCAAATCCACTCTCTACCATTCACCATCTCATTCTGGGCTCTATGAGGCTAAGCTATGTATATTACACAGCAGTCTCTTTTGGCCTCTCCCTTCTACTTGACCTGAGCCCAAATAAGGTGAGAGATAGAAGGGAGAGAAGAACGTGAGGTCAAATTATTTATTTTCCTATCTCCGTCTTATTTCTAACTCCCTTACTAAAGACTTTCTGCATCCCTCTACCAAAAGTTATAGCTCCTATTAGATGGCCCTTTCTCTGTATAGTTCTCTTTCTTGGGTTTCCTTTAAATGCTTATTTTTCTTGCTCCATCAGTCTTCAGGGAGGTGACAGAACAGTAGTACACTGGTAAATATTTAACAGCTGGATCTCTAAACCAAGATGTATACATAGATGAATAGACAGTTTGATAAGTTTATGTTTTAAAATTTTCTAATATAAAGGATATTTAGAATATAGCTTACAAGTAAAACTTAAATATTCAGTACAATAAATTCCCTACAGCCAAGTGATTTTTGCAAAATGCTTTTGTTAGTTTTTGCTGAACTCTGTAATTGAAAGCCAGGGTAGATCCAACGTGGATTTTTGTTGATGTTTTCATTTATGTTAATTCTTACGACGAAAGTGAAACAAAGTAGATTTTGGAATTTGTTTGTAAATGAAGTCAGTTATTTCTTAACTAAATCAGATATTAGGTTTTTTTGGAGTATTCATTGACTTACAATGTTGTATTAATTTCAGGTGTACAGAAAAGTGAATCGGTTATACACATATATATGTATGTATGTATGTGTGTGTGTGTATCTCCATTCTTTTTTCCTATATAGGTTATTATAGGATATTCAGTAGATTTCCCTGTGCTATATAGTAGGTTATTGTTAGTTATCTATTTTATATGTAGTAGTATGGTATATGTTAATCTCATTCCCCTAATTTATCCCTCCCCCATGGTTTCCCATTTGGAAACCATAAGTTTGATTTTAAAATCTGTGTTTTATCTGTTTTATAAATAAATTCTTTTGTACAATTTTTAAATTATATTCTGCATATAGGTGACATCATACAATATTTATCTTTCTTTGACTTATTTTACTTAGAATGTTAAGCTCTAGGTCCATCCATATTGCTGCAAATGGCATTACTTCATTCTTTTTTATGGCTGAGTAATATTCCATTGTATATATCTACCACATCATCTTTATCCATTCCTCAGTGGACATTTAGGTTGCTTCCACATCTTGGATATTGTAAATAGTGCTGCAGTCAACATTGGGGTGCATATATCTTTTCAAATTATGGTTTTCTCTGGATATATGCCTGGGAGAGGGATTGCTGGATCATATGGTAGTTCTATATTTAGATTTTAAAGAACATCCATAGTGTTCTACATACTGGTTGCACCAATTTACATTCCCACTAACAGAGCAGGAGTGTTCTTTTTTCTCCACAACCTCTCCAGCATTTATTTGTAGAGTTTTTGATGATTAGTGTGAGATGATACCTCATTGTAGTTTTGATTTGCATTTCTCAAATAATTAGAGATTTTGAGTGTTTTTCATGTGCTTTTGGCCATCTGTCCTCTGAGAAATGTTTATTTAGATCATTTGCCCATTTTTTAAATTTTTTTTCATGTAAAGTTGTATGAGACATTTGTAAATTTTGGATATTAATCCCTTGTCAGTCTCTTCATTTGCAAATATCTTCTCCCATTCTGTGGCTTGTCTTTTTGTTACTGTTGTTTTTGGTTTCCTTTGCTATGCAAAAGCTTTTAAGTTTAATTAGGTCCCGATTTTGTTTGTTTGTTTTTGTTTTTATTTTCATTAATCTAGGAGAAGGATCCCAAAAGATATTGCTGCATTTTATGTTGAAGACTTTTCTGCCTATGTTTTCCTCTAGGAGTTTTATAGTATCTGGCCTTATGTTTAGGTCTTTAATCGAGATTAATTTTGTGTATGGTTTTAGAGAATATTCTAATTTTATTCTTTTACATGTAGCTATCTAGTTTTCCTAGCACCACTTATTAAAGAGACTGTCTTTTCTCCAGTCTATATTCCTGCCTCCTTTGTTATAGTTTTTCGTTTGTTTTGCTTTGTTTTTTGTCTTTTTAGAGCCGCACCCACGGCATGTGGAGGTTCCCAGTCTAGGTGTAGAATTGGAGCTGTAGCTGCCAGCCTATGCCACAGCCACAGCAATGTGGGATCTGAGCTGCATCTGCAACCTACCCCACAGCTCACGGCATCACCAGATCCTCAACCCACTGAGTGAGGCCAGGGTTTGAACCTGTATCCTCATGGGTACTAGTCAGGTTTGTTAACCACTGAGCCACAATGGGAACTCCCTTTGTTATAGATTATTTGACCATGGTATGTGGCTTCATTTAAGGCTTTCCATCCTGTTCCATTGATCTATGTGTCTGTTCTGTGCCAGTAGCATACCGTTTTGATTATACTGTAGCTTTGTAGTATAGTCTGAAGTCAGGGAGCCTGATTGCTCAGTTCTGCCCTTCTTTTTCAAATTTGCTTGGTTATTCAGAGTCTTTTATGTTTCCATACAAATTTCAAAATTTTTTGTTCTGGTTTTGTGAAAAATGACATTGCTAATTGCTAGGGATTGCATTGAATTTGTAAATTCCCTTGGGTAGTGGATAGTCATTTTGACAATATTGATTTTTCCTTTTATGAATGTTAGCAGTTGCCTTGTATATTGAGGTGCTTCTATGTTGGGTACATATACATTGACAATTGTTTTATCTTCTTATTGGATTGGTCCCTTGATCATTATGTAATGTTCTTCTTTGTCTCTTGTAACAGTCTTTATTTTAAAATCTGTTTTGTCTGATCTGAGTATTGCTACTCCAGCTTTCTTTTGATTTCCATTTACATGGAATACCTTCTTTCACCCCCTCACTTTCAGTCTGTATGTGTACCTAGACCATTTAACCCCTTTACATTCAATGTAACTATTGATATATATGTACTTATTGCCATTTTCTTAATTGTTTTGGATGTGTTATTGTAGGTGTTTTTTTCTTCCCTTCCTCTTTTGTTCTCTTCTCTTGTAATTTGATACCTATCTTTAGTGTTGCAATTGGTTCACTTTTTCGTGTGTGTGTGTGTGTGTGCACGCGCGTGTGTGTGTGTGTCTGTCTGTCTGTCTGTTTTAGTTTTGGTTTGCAGTTCCCATGAGATTTTGATATAGCAGTCTACATATATATGTAATTGTTTTAGGTTGCCGTTCTCTTCATTTCAAATGCATTTTCAATATTTTGCCTTTGTATTCTCCTCATGATTACTAGTTTTGATATCATATTTGGCTGTGGGTGATTTCATACTTATTTTATGTTTGCCTTTACCAGTGAGCTTTCCCATTTGTAATTTTTTTGTTTCTAGATGTGGCCTTTTCTTTTCCACCTAGAGAAGATCATTTAGTAGTTGTTGTAAAGCTGGTTTGGTGATGCTGAATTACCAGATTTGTAAATTATTATTCACAATAATGGCTACAAACATGAAACACTTGAAGTGTAATCTGCATTATTAATATTTTCTCCATCACTTTTTTAAATCTATGCTAATTTCTGTGGTGTAAGTTCTCCATCCATATTCAGTTTTCAACTACCAATGTGGTGTCATTGAATATAAAGTCAGAAAGGGATGCAAAGTAGCCTGTTATATATTATTTCTATCATCCAGCTGTAATAGGCATAAATCTCAAGTGTATATGTAATAGTGAAAAGTAGCAAAACAACTGAAGAATGATAGACTTTGAATATTTGTTCCTTTAAATATAATTTACTTAATTGTAAGCTTATATGGCTTAATTTTTTTCCTCCACATCCACAGCATATGGAAGTCTCCAGGCTGGAGACTGAATCTGAGCCACAGCTGCAATGGATGCTGTAGCTGCAGCAAGGCTGGATCCTTTAACTCACCGTGCTGGGCTGGGGATAAAACCCACACACACCTCCGCAGTGACCCTAGTCACAGCAGTAGTATTTTTAACCCACTGTGCCACAGCAGGAACTCCTGCATAGCTTAATTTTTAATAATAGCTGTTTGACAAGGACTTACAAATTTCCAAAAGCAGTCTGTTTTCATGAGCCATTTCTTTGGCTTACCATTGTAAAACAGCTCTGCTGTTATTTATCCCAGGGTACTGTGTTATCCCTAATGGTATTATATATCCTGCCCACACCTTGTAAATAAGTAGTTCCTTAATTAAACTCTCTTCAATTACCTACATAGAACATGCCATCTATTTCCTGCTGGAGTCTTGATTAATAAAAACATGTGGATGTTATTTAACTTTATAGAAATAAATGATAAGTTTAAGGAGTAAAAAGAAAAGAGAGATGAGGCCTAGAGCACCCTAAATTTGCAGATGAAAAAAGAAAAGGAAGGGAGTTCCCATTGTGGCTCAGTGGATTAAGGACCCAACATTGTCTCTGTCAGGATACAGGTTTGATCCCTGGCCTTGCTCAGTGAGCTAAAGATCCGGTGTTGCCACTGACTGCAACATAGGTCACAGATGAGGCTTGGATCTGGTGTTGCTATCACTGTGGCTTAGGGCCCATCTGCAGCTCAATTTGACCCCTGGCCAGGGAACTTCCCTATGCCACAGGTGCAGTCATAAAAAGAAAAGAGAGAGAGAGAAGGAGGAAACAATAAAGGAGACTGAGATAATAGCCTACAAGATAGAAAAATGGAATACTGTGGTGTGGTGTTCTGGATAGAAAGAGACTAATGTGTTTTAAGAAGGAAGCAATGATCAGCTCTTCCAAATCCTTAGAGGTTGAGTAACATGAGGATTGATAACTGAGCAGTGGCTTTGTTGGTAACTTTGATACGTGTGCTTTCATTGGAATGGTGACGATGAAAGTCTTATTATGGCAAGTTAAGAATGAGAAGTGATTAAGTGGTAACTGTTAGTATAAAATACCTTTATAATGAGTTTTGCCATCAAGGGGAGTAGAGAAAGGCATTTTAGCTGATGTGGAACTTATCTACTTTATCGTAAAGACCAAAATACATGGGGACAAATACAAATAAGTTGGTGTATATAACTGTTGGGATATAATGCAGTTCTGTTCCAACTGCTTCTATTTTTTCAGGTAAATTTTAAGCAATATCATTGGTTGAGAATGAAAAAGAATGAGGATATTTGTGGTTTAAAGAGTGATAGATGTGAAATAATTGTCATTGCTTTTAATTTTGTGTTATTATACTGAGAAAGCACAAACTGAACACAAAAATGTAGTAGTATTGCAAGGACAGTGTAGGAGAAATAAAACCTCTGCATGCTTAGGGCTTTGCTCAGTATTTGACACATAGTAGATTCATTTATTTACTCACAAATGTTTATTCTGTGCCTACTGATCAGTTATAATTGTTCTAGGCAACACTGATATAGCACTAACCAAAATGGAAATAAAAAAAAATTCCTGCCTGCTTTTTGATTTGTTAGAGGTTAGCAAACTTTTTCTGAAAAGAGGTAGACAGTATATATTGTAAGTTTTTGTGAACCAGGTGATCTTTATAGTAAGTATTCAATTCTATCTTGTAGCTCAAAACAAACTATAGACAATTCATAAAAGGATCGGCTGGGCTGTGTTTCAGTAATACCTTACAAAAACAGGTAGTCTAGATTTGGCCTGTGAGCCATTGTTTGCCAACCTTTATGTTAGAAGATGATTGATGAATTGAAGACAAAGCACAAAAGCGGATGGAGAGTACTTGAGTGAAGTGTTTCATTTTTAAATGTGGTGAACAAGTAAAATCATTCTGAGAAGGTAACATTTAAGCCAAGATTGGGAGAAGGTGAAGGACTAAGCCATGTAGATGAGTGTTCCAAGAAGAGATTGCCAGTGTAAAAGTTCTCCAGAAGGAGGCTGTACAACATCAAGGTGGCTTAGCACAATGGGTGAAGAGAAATACTAATATTAGATGAGATCAGAATTTAAGAGAGAGGAGGATGACTTAGAGCCTTGTAGACTACTGTAAGGACTCTGGGTGAAATGGAGTGTCCGTAAAGGTTTTAAGCAGGGAACTGACGTGATTTGACTGACTTACAGGATTACTTTGGTTGCTTTATTGAGATAGATCGGGGGCAAGGCTGGAGTTGCAAATGATTTTTGAATAAGTGAGTGAATGAATGAATAGATGAAGGAACCAATAGATGAATAAGAATGTATATCACTCAGCTGAATATCTGAGACTGGAATTATCAACTAGGGACTCAGTGGAGGAGATCATAGAAGCTAGAAGAAGGCATATAATGAGAGAAAAATTGTGACTAGAACTTCAGAGAAACAGAATAAGAATTGACAGAGAAAGAAGTAGTGAAAGTGGTAGAAAAGAAGTAATTATAAAGATCTGTGTTTGATATTTACTACCTTTTTCATGTCTTTGAGAGGGAGGTTCAATAGATGATGTACTGATTACAGTTTTTCTACTTGAGAAACTTAAATTTGTTAATGAAAAGAAAAAAGATAGAAGTGGAAAGCTGTAGACCTCAGAAGAGTTAACATTTTTCTGCAGCTTTCTTCCTGGGTAAGCCAGTCAATTTTATTATGAGCATAATGTCTACTTACACAATTCATTCATTCATTAATGTTTGTTAGCTATTGATACTTGCCAATCATTGTGCTAGAAACTGATCTCTTTATTATAGTTCAGCACATTCTTCCAGAAATCAGTAGTGATGCTGACACACAGTATTAACCAATCTACAAGAAATTTTGGGAAATTCTAAGTCAATATATTTATGTAACTAATCAAAATAAAAAAGTTAAGTAAAATATCACTGGCTTTTTGAATTTCTCCTTGGGCACCATAGTCTTGGTGAATAGTAACCAAGGACTCTATGGGTAAAACAAACTGTATAAAGCCAAAAAGTCAAGAGCAGAGGTGAAACAAAAAATCAAGGAAGAACATTTATTAGAGTGGAAGAAATGGAATTTAGGTCATGTAATATCTCAGTTCTATTTATTAATTTAAGGAAGTGTTTTATTTTTAAATATGCATATAAAAAGTTGTAATTTTGATAAGACATTAAACATGTTTTAGTGTTCTTTGATTTAAACCTCCTAAAGATAGCTTTTTCTGCTTATTAGTTGTCTTGAGGTAAACTGGCCCATGTGACCTTTTACTATAATTTACTTACACTCATAAAGTCAGTAGTCCCAGATTTCAAATTTTTCCATTGTAATACACATTTAAATCTTTGAACACTAATATTGAACAAAACCTGGAATGATTTTGACTCTAGATGCTGAGCTTGGTAACCTTGAACCTCCCATAAATTGGAGAAAATCTCTAAAGTAACCAAAACAAAGCCCTTGACTTTCTAAATATAATGTTTGTTTGACTCCTTGACTTAATTGTGAATCCTTGTTGTTTTCCTTGACGAGTTTGCTACTATTTGAAGTTAACCTTTTCTCTACTTCCCTGAAAATCTTGCTTCAGTGGATTAAAAGACAAAATTGCTTTCTTTCTAATTAATCTCAAAAGTCTCTAAAATACGTTTGAAAAAACAAAAATACATATGCATATTAATTTTCCTAAATTATGATCAAGGATGATGAATCCTCCCTTTTAACGATTTGTCTGTCCTTTTCAGTCGGACAATAAATTGAGGATGATAACTTAAAATCTAACTTGATTTCTTTAGTTTTATCTCATCAATCTTCACTTTTATTTTGCGGTCTTTCAAATGTTTTTCTTTTTCATTCTGCGAATGTGGCTTTTAAAAATTAAAAACTTACACATACTTTTTGTAACAAAATCAATCGATATAGATTTATGTAAAATAAGAAAGGAGTTCTTCAATACTTGCCCCAATCCCACTTTCTATAAGTAATTATTGTGAAGTTTGATAATGGAATAGTGAACATGTCTCTAGATTGTTTTTCTCTAAATATTGACATACACACATTTACATTCACATATGTTCTACAACTTGTATTTTAAAATTATTATGTATGGCACAAATAAACACTACTATTAAGTGAGTGAATTAATGGATAAATAAATAATCTCAGATACTTGAATCTTTTAAAAGGGTAGCTATGGTATTAGAAAACTTATGTATTATGATGATTTAGTATAATGCTATTTTAAACTTTTAGAAAAATATTTAACACCCACATTAGAATTCAGGCAAACAGTTAACAACTGATAATTTTTATTGTTGTTCTAAAAAAAAATTTCCGTTAGGTGTTTTGTGATTAACATTTGTAAACTATTCAGGTACTTTCAAAATGTATATTAAAAAAATACAGCAGTATTAAGAGAGGTACAGCTAATGATTTCATTAAATCACATTAGCATTTTCTAGCATGTTATTTCCTGCCTCTTTCTAAATAGACCATTCTGACATTAGGTAATTGTGAGTATAGATCTAGTGAATTCTCCTGGAGTACTTTCTGTAAAGAAACATGGAAAAAAATGCAGACTGATACTGTGGTTTTGCCAGTTATGAACAAATTACATCCATTTGGTTTATAACATATATGTAATATCTCTTCAGGATTTATTATATATATAATATTTATATGATTTATAAAATATATATAATTTGATATAAATATATATATATATCAAAGCATTAATTTTTAAATGGTAGCTCTGTAAGTGCCTTAGAATTCATAATGCATGGTGTGCCTTGATACTAAATATATATTCAGTTCCCAGCATTATTGGTGTTTCCAATTTCAATAACAATAATATTATCACCTTTGGACTTTTATGACATCTTTCATTCGTGGATCTTAAAGGGCTTTACAAACATTAATTCACACAACATTCTTGTGAGGTACAGAAATATCATTAACCCCATATTACAGATGAGGAAACAAGTGCAGAAAGGTTAATAATATGTGCAACACTTTCAACTTGTACAGTGTCTTTGATTCAGGGATCTCATAGTACATTGGAACCTTTATGATGCTGATATAGGAGATCAGAACTAAAACAGAGTTACAGATTAACTCATGGCAGACTTTTACCATATAGTATGTAGTTCTAGAAATTGCCCCCATAGTATAGATCAATAGATATAATATTGAATTATGTTCAATAGTTTTCAATTGTAATTGGGAATCATGAATTCAAATTTATCTTTAACTTTTTCTCTAGTGTGAAGGAATAAGTAGATGATTATGCAACATGGGCAACAGACTGTATAAAACTGAGTGTACTAAAAAAATTAAATAACACCTCAAAATCAACTAACACATAACAATATGATACCAGCTTTGCCTGGTATATGCCTTTTAGACATTAATGGCCAGTCACTTATAGTAAAACAGTAAATAAACAATTTGTTTCATCATCTTTGTTAGTTTTTTCACGTCTAAATCTGTTTTAACATCTTTCCTTCCTATTTTGTAGAGCCCAATGTTCACATATTTGCATTAAGATTCACCGTGGATAAAAGACAAGGGGCCCAAATCTGAGTCACTCACTATCAGAGTTTTCTCTATCACTATCAGAGCTCATATGTCTAAAAGAAACATTGCTTTTAGATTTCATTGAGAGGTTACAAGAACATCTCCATTGATGTGTACATATTTTTGCAAATGGGCACAGAGATTTTAAATGTTAAACTTAATCTCAACAAATTAATTAGAAAAACTGTATTTGTTTTTAAGGATATTGCCACAATATTGGCCTGATATCATCAGTGGGCTGAGCTGTTTCTAATGTGACAGAAGTTTAGCCTTGTTCTCCTTTATGGGATTTTATGAACATATTAAGTAGGCAAAAGAAGGAGAGATAGGAATTCTTGTCGTGGTTCAGTGGTTAACAAACCCGACTAGTATCCATGAGGACACAGGTTCAATCCCTGGCCTTGCTCAGTTGAGTTAAGGATCTGACGTTGCTATGAGCTGTCATGTAGGTTGCAGACACGGCTCAGATCCTGCGTTGCTGTGGCTGTGTCATAGGCTGGCAGCTGTAGCTCTGATTTGACCCCTAGCCTGGAAAATTCCAAATGCTGTGGGTGCAGCACTAAAAAGACAAAAAAAAAAAAAAAAAAAGACAAAAAAAAAAACGAGATAGAGAGATTGAGGAGGTTCCCATTGTGGCTCAGCAGGTTAAGAACATGGCATAGTATCTGTGAGAAGGCAGGTTCGATCCCTGGCCTTGCTCAGTTGGTTATGGATCTGGTGTTGCCACAGCTGTGGCATGTGTTGCAGATGCAGCTTGGATCTGGCATTGCTGTGCTGTGGCGTAGGCCACTGCTGCAGCTCTGATTTGACCTCAGTCCAGGAAATTCCATATGCCACAAGTGTGGCCCTAAAAAAAAAAAAGAGAGAGAGATTAATAAATAGAATTTCAAGTCAGGTAACCCAAAAGGAAACGAAGCAGATTCAATTTGTGTTGCTAGGCTCTGTACAAATGGAACTCAATCCCAAAACATGGTTAAACACGGAGACTTTAAATTTAGAGTTGGGTTCAAATCCCACAAAGTTACTCACACATATGGGTCCTAGTGCAAGTTATTTAAATTCGAAGCTTTAGCTTCTTCATCTTTAAAATGGGTTAATATTACCCACTTTATATGATGATTTGGAGGTTTAAACTATAGGTACAAAATAACAATAGCTCCTAAGGAAGTTGTCATTCGCTGTTTTTTATTTATATGAAAACTATATGGCAGGGATATAGAAATTCTCATTCCTCTGGTTACACAGGGACTCTAAAAATGAATGAAATAAATTCTAGTTTATAATCTCCAATTCAATTACTAACATAAAATGAATGACAGGGTCCTAAATAATCTTTTCTCTGCTATATTTATTACCAATATATATTAGTGCTTACAATTGATTCAGGTTATTTATACAATCTAATGAATCGATATTCCATATTTGAATCATTTTATATTTTAGCTTTCATCAACTGTAAATTACTTAGCCAAGGTCACACAGCTGATCGGTGGTAAAATATAGAAAAAGTGTGTTTTATGACTTTTAATCTAGGGCCTTACCTACCAGATCACACAGCTTTTGAAGGCACTTAACAGGCTTATCATTCTATTCTCTAAGCTTGAGGAAAATCTCACTAATATCATTAGAACATTCCAGGTCTCCTTTTCTATATTCATTTATGTACACTGATCCACTCATTCTTTTCAAATGCCAGGGATATATTGCTCACCAGAGGAACTTCAGTACCCAGCAGACTTTAATGTAAAAGGCAAACCTTTCCACTAA
>PVHT020000141.1:17250066-17255066 GCA_004024745.2 Catagonus wagneri
TTCTAAACACTAATGAATGTCTAAGGGACTACAGTTAGCCCACATTTGTAGATAGTAAGCAAACATTTGTTTTTAAAAGTAAGTGAAGTAGGTCTTAGTTTACAAAAACTATAAGTAAATGGCAAAGTAATATAATAGAGCACATTATAGAGAATGATGACCAAAAGTTAGGGTTAGATGTGAACTTTTAATTTAGAAAGGGACCTACCATCATTTTGACCTAATGTGACTTTTAGTATAATCATTTTATTTAAACTTTAAAATCAGAGTTTCTGCTGTGGAGCAAGGGATGGGCAGCATCTCTGCTGCGTCAGGAGGCAGATTTGATTCCCGCCTGGCATAGTGGGTTAAAGGATTTGCTGTTGCCACAGCTGCTGCATAGGTTGCAACTGTGGTTCGGATATGATCCCTGGCCGGGGGTCATATGCAACTCTGTATACTGCAAGGTAGCCAAAAAAGAAAAAAATAAATAAAAATTTAAAAAAAAAGTGTAGTACAGCATTAAGAAGTCAATAAAAGAGCTTTTCTTTTAATACCTTCATAAATATGTTTTCCAAATGTATGTTTTTGATTAATTACTTTTACTTTATACTTAATGGGGGAAAATAGGTAAATTCTGGAAAAAGAAAATTTTGAAAAGATCTCCCTTCACTATTTCCCAGAAGTAATGTGCAGTTTAAGTCTCTCCTAGCTGAATATAGTATATTGAGTAGAAATGAAAGAAGTTTTTTCTAGCATCATTCTTTGCATCACTGAGCACTAGGTTAAATCAATTGGCTCAAAATTTCCTATTTGAGTTTCTTCTTTTTCTTTTTTTGGAGGTAAGCTTTAACTGTATTGCTTTTATATACATTTAAAAGAGGAGTTACACCTGTCTTTTGACTCCACTGACCATACTACTCCCCTGCAATTCCCACCACCACCAAAATGACAATAGCCAGAAACAGGTGACCTCTCAACATAATTAAATATATCAAAGAATCAAATGCAATGATGCACATTTCTGAACTAGTGTCTGGTACCCTGCTTGGTATACTCAATAAATACAGCCTGTTATCACTAAATCAGACCACCCCAAAAATTTGACTAAGAATATCAGTCTGGTAGGTGAAAACTGATGTCCCAAAACTTCAGACACTCAACATAGTAAGTTTTATCACTCTTATTTTTTTTAAGGACACTTATGATTTCTATACAATGCCTAACAGTCATTTCTATGTCTAATCACTGTGCTATATGTAATATATTGGGTCATTTGGAACTTTAGGCAGTATAACATAATAATGACAAACATGGCCTATTGAGTCAATAAAACAGAGTTAAAATTCTCACTCCATCATTTACTATGTTTCACTTTGGATAGACTGTAAAATTTGCTAAGATTTAGTTTTCCTCTCTGCAAAATGTCCATGTAACTTACAGAGCTGTTGAAAGGTACAAGATAAAGCACTTAGCTCTGTACCAAATATCCAAAAATTGTAGTTGTTCTCATTACAATAACTATGATATAGTTTATTCGCCTTTTTATCTGTGATGCTGTAGAACTCAAATTTTGCCTCATTTGCTTTCCTTAATAAGAATAAGAATACTTTGAGTTGTGAGAGCCATACAATTTAAAAATAAAGTGAACTCAAATTTATTTATTTATTTATGTATTTATAGTAGAGATTCTTAAATATGTACTAATGTATTTAGGATAATTCATATTTTCAAACAAGTTTGTTATTTCATTAGACTCAAAAATTTTTTTTAATCTTAGCATTATGAGGCATTGTAGTGGAAACAGTATTACCTATTTATTTCCTCTTTACCAATTTGTTATATTTGACTTTTTTTCCCTAAAAGCAATTAGCCTTTCATTCATTGAGACCAGATGTCTATAAACAAAATAACCTTAACACTTTGGATCTCCAACTGAAGAAATTTGTTTAATAGATCTGCCATTCCAAAAATCTAACAACTGTCACTAAATCTAACAACTTTTTTATATCCTATAGATTAGAGAGAATAGCTTAGAGGAGTCTTCATCACAGCTGCACTTAACAAAAGCATTTGAAAATGATATGTAATTAAACCTACTATACCTCTTTTACCTCCCCAGGGTTGACACTGTCAGAATAAGTTGTTTCATTTGTGTTGTTATTCTGAAGATATTAAGCATATTTTAATGAGTCTGGTTTTAGGCCAAATAAAGATATTGGACCAATTTTATTTTATGATAAATAAAAATAAAACACTATTTACTCAATAAAGCCCACTTAGGTTCACTTTCTTTTCTGACCTTCCTCACTCTCTACCTCACCCACCTCCTTCAACCTTCTTTAAAATTCAAAATAAAGAACATCAGGAAGAGATTATAAAAAAAAAGTGGCAAAAATTTGATGGATCCTTCCTCTAGTTGGCATCAATGACAAACACACTGGGTCAATTGGAATTTTAGAAAGTATAGAGTTAACTCATTTCATCTATTTAAGAATATCCCTACTTAATTGTGTGAATTCTATCCTTTATCTGACTATCCAACCCTATTTATCAGAAAGGGAATTGTGTTTTCTAAAAATAAAAGAAATGGTACAGATATGGATCCTCCGACTTCACAAACCACATAGAGAATAGGTAATTGAAATGGTTCAGCTTTGCTCAGGAAAGGAACTAGCACTAGGAGAATGTAAAATGTCACTGTCAGGAAGAGGTTACGCTTTCAATTTCAATGGTTAGGAAAGACAATTTTGTTATTTTCCCCACCAACAGTGTCACTTACTTAAAATTAAAACATCTATAGGAAAGTATTGGTTTATTAATATAGCAACGCCAGATTGGAGCCATGTCTGTGACCTACACCACAGCTGATGGCAACGCCGGATCCTTAACCCACTGAGTGAGGCCAGGGGTCAAACCTGTAACCTCATGGTTCATGGTCAGATTCGTTTCTGCTGCGCCATGACAGGAACTCCTGGGCTCAAATTTTTAATTAAGACTTTATTTTTTAAGAACAGTTTAATGTTCATAGGAAAACTGAAAAGAAAGCAGAGTTTCTATATATCCAGGCTTAACTTTCTTCCCTTTTTTTTTTTTTTTTATTTTTGGCTGTGCCCATGGCATGTGGAAAATCTGGGGCCAGGGATCAAACCGGGGCCACAGCAGCAACCTTAGTGACAGTGCTGGATCTTTAATCCACTGAGTCATCAGAGAATTCCCAGGCTCAATTTTTTTGGGGGGCGAGGTCTCTTTTTTTTAGGGCCGTACCTGTGGCATATGGAGCTTCCCAGGCTAGGGGTCCAGTTGGAGCTGTAGCTGTTGGCCTACGCCATAGCCACAGCAATGAGGGATCCAAGCCACATCTGCAACCTACACCACAGCTCACCGCAATGCTGGATCGTTAACCCACTGAGTGAGACCAGGGATCGAACCCACATCCTCATGATGCTAGTCAGGTTCATTAACCTCTGGGCCAAGGTGGGAACTCCCCCAGGCTCAATTTTAAGTGAGTCGTTTAACTTGCATATGACAGAGTCTTCAAATACATAGTAAAAATAGGTTAGCTAGTAAGCTGATAGAAATGATTTTCCAGGGCTCATGATGATAACTGTCCTACTAATGATGTGTCTTTATTCCATACTATTTACAGAACTATATAAATGAAATGCATTAAGTAGAACTAAGTGAATAATATTTGGTTACCTAGTATGACTTGTATTTAGATGAAGTCAATCTTTCTAGTGGCATTCTTAGAATAATTTGGGTAAACATCAAGTGATATGATATAATAAGGTATTTTAATATAACATGAATGTTATAGTACTTTATTGATTTGCTGTTTTTTATATTTTTTAACTTGAAAATTTTCGCTAAAAATGTAATGAAAATAAGGGTACGGGTGAAAAAGATGATCTAAATTATGTATGCATAATCTTTTTATCACATCAGTGACCTTTATTTATTTTTACAACACCAACATTTATTAAAGATTGTTGTTTCAAATTGGGTTGTACAGCACTCAGTAACAAAGTTGATTGGAATTCAGATTTTCTCTACTTAAGTAACTGTTTAGGGCTAACAGTGATTTAAAAGTAATTAAAATGATGTTTACAGTAATGCTTCCTTATAATTTCTAAGTGGTAGCTAAATCATTTTTAGCTCACTAAAGAGAAGAACCAAGACTGACTGAACCCCAGAAGTTTTCTTGAATTTCCCATAGAACTGGAGATAAATTGGGAGAAAAATTTTTCTACCTCTAGGCTAGAGGTCCTCAAATCAGCATTTCTGGCCTTCTTCGTAAGTTTGATAGAAATGTAAATAGAGTTCTCCTACTTTCTCTAATGAATCAGAATCTCTGGGCATTGGGACGAAGAAACTTTAAGAAGTTCTCTAGGCATTTTTATGCTGCATGTTAAAATTTGAGAACCACCGACCTAAACCAAAGAGATAGTTGAAAAGTAGATTAGTGGTGTCTAGATAGAGCTGGAACAGCGAAGAGTAGTGTATAGTTACCTTCCACTATCTTCGGTCATTGGCAAACAGCGATTTGTTGCACATTCTGTAGTGTTCCTGGACAGTTCTTTAGCATCATAGTGACAGGGAAACTTAAAGTATGTTATGGTCAGGCATTGTGACAAGTTAGATATGAAAAGAGACCAAAAAAAAAAAAAAGTCTTGTAAATATGTTGGGGAAAATATAGAATGAACTGATAATTTAATTCTTAGTTAATTTCCAAATATTATCATTTAATAGCATTAACTTGAAAATAATATCATACAATGAGCAATTAAGATCTGTGTTATAAAATCATTAATGGTTAAGAAAAAATCGTTAGAATTTTATGCTACTTGTTTTTGAGAGTATTTGATAAAATAGCAAGCATTCATTTTGATTAATTTATGTCACATTTTTCAGTATATCCAAATGATACAGAATATTAGTTTCCTTTGTCCAGTAGTTAATAACAATCATTATGTAACATGAGGAAGTACTTACTCTGTTCATGTATTGAACGAGGCAA
>PVHT020000141.1:17260066-17465629 GCA_004024745.2 Catagonus wagneri
TTGTAAAGTGGTCATTTATATCTCTGCATATATGAAGAGAGGAAGTAACCAGTTGCTTCTGAATGATGTAGAATAGACAGTTTTAAAGTTCAAATAGTTGGTGGTGAAAACACACATCCACACACAAACATACACACTAATTTTATATATATATATATTAGAACTTTAGTGGCCTCATTAGTTCAACAAACTGTGCCCCTTTCACTTTGCAAAATACAGTTTCAATGATCATGACACCCAATTCTTGTTAAAAAAAGTTAAGAAATGGGATTATAGAAGTACCTTTCTGCTGGAGTTTTAAGAGAAAGAAATTCTAAATGCCTCTAAAACATATATTCTAAACCACAAATATATTTAAATTTACAAAGACCTATTGTGGGAATTAATTTGGATTTTTTTGGATGTAGTCTTTTGAAAACTGCATAGCCAAGTACTATGCAACCCATGTAAATTGACCTTGCTATTTTACATAGCATAGCCTCTGGATAGCTTTTATCACTTGCCCAGATGGTGTTTGGCCTATGTATTTTAGTGGAATGGTTTATTTTCTCCTTGATAGGTTTCAAATGCACAAGAAAACATTATACCAGTCTATCTGCATTTGAGTAGAATACAAACTGACTAATAGATAAACATTCCGTGTGAAAGTAAATAGCCTTAAAGTATACTGCCTTCACATTCCATTGATCAGCTCAGTCAGCAAAGTTTTCCACATTGTCACTAATGTTCTAAATATTTTGGTGAGAAGCATACCAGAAGTGTAGAGTATTTCCATTCTTGTCACATATAAGGTCATTATGAACTACCTCTTGAATTTCTATTGACCCTTCTACTGAAGTAGTTTCCTTTTCTTCCTTTTTTGTTCCTGTTGGAAATGTTATTGCAGTTGTGAAGAAGGGAATTAAGGGCTGTTAAGTGGACTGGCTCAAATCCCCTGGCCAGCCTGTGAGGGATTTGGACTGGCTCATTACCTTACCTTCATTAGTAGCCTTCTCCAAATTCTTAGCACTCAAAAAGAGGCCAAGAGTATGAAGCCCCATTACTCAGTTGTACTAACACTGATTGTACACGTTCACTTCTTAACATGTGGTTCCCCACCCCCATCCTGGGCTCCAGAAAGATGGTTGGAAAAGAGCTCATTATTAGGCTAGTCCATAGAAGAGCTCATAATGCGGCCATGGAGAATCAGAGACTCACAGGAGAGCACTACCTACTCAAAAGGTCAGCTTATCTCCCTCAACACGTCTTCATTTCTTCAGCATACCCAATTTCCTAAGAGATCAAATCCTAGAATTCATGGTTACATGAAATTCACACATACTTCAGCTTCTGCCTAAATACATGGATTTTTTTGACCACTCATATCTCAAAATTTTAAGTCATTTAAAGTTAAAAGCCAATATGCATGACTTTACTTTCAGTTTTATAAATGAGTATAAAACACAACAGTGTTGTCATATATTGGGCATTAACTCTTACTAGCCACAAAAGTGTGGGTTAATTCTGGATTTTCCAAAGTTGTCTAAATAAGATTGCGTTTGTCAAAACTTGCCATTTGCTTTCAATTGAACACAGCATGTTGGCAGAAATGAAATGTGATGTCTGAAAGATGGAAAATAGGTCAGCACTGTGCAAAAGTAAACCTGTGAGATCAATATGAACCTCCAAGTTAATGGAGATATTAGAATGTCCTTACAATAAGGGACGTGTGCAGGGTTAAGCCAGAACACGATTTTAGTGTTTATTTACTTGTGAGAAGCAGAAAATGTACTTAAATATTATTTTTGTATCTTTATGAAAGGCACTGTTTTTTAATGTGGAATATTTATATGTAAGAACAGTTTTAATTGATAGAAAATCATAGTAAATTAAATTCTGGTTCATTTGATCAGTTTTTAGCAACAAGAAAAATAAAAAAGGGAGTGATGTTTAAGCATCATAAAATTTCAGAAATTTCATGAAAGCTTTCATTAACTTTATGTTCAGTGTTTCGGAGAATTGCATTGTGGATAAAAATCAGTAAAAAAAATTTCTGAAGGAAAACAAAACAATAACAGAAAGACCTTTCTTGGGGCTTCTCATTGCATTTATTTAAAGTTTTTAAAAATGTACATCACTTTTTGAATACATAAAATGCCAGTGTGTTGCAACAATTTTGTTACTGCATCTCTCAACTAAAAAAAGGAAGGGGGAAAAAAAGGAAAAATACATTCAAAAAGCCAGGCAGTTTTGTTTATGCACAGGCAGTGGCTTCGGAAAGCTATAGCCTACACTGTGTCTGTTCAGAGGTATTGCCGGACATCAGTCAGCTAGCAATGAAAAGTTGCACATAAAGCATTAAAGGATACAAAGAAGAACTCTGTGGGTAGCAGGAGAGGAATGAGAAATTAAGAAAAATACTACATATGCTGTTGAGGTGGGTGTGGGCTCAGGTGGAAGTAAGCATGAAGACCTATGTTTTTTGGAAACTAGATTTATGGGAAAAGATGATAGAAAAAAAAAAGTAACATTTGGCAAGCAATACGCTGAGTGTAGGTGTGTGTGTGTGAGTAGGTATGTATGTGGATGTCCACTTCAAATTTTCTACCTGACTTTCCAAGAGAAATGCAACAAAACTGAGGTAGAAATTAACTGTGGGAGCGCTACAGCCCAGAAGATTTCAAAATGAGAGCAAAATTGCACTGACAAGAGAGGAGTCAAAAAGGAGGAGAGAAGATGTGGACGTTCTTTGCGGATATATATAAGTTGGTTGGTAGTTTTCTGTATTTGTTTGTTTGTTTTGGTTGTTATATTCTGCTTTCTGTCAAACATCATGGCAAGCCGATAAGCTAGATTAGTGAACAGAATGACACCATTCCCAGCAGTTTTCAGAGAGAACTTGCAAACCACCACCACCACCACCATTATCACCTCTGCAGAAAAAGGCAGTCCTAATTTTTAGGTACTGTGACTTTTAGGTTTCTAAACAGGTCTTTTGGCTGACTGTTCTAGACACTAACACAAACTGAATAAGTAGCTTTCTCTTAACCAGTGTACCTTTTAAGAACATTATCACTTCATTATCAAGGAGCAATGTATGAAGAACTCTTGCAGTTATTGACATGAAGAATTATTCTGCTCTGGTTAATTCCCCATAATTAGTGAAAGAACCTTAAAAAAAATCTTTCCATTTCTACTTTAAATTGTAAATATTCAGTTGTATCACATGTCAGTATTTTTCTGGATACATTCAAAGTAATTTTCCTTGTTATTTTCCAATTGTTGAGGTAAACATACATTTAATATAAAGTAACATTGAAGCCTATCCCATTACTCTCAGCAGTAAATAGTGCTTTCAACACATTCCTTTGAGGTACTATACAAATCACAATCACTTTCCTGAGTTTTTGCAGACAAGAACATTAAAAGAAATGAACTGCAGAAATTAAGGTCCAGATTACCGTTACCCTGTTTTACCTGTTCTTAGTTTAATACTGCAGAACAGACAGGATTGAGGAATACTGTTGCTCTTAAAATGGCAAAAATCTGGTTTTCTGTCGTAACACAACCGTTCATCTCTTTAGTCCAATAATGTTTGAAGTTAAAGCTCTTTATATTAGCACATGCCACCAATGTAATTGTGAGGCAAACAAAAAATAAAGCACCACTCCAGGCACTTGACAGCAACTAAATCTCGAGAACAGCAGAATGGAATCAACACACGAGGTTCATGTCCTTCTGAAATCAACACACTTGCACCTTGCTCCTTGGTGAGCGTTGTCTAGCTTGAACTGAACTGAGCATCAGCAGATGCTTTCTGTCATCTGGGGCTTTCAAATCAGAAGCTCTCATTGGATGCATTTTTTCCTCCAAATCTACCCTGACTCTAAAGATGCAATTTAATCGTCTTCTTCCCCAGTACCCTTTGCAATTTAAACACTACTGGAAAGGGGCTCTATACCCTATGTAGCAGGTTTTATGTGTGTGTGCCAACATTCATTACATTTTTTTTTAAAGAAATTATCACTGACTGCAACCAAACATTTTGTTCCATTCAACATACATATCAAGCTCTTTTTGAGATATGCTAGGCTGAATCTTGCAGAAAGCATTTTCAAAGTCTTGATATGTAATGGGCCTCAACTGGCTGGGCATAATGGCTGAAAGGTCTGTGGCTGGCATGGCATGGAGGGGGCCCACCGCTGCTTCCTGACACAAATGAGCCACATCTAGTCCAGAAAAGCCTTCTGTGCGCTGGACGAGCAGTGCAAACTCCTTGTCATTGAGACAGTAATTGTGCTGTGAGAGCAGTTGTACTATTATCTGGTGCCTCGCTGTGCTGTCAGGAAGTGGGATTAAAAGTCGTTTCATGAAGTACCTCCGAAGAGATTCATCTATTTCTTCTGGTTTACTGGTGGCACAAATTACTATGATTTGGTCCTCAGCCGAAGTTAGAACAGTGTCCAGCTGCATCAGAAATTCGGTTCTCATTCGACTGACTGGACTATGTTCCTCACTCACTTGAGAGGAGAGGAGCATGTCAATGTCACTGACAAAAATCACCGAGGGCTGGCGACATCTGGCCACAAGGAAAGAGGCATGGATAATTTTCTCTGCCTCTCCTAACCACTTGGCGACAAGTCCAGAACCAGAAATTTTGAAAAATGTGGCCCCTAACTGACTAGCTATGCATCTGCCCAATAATGTTTTGCCTGTTCCCCGGGGTCCAAATAAAAGGATGCTGCGAGGTAAGGCTGTCAGTCCACTGAATGCATCTGACCTCAACACTGGCCATAAAACCTCCTCTTTAATGACCGCCTTTACCAGATCGAGACCAGCAATGTCATTCCAGTCCACTGGTGGTCCTTGGGTGATAATCTCATTGGTTACCAGGTCAATGAGGTGTGTGTCAGTATTCTTCAGTTGCTCGTCTACAGAGTGGTTGGATGAGGTAGCTGCACGGAGTCCAGGGCCTTGCATTGGGTGAGAAAGGAGCTGCCTGTGCTCATCCCCATGCTCACTCATTACTGGTGACGTATACTTTCCAAAGGATTCACTGGATCTTGATCCCAATGAATTTTTAGCAGTACTGTAGGAAGGAGGGGTCAGAGCCCTACTGGACTGGCTGCTGAATTTCCTTTGCTGTTCAGAGGACATTAGCTGCTTTGTTGGCTTAAATGCTAAGGATGATGTTTCAGCACTTCTGTCAAAGCCATTCCCCCGATTTGAGTTTGAAATGCTGTTGTCGGGCATTCTGTACATAGGACTCTGTGTAGATCTCTGTTGGCCATAGCTGTAATTTCCATAACTGGAGTCCATGTCTCCCTGCCCTGCCATGTAGAAAGCTTTCCTTTTGAGAGAACTTGCTGAACTGTTTGTCAGAGCCGAGGGTGCAATAGGCGTCAAACCATGACCCTGGTAGGTGTAGCCAGGAACAGTGGTGGGGGGGAGGGGTGTAGGAGCAGGAATTCCTGAAGGCAGGTATGCTGAAGGAGGAGGGGGTGCACCCCCAGGGCTGTACCCAGATCCCACAGCAGTCTGGGGAGGATAGCTAGCAGAGGGATAGCTGTAACTGGAGAGGTTAGAGGTCCCATTGTAGCCTGGGACCAGGGCTGGTGGTGGGGGAGGTGGTGGTGGTGGCTGTAGGAGCCCAGAGCTATGCAAAGGAGATGGATGAGGTGAAGGAAGTGCAGGTGCTGGCTGGCTACTATACGTAGAATGCAAATATGATCCGTTGTATCCTGGGGCATATTCCTGAGATGGGAGCCCTGTATGAAGACTAGGTACAGTGTGGCTTCCACAGGTACTACTTGAATAACTAGGTTCTGTCAGGTTGCTGGGCACCCCAGGAGAGCTCCCTATACTTGCAGAGACATCTGCTGGAGGGAGGGCTGAACTGACTCCAGCTTTGCTGGCAGTGATAACATCTGGAACACAGTTCATGGGATAAACAGCATCTGAATTCAAGGAAGGCTGCCAGGGTTCACTTTCATTTTTCCTACCGTTCACTAATCCTGATGGTGCATCTGAGTAGTTGCTGAGTACAGGTCGGTCTACAGGGCCTTCCAAAATGCCCGAATACTTCTCTGCATATTTTTTTAGTAGGTTGGATGCAGTCAGAGCAGATATATCATCATTTGCCCAGGCATACTGGTACGTGCGCTGCAAATGACCTCTGTAGGCTTCAACTTTGTGGGCAGGAGACCGAGTGGTGGAGGTGATGTCAAAGTGCTGTTCTGGCCACTGGGCATGCTCCGGCGTCCACTGCATCTTCAAGCCTAAGGATTTGTGGGAAGAAAACATTAATCAGATACTCATCAGAACTGTTAAAGCTTTTTTTTCCCCCAACTTCTTTTATTATCTAGTATTTTCCACCAATGGTAATGACATTATACAGGATTTCCACAATTTATAATACCTCTTAGGGTCTCTACAATGCATATACTTTAAAAGGGACTGGATTTCAGTCCTGTATAAAAAATAAATTGAATGTAAATGAACATTATGTAGAACTATTTTTTTTCCATTTTTAAGTAGTAAGCAAATTTATTTCTGCTAAGCCTATCAAGTTACTTGCTACCCACATACAGAAACATATATATGTACACACATTCCTGTCAAATTAGAATTCAATCACAGGTTCTTACAGTAAAATATGCATACACTTTAAATATCTAGCATGTGATAGTATTAGCGTGCCCTATCTAGCTATTCTGTCTGTTCACATCACAGTTTCTGTTTTATATTTTAACCAATATAAAAATGAGACACAGCTGACAGATCACATCTAGGATACCTCTCTTATTTGGTACTGAACACCTAGTTAGCACAGTATAATGCTCCCTGCTCAGAACAATATGACACAGACATAGCAGGTCATTCCATAATCCAACTCTCATCTAAAGTGGTCCACGACAGTTTCAAATCTGCTTCGTGGAGTGCAGCAAAGCAATCTCCCAGGCAGCGCTCCATCGCTTTCATCGCACAAAGCCTACAACTCGGTATGAATTACAACTGGCTCCTTTCTGCCTCTCAGTTCTGTTGTTGAGACTCTGAAAAAAAATACAAGCATCACTTGTCTGTCGGTCTTCTAGCTAGCATTCTCCCTCCTTCTCTTATCATCCTTCCCTCCACCTTACAGCCTCCAAGGTACTAAGAGGGGAGTGTGTATATATATACATACATATACAAGTACATATATATACACACACACACAGAACACATACACACACAAACACACACACACACACACACAAGTATATATGTATAATAGGGGAGCGTAGATAAAGAAAGGAAGGAGGCAGGTAAAAGGGAAGATAAGAACAGAGAATCGAGATTCTGACTTTTACATTTCTGAGAAGCAGTGTGTGGCATAAAGTTGAAGAGTACAACTGGAAAATGAGATGCTACATGAAACTCTATCATCTGCTAGATAACTAACTGAAGGAAGGTGACTACGTAGCAAACTATACAACAAAAGTATTTTCTCGCCTAAGAGAAAATACAAAGCAGTTAGAAAATCATTTGAATTTTACACTTTTAAGAGCGGTTTTGGACACAAAGGGATTTACAATGTATTGTCAGGACTCATAGTTACAGAAGAGCACTGGAACCCTGTTCTATTTCCCAATGCTGGCTCATCCTATTCTAATCTCTTCTTGGTTCCAAGGCTTCCTGTTCTGGTATAGCTATATTAAGCAGATCTTCTTAATCTCCTTTGTATTACCCTAAGTGAATTTTGCAAACTGACTTGTGCCCTCTGGCAGAGATTCCTTGATAAGGAGGAGGTCTGGTTTAAATGAAGCATCTGTGGCATCAGCTCCCTTCTGAATTACTACAGTCTATTTTGACAGCTCCTATCCCCTTGTGCTTTCCTCCTCAAACCCCTTTAGCTCTTCATTGCCTGACTTTGGCTTCTGACATGGCCAGTTGTGACTTACTGAGCTAAACTGAACGTAGCACAGAGTTTGGTAACAGAATGGCATGTTGATTCCCTTCTGACTCCCTCTTCCTTGTTTGCAAAACCACTGCACCAGACACTGGAAGTTAATTAGCAGGATGATGCTGTGCTAATTGTGTTAATTTACAAGGTTTTAGTCAAAGAGAATCATGCCAGGGCTGGCACTGCTGTCATGCTTCTGACTTAATGATTAAGAAATATTGAAAACAAGGTGGGAAGGATTGCAGTAATTACACAATAAATGAATAAAGCAACAGGATTCATTTGCAAATATATTTTACGGCAGTTGTACTCATTTGCATTTGGATTTTTAAAAAGGATCCATGTAGATATTCATTTGCAAATCACCATCTCAGTTAAATTAAGTCTGAATGCTGCACTGTCATAACTTAATCAGCTATATATCACATATATAATATATATTAGTAAAAATGGTAAACACCTTACTTCTCTCTTATATGCAACAGATTCTTCACTTTCCTTTCCTTCACCTCCCCCCAAATCTTCATGTTTCCCTCTAAAATCCTATTTTAAAAAATAATATCAACTGGAAAGAACATATTGTAAAATCCTGATGAAGTGCTGCTTGTATCATTTCACTCACAGAAACTGGTGTGGTGGGGTGCTTCTAGGAAGAACTAAAGTAATAATCTTAATTGTTTCTGCTTTCTCAGTCATTACTTTGGGGGGGGGGCATACCGCAAAATGGGTGGAATGACCGAGACCACACTTAAAGGGGAAAAGATGCAATTCTAATGAAGCAGCATTTCAGGAATCATACTTTCATTAAATTCAACTGGAAATTATTAAGAGCAAATCACCAGGAACCAATCGCAAGTAATCAGTATCTAAATTCTTCTAGTGTCATGGGATTTACTTCAAGCCTTATGAAAAGGAGAGAATATTAATGTGACTGCAATGTAGAGCTGTCTAAAAGATCTACAAATTCATTAGTTCTGTAAATTATTTCCAGGGAATTTCTGTTAGGATTTTTTTTCTTTAAAATATTATCAAAATATAGAATTGAAATAATAGGAATACACATATGCTATGAGAAGGAATTTAATTAGACTAATACAGAAGAAACATGAATAAATGTCTTGAAACAAGTTCTCAAAAAAATAATTTAGGAGTAACAGGCAATGGAATTTACCACAAATACAGTACACACAAACACACCCAAAGGATCTGGCTTCCTTTCAGTTAGCTGAGCTAAGCCATTGTTGGCATTAGTTAACACACGTAACAAACATTTTAAAAAGTGCCCATTAAAAAAATGAAACTGTTTTTGCTTTAGAGTAATTATTTTAAAGAAACAACTAAAAGAGGCAACTGTATTTGCTTAAAATTCTCTTTGTAAATTAGTCATTTGTAAAATATATGCATAAAATTATTTTAGTAAGTTATAGTCACCACGGAAGACAGGAATATAAAATTTAAATAAAATAGGTTGGCCCTTTTCACTGGGCATTTCTGCATAGTTTAGCAAAACTAATTAAATTTCATAAGATATCTGATTAATCTGAAATTAAGCAAAGATCCGATCCATCAAAATTATTTGGAACCATTGCCTTTTGGTTCTCATGCTATTTTTGGATGTGCTTAGTGAGGTAATTGAAAGTTTATTTATTCATGCATACTAAGTAACAACCTTATCAGGGCTGCAAAACTTAAGGTTGAGATTTCATTAAATAACCTTAGGGAACAGAATTATTCACATCCCCTGAAACATGACTATTTATCCAGTGCTTTAAAATCACTAATAGTATTTGAAAGTGTAAGTTTAATAGTTAAACCATAAGCTAGTTCTTAATGTTAGTAGGAGCTGAAGAATCAGCCAGAGTTCAGGAAACTGTCCTGCCTTAGGACCACAAAGAACTTGTTCAGCAGTTTCTTGGAATTTTAGTAGTAATTGGAAATAGTACTAAACTTGTTTTTGTTGGTATTATTGTTCTATTTATTGGTGGTGATATTTCTGATGTGAAATGGGAGAAAAACAGAGAGCCAAATGTTCTTTGAACAAAAACTTATGCTCCCTTTGATTATGTCGTTATTATCTGTGAGTAAGCAGGAGCACATGTGTGTCACTTGACTTGGCACCCAAAGAATAAGATGAGTTTTGAAAACAGTTTTTATATGGTTTCTTTTTGGAACATGAAGAGAAAAACCTCAGAAACAATACTATTTTAATATTATTAGAAACATGACTCCATAACAATAACTCTTGCTGCCATTTAGAAATAGCTTAAATAGGTACAAGAAAAATTCAGGTAACAGTGGAAAATAAGAAAAAGAGTTCTTTAAGATAATTGAAGAATAGTTCCAAAACATCAATTTTTATTTTTGAAAGGATCAGAAAATTCTTAATACAGATGGCAAATTTACAATGCAATGTATTTGTTTTGAAAATATGTAATAGAAATGGAGCTCCCATTGTGGAGCAGTGGTTAATGAATCTGACTAGGAACCATGAACTTGCAGGTTTAATTCCTGGCCTCGCTTAGTGGGTTAAAGATCCGGCGTTGTCGTGAGCTGTGATGTAGGTTGCAGACGCAGCTCGGATCCCACGTAGCTGTGGCTGTGGCGAAGGCCGGCAGCTACAGCTCCGATTCGACCGCTAGCCTGGGAACCTCCACATGCCGTGGGTGCGGCCCTAGAAAAGACATAAATAAATAAATAAATAAATAAATAAATAAATAAATAAAAAACTATGTAAATATGTAAAATATGTAATAGAAAATTGCTTTTAAGATATTTTAAGACAAGAGGATGACAGATTCTATAGTAAAAAGCCTGAGCATTTTGTTCTGTTGTTATAGGACGAATATAAATGAACAAGTCTATATTTCCCATAAAACCGGACAACTTGGATAACATTTTCCATTCTTATCATTACTGACCACTTTATAACTTGTGTTTAATTACTAAACAGTTGCTGTCTCATTGCTTTACTTCTTCCATTTTACTCTTTGGTTTGAAACAAAACGGTAACATCCTTAAAAAGTTCTGTCACAGCTTCAAAATGATAAACTGTTATACAGAAAAATGCAGGACATAAAAATAATTTTCAGAATAGGAGGAAATTTGGAATAAAAGGCTAATCCTTCTAGAATCTATTTTTAGCACGCAGTCCTGGATATATTAATCTAAGGCACTTAGTACCCCACCCCCACCCCTAACACACATACACTATTCAGCAGTTCATGAGGTCTAAAAAAGTTGCTTTTTTCTACAGGTTCCCATAGGGTAATTCAGGCTGGCAGGGACTGTGCCTTCATTTTTTAGGTTTTTGCAGACTTCCTAAGGGCAGGGACCTGAGGCAAACACCTGCAGGCATGGTGGGCTTGTTCTCGGAAAGCTGCACAGCTCTCACACAGGCCTGCACAACATCACTACACCTTTATACTCCTTTGGGCTATCATACCTCTGAATCTTTCGTCATCATGTTTGTAAAAATATTGAACACCATACTTACTGAGGTTCTCTCTAGAAAATAATCACTACCTATGGGGATAAATACAATAAATAATTATAATAGTTTACAGCCTCCTCAGCTTAATAATACAACAGATTCATCATCTCGTAGGTAGGGAATGGCAGAACTAACACATAGAGCATTCAGAATTTCAAATAGAAAGTAGCAAATTCATCGCCTAAAAAAATAAGTCTTCTGAGAGAGGGCCTATGAACTTCCTGGTATTGAAAACTGGCCTTATGTAATATCTACTTACCATCACCTTTCAAGGGGAGAGATGCCCAGCTGACTAGGCAGCATTCTCCTCTTGTGTACCAACACTCATAAGCCAAGAGGGCAACAGGGCATTACCTAGCATTATCTGTTTTAACCCATTTGATCTGAAATCTTCCTTAGTCTATTTCCCAATACCACACTGAAAATGTGATGTCATATCTAAAAGTAGTATCAGGAGGAGAGTGAGGGAAAGAAGCACAGAAATTACATATTCTCTTTAATGTATTTAATCAGGCTCTATCTTCAGAACACCAAAGTGGGAAGTCTTTTATAAGCTGAATATGATGTAGGGACTGTTAGTCTTAATTACTTAACAAATTGAGGGCCCAGAATGTGTAAATACTTGTGGTTTCAGTGCTGAGAAGTCAAATCAAGGAAATCTGTTTACCAGACAATGAAACTTTTCCAGCATTCTGTCTTCTTTATAATTTTACATTCTAGTTTTCTTAGATTAGATTCTTTGCTTTTAGAGATTTGGAGAACTTTAAAGTGACCTAGTCCCCAATCCAGACAGCCTCAGTTACAATTCGGTGCTTCATTTACCATGGTGTCCTGTGCGGTTGAACACTATTTTGTCTAATAGTGTTTTATGTGGAGGCATAACTAGATGGCTGGGATAGAAAGGGACTGGAGAAAACATAAAGAAGGTCCTAGAATTTTGTTTGAAGAGTATCCCAAGCTTGAGAATCAGACTGCTGTCTCTGCTTCACACTATCACTTATTTGTTCTAATCTTAGTAAAGTTACATAAGCCTATCATATTCACTTTTTTCAGCTATTAAATATGGACAATAATGAGTATCACATACCTTACTGGATTATTATTAAGATACCTAAAGCATTGTAATATTAGTGAAAATATTTTCTAACTGTAAACTACTACACAAATATTTCTTGTTATGCTTTTATTTTTAAAAAATCAGAGGTAACTTAAACACAAAACAAAACTGACTAGACCAAAAAAATTAAAATCACTCCTAGAATTTATAAATCACTTTTTCTTCAACCTCTGGACAGCTACTGAACTAAATTTTTCCAGTGGGAATATTAGTTATAAGAAAGGTAGATAAATTCTTTCATATTCAGAAAAGCAGAGCATAGTCTCCTTAATCAAAAGATTTCAAAAACTGAAAATATTTTTATAGTATTTATTTATTTTTAACGTGTTTGTGATTTAACATTGTAGGGACCACAACTAAGAAACAGAGGTTTAAAAACAGTTCACAATGATAGCAGAATAAGATATTCTAATTATATAGCAATGCTGTCAAAAGTTTCTCTTTAAATCACACTTTCACACCTCAAGACGCCAAATTATAATACAGTTTGCAGCAAATCACCCCCCCATTCCACCTTATTTGCATAAAGCAATCCCTTTTTTAAAAAAATCACAAAGGCATTTTTGGCTTAATGGTCCTTAGTAAATATAGTTGAAATACTTTACACTCTAGCATAGAGAGACCTGACAGTCTGAAAGCAGCATAAGCTTACAACCATGTTTCGTTTGGCTAGCAGTGTTTTAAAAATCAGTCATCTTTACATAAAAGAATCTCTACTTCCTATTTCCCATTTTTTCAAGATAAACCGAATGATCTTATAACCCTAGACCTTATTCTTGCCTGGCAAAACTGTTGGCAGAATCTGAGGAGCTGTTGCCCCCTTTGGACATGCCCTCTCCATATGGTACCTACCTTTCACATAAGCAATTAAATTTATAATTTCACTCTGAAGCTTCAAGCTCCAGTTTTTTCACTTAAGTACATTTTCTTGAAAACTAGCAAGTATAGTACACTACAACTTTTCAAAAGGGTAGTGCTTTTAGAAGCAAGTTTTTCCAAGTACTATTTAGTATATGCATTCCTATTCTCTTACTCAAAGCCCAGGGAAAATATCTGATGTTTTCCTTATTGATCCAGTGTCATTAATACAACAGTGTAAAATGAGAAATGATTTCAAAAAACTGGTTTCCAGGAGTTCCTGTTGTGGCTCATCAGATTACAAACCCAACTATACCAGTATCTATGAGGATATGGGTTTGACCCCTGGCCCTGCTCAGTGGGTTAAGGATCTGGCATTGCTATGAGCTGTAGCGTAGGCTGGCAGCTGCAGCTCTGATTCAACCCCTGGCCTGGGAACCTCCATATGCTGCAGGTGAGGCCCTAAAAAGCAAAAAAACAAAAAACAACCCCACCCAAAAAACCCTGGTTTCCAGACTGTCAATATTTCAGTGTGTCCCCTTTGCTCTGATTTGTAGATATTTTTTCTAGCTATTTTCCATATCAGTCCCCACCATTGCTAATATACTCCCTGAATACTCCGTAGGTTCTGATTCCACAAATGAAAAATTCATTAATAGTAAAGCATCACCTATTAGTCAGTCATGAGCTGTAGTTCAACTTTTGAGACATTGCTACTCCAAATTATGCCTCTCAGAGAAAGTTGTTGGGTAGCTGCTATCTGGAAAAGCAACTGATATTGTCCTATATATCATCTTAGACTTTAAAAACAAGTTTTCAATGTTACGGGCACCACAACTTGGTATATACCCCATTCTTCAATTAAATTTGTGGGTAGTTTATGATTTCAGTCACTTTCCCTAAAACACATTAGATTTTATTCACAGTAACATAATACTCACTCATCAAAATGTAACCAAATATAAAAACGACTGTTTTGCCAATATTCCAAATGTGGTTGAGACTTGGTATACATGGGTCTCACAGTTCATCTTTTCTTTCTTTTCTTTTTTTAATGGCTATACCTGTGGCATATGAAATTTCCTGGGCTGGGGATCGAACCCCAGTGATCCAAGCCGCTGCAGTTAGATCCTTAAACCACTGCACCAGAGCAGAGAGTCTATATCTCATCATTTTTAACATGCAAGAAATGAAAAGAATGACTTGCATTTACGAGGGTAAATGCATAAACACTTAATGCAAAGCAAGCTACATTGATCAAAGAAATATCACTTTTAGGCTACTGGGCTTACATTCAATATATGATTAAGACAGCCTATCGCTTAAAGGAAACCAGAAAATCATAATCATAACTCAAATAAATACTTATTTTTTTCTGTGGGGGTTCTAAAATTTCCAGTACTCAAATTGAAGTATTCAGATGAACACATACGTAATCAGGCTCACATAAAATTGATATATTTTAAAGTTATAGTTTATTATTTTTTAATTTTTTAATTTTTTATTTTTTTGCATTTTAGGGCCAAAGCTGCGACATATGGAGGTTCCCAGGCTAGGGGTCGAATTGGAGCTACAGCTGCCAGCCTACGTGACAGCCACAGCAATGCCAGATCCGAGCCGCGTCTGCGACCTACATCACAGCTCACGGCAACACCAGATCATTAACTCACTGAGCAAGGCCAGGGATCGAACCCACAACCTCACGGTTCCTAGTTGGATTTGTTAACCGCTGCACCACTATGGGAACTCTGTAAAGTTATAGTTTAGATTCATGTTCCCTTTTTTTTTTTTTTTTTGCAAGGGGGAGTTTTACAAAAGTCTATGTATACAAAATTTTTAATAATAATCTAAATCAAGTAAAAAAACGTGTCCAAAATTCTGTGTATATCCTATCATAACTGATCCAAAAGATTACATAACTATGTATATACCTGCAATTTAAAATAAACAAATGATTCATGATCTGAAGCTTAGTATTTAGTGTCAGATGTCATCAACTATTGCAAGGGAAATAGTTTGAGGGTTAGTGGTTAAGAGGACTGATTTTCCCAGGTTGAATCAAATGTTGTTTTGTTTATTCTACCTCTGTGAATGATTTTAGACAATCTGTAATCAGTTTAAATAGTGCTTTGTCTTCAACCTTTAAAGCTGTTACTTTATGGCCTTTCATTTCTCATTCCATCTTTTCCCTTTTTCCATATAAGTTTTCAATCCATTAGGGCCATCTACCCATCCCCCCAGTTCTTTATGTCATACAAAGATCATCAGGACACACCACATGTCCATAGGGACTGCCAGGCTAATGAATATGTATGTTCTGTGTCACAACAGAGCATTCCCCTTGTTCTGCAGTATCAACCCTCTTATGTGTGTAAATAACAGGTGAGGTGTAGCGTGCAGGGATAAATGGGGTTAACACAACCTGAAAGCCCCATGCTAGATTCATGCTATACAGACTGTATGATTGATCCAGAAAGAGAAATTCAAATACCAAAAGTATTGTGCATTTTCTGCATTCTGAATATTTATTTTAAAAAAGGACTCTGCTGAGATAACATTATCATCATCTAAGTCTGAGGTTATTCCAATTGATTCTCAAGATACTGTTGTGCTGTATAAAATAAATTTGCACTTTTAATTAATTCAAACCAGGCATGGTACCAGCCCTGAATTAAGACATGCCTGGCTAATGTCCTCGGTCACACTCCTAAAATGTTATATTAATCATTATGTGTACATAGTGCTATTTGTAAATAGTTATTTGTATGTGTCTATTCTATTTCAAGTATATAAATGAAAAGCTCAATTTAGCTATATTTAGGCTGAACCACATTCATTTTTGCCCAATATACCATGCTGACATGGGTCAATAAACAAATTCAGGATCTCCCAAGCTCCACGACCTTGTGTAAGATGGAATTTGCATTCAGCTTCTTTTTGTGTTCTTCTGGAACTTTACTCTAAAAAGACGGTTTACATAAAACAAAGCAGATAATTAAGATTGCTTATTTAAGGTGGAGGTCTCTTTCACATAATTAGACAAAGGAGTAAGAATATATATGTATACACCTTTTCAACCATTCTTCTTAAAAACTCTTTGTTTAAGGTGACTCTAAAGCCCAGACAAAATTTGTTTGGTTTATTTATGCATTTTTCTCATTTTGGCAATTCATGCATTAATTTTTAATGCAATAGCAAAATAGTGCCTTGGACTTTGATAAAAATATTCTGTAGTCAGGGCTGGGTGACATAGTGCATTAATTCAGTGTCCTTCACTCCTGGGACCTGTGTATAATTTAGTCCAGGCTGAAGAAAATAACTTTGATCTGAAGGCAATGGAAAAAGCTACATATGAAAGTAAACTGCTTTAGAATACTGTTAGCATGGTCCAGGATTAACAGTGCAGATCTTTTAGTAACGAAAGTAGTTTTCTTACCTATCCATTCTCCCTACATGGTCTCATACTATGGTTTGGTAAAATAAACGTGAGCACCACCTATAACCGGGATGCTCTAATTTCCAGATAAACAGAACATTGTTAAAGTGCAGTGTGAATGACAGTCCAGTCATTAGCGCTGTTGGCTCTTCCATTTGTAAAAACAAAGAATGCTGCATAATGAGACAGAAGCAGAAGAGAAGATATCAGCATCCTCAAAGAAAGTGGCATTTCCTGTCCTGGAGGGGGTGCCCAACAAAGTAATCTTTGTGGAAATGCTAACAATAGTGGGACTACAAGCAAAGAAATTGTTTTTTCACATTCTATCTTGAGTGTGTTCTCTATGACAACATTCAACTGCCAGTTTCATCTGCCGTTATGATAGAGGCCATTACGTTTAAAAAAAGTTTAGGCTTCGTAATAAAATGGTTGATCCAGTGGTGTTTATCACATAAAATACAGATCCCTTTTCTTTTGATTATAATTCTACATTAATCCCAATCCAACTCTCATCTGTTGTGAATAAACATAATTTATTTTGTCTCTATAAATAAGAGACAAAAGCAGCGAAACACAAAGTTGTTCTTAATACTGTCAGTAGAATTAAGAGCTCTAAGGATGTTACTCCATATGGTCAAAACTAATTCTATAATTTTATACTTCTTCATAATTATGACCTATTTTATTGGCTTCAGTTATGGATAAGCTGACAATAATTTTAAGGAAAAGGAAGATTTTTCCAGTCACATTTTAAAATTAGATAATGTGAAAGAAGTTTAATTCAAAATTTGCTAGATTTAGTTGCTTATGTTAGAAGAGTATATAAGTCAAATCTTCCTGCTACCTCTTCAGGTTGTCTGCATCCAATTTATGCAAAGTCCCTAAACAATAAGAAAAACTGAACCCTGCAGGTTATACAGATACGTTACATAGAAAAATCAAATCTAGGTGCATATAAGTGTGTACATAAGTGTTATGTCTGTAGTTGTGGAAAAATACAGAGAAAATGGGGGAAAAATGACAGAGATAAAGGAAAAGAGATTTTTAAAAATGTTTTCATCCTAAAAATGATCTGCTTTATTACCTTTATTATTTATAATCTTAAAATCCAAAGCACATTCTAAATTATTTGTCTAGTATATGACACATAATATTTTATCAAATATATATTTTATCAAAAAGTTTCCATACTTTATCAAACTTAAAAGTCTTATTTATAACCTTGAAATATATTATGAACACTCACTTCCTTAATTGAGTACTCATTTTGGGGGAGATCTGGATTTAATATGTGTTCAGTTTTTTTAAAAAGGAAACTTAACAATATTATTATTGACATTTTCTCAATTGCATTTAGAAAGAAAAACACTATTAGAATCATTTGAGATGAAATGTTTTTAAAAAATCCTTGAAAAGCAAATAATAAAATATATACTAATTGAATTACTAAAAGCACACCTCTTGTAAATTTAGAATTGTCTGTATTTTCTAAGCAAAAGGTGTTTTTGTAAACAGAGTAGAAAATACATGGAATTAATGAATCAAATGTCAAAAAGTATATTCCTACTCACTGAACTGACATACCTGGAACTGGTCTGTTTTTAAATAAATCATTTTTAAGTACCGTGATGCCTGCAAGAATACTGTAATTTCATTTATACCTGAATTTCAGTCTTAATGGTCATTGCATGATCACTTAGCTAACTTGTAAAGTTTTTCAATTAGGCTAATTTATTGTACCTTACCGTTTTTTTTATGCTTCTACCTCCAGCTATTGTTTTCATGTATTACTTTAGAAATTATTTTGTCCATTTCAGTGTCAAAAAGTATTTTTATGCTTTAAAAGTAATCTATTCAGAAAATATAAAATAGGAATTCCTGTTGTGTCTTAGTGGTTAATGAACCCAGCTAGTATCCATGAGGACGTGGGTTCAGTCCTTGGCTTCGCTCACTGGGTTAAGGATCTGGTATTGCCATGAGCTGTGGTGTAGGTCGCAGACGAGGATCGGATCCTGTGTTGCTGTGGTTGTGTCTGTGGCATAGGCCGGTGGCTACAGCTCTGATTCAGCCCCTGGCCTGGGAACCTCCATATGCCGTACGTGCAGCCCTAAAAATGATAAAAGACAATAAAAGAAAGAAAGAAAGAAAGAAAGAAAGAAAGAAAGAAAGAAAGAAAGAAAGAAAGAAAGAAAGAAAGAAAGAAAGAAGGAAAGAAAGAAAGAAAGAAAGAAAAAATATCAAATGGTGGATCTCATCCATGGCCATAGCTCTCAGAAGCATTAAAATGTTGCCAGACTACCCAAATGACAGCAGTGACAGCTTAATCACTTATTAAAGGCTTTTTACATTAACAATTTTTTTCTTTCAATTTGAGCAGTAATATTCAGGCATGATTTAATAGGTTAGCTGTTAAATGAAGCTAAATAAACATACTTTTAAAAAATATTAAAATCAAGTTTAGTTTCCAAGGAAGATTTCTTTATATTTTCTGATACCTTAGTGCACATTTCATAAAACTTGGCTTCTTTCATTTTTCCTCCAATATATGTATTTTTAAACAAATCTGATAATTAGCATACGTAGTCTAACAGCTTTCTGTATTGTTATGATTTCAAGTAGAAGATATATGGATAAAACATAATCAAAAGGTGAGTCTATTAATGTGGAGAACAACCTCCACAAACCAAATAGGAATGAATTATTTTCAAGTCTCCACCTCATTTATAGCTTTATATTCCTAAGGAAGAGAAAAAAAACAAAACATAAAAAAACACAAAGTAGAGAGAAACTAAAGGTGACCTTATTTAGACATATTAGTCAAGGCAGCCTTTGCTCTTTTTAAGCAAACACAATTGTGACTCTACTTTGTCCATCCAGTTTTCCAGTGTGTAAATTGGATGATGACTTGAACAATTCTTTCTTCCTGAACTGTGGAAAGGAAATACAGAGGTGGCTTTTTATTTTTTAAATTCTGTAGTATATTATAGCCAGATTCTGAGGCATCAAGGAAATGTGTGTATATACGTGTGTGTGTGTGTGTGTGTGTGTGTGTGTGTCTGTGCATATATACACACACACATATATATATATATACAGCTAGACAAGCTGTCGTAATTGAAATGAAGTCTAATCAGACTCATTACTGTTTTCAGCAATTTGCACCACCAAAGATGCTTATTAGGTAACTGTGTTTAATAAACCACTCTTTAGAAAAATACCAGTAATGAGCTCTTAACAGCCAATCTTTAGCGTGAATGTAATGTGAAAAGTGTTCCTAGCACTGAATAGATTTTCACATTTAGTAGTGTCATAATTAAGCTCCATGAATTGTTGCTGTGATGTTAGATTTATTACAAAAATCTTATTTTTTTCTGTGTTAAATCTACTTGGAAATGCAGTCATCTTCTATTAGAGCTGGATTATATTTCACTGTACAGCAAATTTTCGGCTAGTACCAAGCTGGTCAGAAGATTTTACAGCTGAAGATTTGTTACACATGATAAGCAAGGATTTTATGACTGATAATTGATGCTATCTATCAAGTCTTTCCTCATCAGCATCCCCACACCTCAGAACAAAGTCTCCCTGACATTTGATTATATATGAAAACTACCCAAAATATAAAATGTATTGTGATCATTAAAGGGAAAACATTGCATTTCTATCGCGAAGTTAAACATGGGAAAAAAGAACATTCTGAAAGGAGTATCTGAAGAAAATGTTGGCCTTTCATAATGGCACCTATAAATAACATTATCTTACTTCATTAGATATTATTCTTAAAAACGTGAATACCATTTTCCTCCTTGGGTCTTCCTTTTTGTAGCACTATTTACTAAGGTCTTAACATTAAAGGACAGTATTGTGGATACCCTATTTATATACACAAAAGATGGTCATGAGAGTTAGCTCCTCTTTTTATTGATAAGGGGAAAAAGTTACATACTTCTAAAGAATGAGGTTATTTCCATACAAGATGATGCATATATTAAAATAAGTGTAGATAGAGTCTACATTGATTCATCTATCAATAGAGTATATGCAGAGGCATTTCTATATAAATAAAATTATATAGAAGGGATTGAAAATATATTTTGAGACCACCTAACTGATGCTTACAAGGACTCTCTTGAGCTTTTCATGAAAGTCTCCTAAGATAAATATGTTTGCTAAAAGCAACCCAAAAGATGACACAGTCAGCTTTGATATGAGATTCTGAACATTCTGAGACTAGGCCATAAAGATAATCAATAAATGATAAAGTACACAAAACCCCCACAAAAACCCTCTAGACCAAGAGTTAATGCCCATTCATGATAAAATGTTAAGAAGGATTCTGTTAGTGAATGATTCCTCTTCCAATACACTCTTATTTCTTCTAACCTCAAGTTTCACGTTTCCTAATTGGAGCCAATAAGCCTCCATAACTGTTTTCAGCTTTCTGAATCAATAGAGCTATGAGAACTGAGACTGTCAAATTAATGGCTTGTTTCATCTGATTTTGTGGATTGCACTTCTTTGCATTACAAAGTATAGAAGAAAGCTACTCATTCCCTTGTGAATTCCTATAGCTTTCAGATCAAAATATCTTCTAGTTTCTTTAAGTTTTGACTGAATTCATATTTAGAACCACCACAAAATACAAAGCCAGTTCATAAAACTACTAGAAACCTATATTTGCATGTTTAAATGACTCATAGATTAAAAAATAAAAACTAAGAGAGGGTCTCTTTTAGCGCCTTTGGAATGCCTTATCATAACCTTGAATAACTTCATTTATGAATCACAGAATTTATGAACTTTATAAAAGGGAATGGATGTTTTGTATATTTGAATTTATGACAATCTAAGAGGACTTAAAGATGTCAAATATAGTAGTAATGACGGCAATAATATTAGTGATAAATATGAGTTAATTATTTTGGTAAGCTTTCAAAATAACATTCCATAATGATGAAAATACAGTTTTAATTATGAGTGTTAATTAGGAATATGTATTTAGTTAATACATATTTTACCTAGATCCAACCCTGAGTTATAGTTGACAGATTTTGCCTTGGTCTTAATTTCTAAATTGAGAAAAACTAGCTAGGGAGCATGGATACATGCATAGATGAGATTTTAGTGCAAAGAATAAACAACACAAGTATATATTATCATGTAAATATAAGATATGGGTAATAAGATATAATAAACTGGTAGTGGGAAACTTGTATTATCAGGTAAAACTTTTGGACATTGGATTGAACATGCAGAGAAATCATATACTTAAGCTTGCAGATAATTTTTAAAATGAATTATGGCTCATTAATCTTTAAAATTTTCAAGGACCCACAGTACCTAGTAACAGCATTATCATTCTTAGCGCCTTACTCATTTTTATTATTTGCCATATTCCTGAGCTAAAAAAGCTTAAATATTCTCCATGTAACAACCACCAACCAAGCCAAAAAAAAAAGACCCCACCCCAAAATTCAATTTCTTTTACTAATATTTTAAATTCTTTCAGATGTACTCCAAGATCTCCCCTCCCCCTCGAGCTTCTTTCTGGGTGGCTCTGCCATGTGGGGCAGAGGATTATTTTTTCTCCTTTCCCTTTGTTTTTTCTCTTTCATCTTTCCCCTTTCCCTTTTCTCCTTTCTCTCTGTTTTCAAGTTGTTTGTCAATTATTAAAAGAATATGTTATAGAGAAAATCTATATTAAATCTCACAACTAGAATCCTAAAAAAAAAATCTTCCTTGAATCTCTGAATCTTAACATTTATTGTCACTAGAAAAAAAAGGGGGGAGGACTAGTTGGCTAAACTGTTTAAAATATGATAATGGCACACATGCTCTAATAACAATCTGAGTTCCTACTAAAACTTAAGAGCTTCTGCCCCAAGAGCTACAAAGTAGAAGTCCCTGTCCTAATGGAACTTACAGTCTATCTTTAGTGGTAATTTACCAAAGAAAAGATTTAGTTCTGAATCTAACAGGGAAAGGTGGCTACATTGAGGTATATCTTTAAAGCTGAATGGAATTTTACCAGTCAGAATAGAGAGATAAAGTTTCCTGCCTGAGACAAGACTCAGTCAATGTCACAGATGAAGCTAAGTGCACCTGGCATATCATCATAAAAATATAAATATTCGTGAGATATCTGTCAATTAGTTAATAAAGAGATTGTGGTGGATATTATATTTAATCCTTCAAAAGCCTAGTGAGGGATTGCTCATTCCCTTTTATATGTGATGAAACAGGTTCCATGAATCTAAGGAAATTACCCAAGGCCACCCCAGAGCCTGAATTGCAACCTGGATCATGTGACACAAAATTATTACACTTTATCTCTCCTTAGAGAACTTATCCAAGGTTTTAGCTTGTACAACCAATGAATTGACTATTAGAACTTCTCATCTTTCCATGTGAGAAGAATCAAAGGCTCCAAGGATATTTAGGAACCATGAGTAAATGGGAATCACTGAAGTTATGATAATGGAAGGCTTAGCAAAGAGAAAGTTGTATAGAATGAGATGAGAATGGAACTCATGAATTAAACCAGTATTTAAGAAGTAAGCGATTGCGGCTTGGAGGGCATCTATAGAGAGAAAGAGAAACAGAGAAGGAGAGACTATGCTGTTGCAAAGGACAAGTTAGGAAATGTTTCAAGGACAAAGTGCTTAACTGTAGCACGGACATGAGAGAGGTCAAGTAGGATTAGGAGAGAACATAGGCAATTAGGAGGCTACAGATCATCTGTGAGAGAAAAATAATAGAGTGGTGGAAGCAGAAGCCATAGTGAGTGGGTTATGGAGGAAAGGGGTGGTGAGAAAGTGACATGAAAGAATTTCTCAAGCATGAAAGAATTCTCTTCACAGATAAACATCTTAATAAAGATGAACAATTTATGGAGCAAAGAAGAACTGAGGCAAGTGATTTTCTTTCTAAGGGATATGAGGAAAATCCTAGATCACACTATGGCCAGGAGGCCAAATCCAGTGTGACGTCTTTTGTAAATAAACTAATATTGAAAAGCAACCACACCCATTCATGTATATATTGTCAATGACTGTTTTCTAGCCACACGCAGAATTGAGAAGATGGGGCAGAGATCATATGGCACACAAGGCTGAAAATATTTGCCATCTAGCCCTTATGGAAAATGCCTGCCAACCCCTGCTCTAGGTTCAAGAGAAAGAAATAGTTGAAAGGGAAAAACAAAAAATTCAACACTGCATGGAGCGGGCACGAGTGGGAATTGATGGAACAGTCATCCAGAAGATGGAAAGAGACAGACTCAAGGGCACACATTTAAGACAAATTTTGGGGAAAGGGAGAGGGCACCTCTTTGTTTGAGATAAGGAGGTGGAGTATATTTGGTCCCTGAATCCCCTTTTGTTTCCCAGAAGACACCTTTAGGAGTTAATTATCCCTCCTATCTTCCTGTAAGCTAGTTGGTAGACCCATGTTCCAGGGTCTATTGACTGTACCCCTAATCGCAGTCAGGTACAAACCCTGGTCACCAAGAAAGAGCAGGATGAAGGAGAGTGTGGGAGGATCATAGCAACTGCTACATCACCATTAGAAAATCACTACATGCAAACCATTGTGGACAAAAGTTCTGTCACTGTATGATAAGGAAGTACAACCCTGGGAAACCAGGTTGAATTGAATACTGCATCCAAGTTATTAGCAAAGATTTGTGTTATAAGAAAGGTGATAGCTTGTCATTATCTCTGAAATATTTAATAGGACGTTCAACTTGCAAGAAGACTTAACAAGCTTTGAAAGAAATATATGAGGCTATATGGAAAGAACTGATGATTGCCTCAAGAATCCTTATTGCTTCTTCTCCAAGGGAAAAAAAAATCCTATTCCATTTAGAATTCATTTAAAAAAATCAGAAAATGTATTTATAGTATTAATCAAGTATCTAGTATTCTTCATACTCCTCTCTGCCCTAACCACAAACACACTGCTTTCTTTTCGTCATCTTCCTCCTCATTTCATATAGAAAGTCATTATCAGATGACAAAGAATTCTACAGCCTGTAGCTTTGGACTCTTTTTTCCTTTGATTTTACTACTTGGGTTCTTGGTGGTAGAAGAGTTCTCCAGGAGGGCAACTGTGTGTGAACCAGAGCTTAAGTTGAGAAGGAACTGTACTAGAGGAATATCCAGTTCATACTCATTTTACAACATTTGAACCTCTTCTAGTTTCACTTGTGTAACAAAAAATTACATTATACTTTATTGACTAATTCTTAAGGTTGGTTTGCATTTTAGTGTATTTTTGTACCTTACGCTTACTATATATCATGTGATATATAATGTAAGCATATATTTGCACATAAAAGTGAGTGCTTTAGGAGTTTCCACTGTGGTGCAATGGGATAGGCAGCATTTCTGTAGCACCAGGACACAGGTTTGATCCCTGGTCTGATACAGTGGGTTAAAGGATCTGGCATTGCTGCAGCTGTGGCATAGATGCAACTGCAGTTCGGATCTGATCCCTGGCCCAGGAACGCCCTATGCCAAGGGGTGGCCAAAAAAGAAAAAAAAGAGTGAGTGCTTTAATAACTAAAAAAAATTAATTTGTTTTGTCATAGATTATGTAAACTTTGATCTCCAAGTTTATCATCCATTTTAATCTTACTTAGAAATTAGAAAGTTAAACTGTCCTTGGATAGTAAGATACTTGATTCCCCATGATAACCTATTTTAGCTAAAGTACTTTACTTTTTTTAAAAAAAATACTTATTGGAGTATAGTTGACTTACAATGTTCTATTGGTTTCAGGTGTACAGCAAAGTGAATCAGTCATACATATAAATGTATCCATTCTTTTTTATAGGCTATAACAAACTATTGAGTAGATTGTTCTGTGCTATATAGTAGGTTCGCATTAACCATCTATTTTATACTGTGGTGTGTATGTGTTATTCTCACCCTTCCAATTCTAAAGTATTTTACCCTTAAGAATTTTTGTCTCCTTCCTCTCCCTCTACCTTTCCTTCTCCTTCTTCTCCTCTTCCTCCTCCTCCCCACCCCCTTCATTATTATTTTTACTTCATTTAGGAAGACTTCACAGGCATCATTGCTTTCCTTCCATCTCTGACACTTTCCATACCACCCTGTACCTATACTGCATTTTCCTTTTTTTTTTTGGTCTTTTGTCATTTTTAGGGCCACCCTCGTGGCATATGGAGGTTCCCGGCTAGCGGTCTAATTGGAGCTGTATCCATCGGCCTACGCCAGAGCCACAGCAACACGGGATCCGAACCGCATCTGCAACCTACACCACAGCTCACAGCAACGCTGGATCCTTAACCCACTAAGCAAGGCCAGGGATCGAACCCGCAACCTCATGGTTCCTAGTCGGATTCGTCAGCTGCTGTGCCACGACAGGAACTCCTATACTACATTTTCATATGCATTTTATCTTTCTGTTTCTTCTGTATCACCTACTAGTCTCGGAGACCAGGAATTCATGCCATTAGCATAGGGCAGGGCCCTTGTTTGTCTTGTTGATACCTATATGTCCAATAGGAGTATCCTCACAAAGTAGGATATTATATCTCTAGATATATAGATCTACATATTTGTATTTTTATCTCTACTTATATAGAAAGATTTCATGCAGGTCCTAGCACATACCATATGTCTAAATACTTAAGGTATGTAAAGTTATTTTTTTATTTTAATTTTTTTTTTTTTTTTTTTTTTTTTGCTTTTTAGGGCCACACCCATGGCATATGGAGGTTCCCAGGCTAGGGGTCAAATCAGAGCTACAGCTGCCAGCCAAAACCACAGCCTTAGCAATGCCAGATCCGAGCTACGTCTGTGTTCTACACCATAGCTCACAGTAACACTGGATACTTAACCCACTGAGTAAGGCCAGGGATTGAATCTGCAGCCCCATGGTTCCTAGTCGGATTACATTTCTGCTGCACCACAACAGGAACTCTGGTATTTGAAGTTTTAAAGTTATAAATAAATTATCTTGAAAGTTATACACTGAAAAAAAATGTTTTATTTTTCTACCTTGACAATTATATCTTCATAAACACATGGAAGGATGGGTTCAAATTTAGAATTTTCTGTTGCCTGGGTCATCAAACCTCTTCCAGAATGAGAGGCTGACCTGTGATGCTTTCCCTCTTGCTCCCTACACAAAGAGGCTTAACATGCATGCTTCAGAGAAACCCTGCTATTCCCACTTCCACCCAGCTGCCTCTTGGCATTTTCTTGGGTCTAGAAGTACACACATCCAGGTTACTTTCCACCTGTGGGAGGACAGACCTGGATAAGAGCCCTGCATGGGTCCAGGAAGTAGACTCAGGGAATTTCAGGTGCTTAGAGCATGGTCTGAAAGGAGGCATGGGTTCCAAGTGAACACATCCTCATGGTCTCTTGAACTCCTCACAGAAGGGTAAAGGAGAGTACTCCAGGGAGACAAGACTGAACTTTCTAAAACATGGTATCCTTATTGCCTAGGTCAAAAGATGATTGCAGTGACGTGTATCAATAATTTAGTGGTCTAAAAATTAAAATAAACATTGCTTATGTTTTATTTTGCTCTTTTCAATAGAAGATACCATATAAGGGGCCAAAAGACATACATTTTAGTTCTAATTCCCTAGTCACAATAATCTTGGTCTGAAGACAAGCCTCTGAATTTAAGATTCCTCACTAGTCAACCCTACACAATTGCTGTAAATGCCAATGACACAATGCAGTAAATTAACTATGACATAAGCTAATAACTGGTATAACTGGAGTGAGAATTTAATATTCCTATTGTAATAGTTTTGTTTTACTAAAATCTCCCCACACATTAGCTTTTATACCGCCTTGTAGGCCAATATCGAGCAAGATATTTTCCCATATGAAAAATAAGATTTCTACCTTCATCACTCAGAGCTCCTGAACAGTTCATCTTAGTATCCAAACTAGGGTTTGTCCATGTCCGCTTATGTGGGTATTCATCTCTGAGAGAAAGCAAGTATAATCAAGAAGTATGATTCCAGGGGTTCCCTTCGTGGCTCAGTGGTTAACGAATCTGACTAAGAACCATGGGGTTGCAGGTTCAATCCCTGGCTTTGCTCAGTGGGTTGGGGATCCGGCGTTGCCGTGAGCTGTGGTGAAGGTTGCAGACACAGCTCGGATCCCGTGTTGCTGTGGCTGTGGCATAGGCCGGTGGCTACAGCTCCTGTTAGACCCCTAGCCTGGGAACCTCCATATGCCACCGGTGCGGCGCTACATAAAGACAAAAAAAAAAAAAAAAAAGTATGATTCCAGCCCTCTGTATATTTCTAGATGTACACTAACTTCTACTCATTTTTTAAGTCATTTTAGATATGAATCTAGCAGTTGCTTATACCGTATAGAATGTAGACCAGTATAGGGTCTCATAGTAGAATTTGCTATAGGAATACTTGCATTTGAAATAACGTGTTCAAAGAACAAAACAGGAATTTAGACTTTACGTTTTCTACTCAATCTTTTTTCATACTGTTTGTATCTTAATTTTTCTTACCAAGAAGAACACACTTTAAAAGATCATCATCTACCATAATAAGGACCTTTGATTTTTTAAAAATGTTCTTTCCCATTTTGGTTTATCACAGGATATTAAATATAGTTCACTGTGCTATACAGTAGGACCTTGCTATTTATCTATTCTATATAATAGTATGCATCTGCTAACCCCAGACTCACACTCCATTCCTCTCCCACTCCTCACTCCTTGGCAATCACAAGTCAGTTCTCTATGTCAGTGAGTCTGTTTCTGGTTTTTAGGTAAGTTCATTTGTGCCATATTTTAGATTCCACATATAAGTGATATCATATGCTATTTATCTTTCTCTTTCTGACTTATATCACATAGTTTGTTAATCTCTAGGTCCATCCATGTTGCTGTGAATAGCATTATTTTATTCTTTTTTGGTTGAGTAGTATTCCATTGTACATATGCACATCTTTTTTATTCATTCATCTATCGATGGTCATTTACGTTGTCTCCATGTCCTGGCTATTGGGAATGGTGCTGCTAATAACCATAGGGGTGCATGCATCCTTTTCATATATATATATATATGAAAATATTTATATTTTTCCTTTTAGGGCCATACCTGCAGCATATAGAGGTCCTAGGTTTGGGGCGAACTGGAACTGTAGCCGCTGGTCTAAGCCACAGCAATAGCCATGCCAGATCCGAGCCACATCTGCGACCTACACCACAACTCACAGCTATGCCGGATCCTTAACCCACTGAGTGAGGCCAGGGATTGAACCTGTGTCCTCATGGATGGTAGTCAGATTCGTTTTCGCTGAACCACAATGGGAACTCCTTTTTCATGTATATTTTTATCCAGATATAAGGCTAGAAATTGGATTATATGATCATATGGCAATTCTATTTTCAGTTTTTTGAGAAACCTTTATATTGTTTTCCACAGTGGCTGAACCAGTTTATATTCCTACCAACAGTGTAGGATGGTTTCCTGTTTTTTCTTCACACCCTCTTCACCATTTGTTATTTATAGACTTTTTAATGATGGCTATTCTGACCAGTGTGAGTAGTACCTCAACGTAATTTCGTTTCTCTGTTTTCAGCCATGGCCACAGCAGTCAGAAGTTCCTGTGCCAAGGACCAAAACCACACTACATCAGCAACATGAGCCACTGCAGTGACAATGCCAGATCCTTAACCCACTAAGCCACATGGGAACTTCACTGTTGTAGTTTTGATTTGCACTTCTCTAACAATTAGCAAAGTTGAACATCCTTCCATGTGCCTGTTGCATCTGTATGTTTTCTTTGGAGAAGTGTCTATTTAGTTCTTCTGTCCATTTTTCAATTGGATTTTTTATTCTTTTGTTGTTGAGCTGCATGAAATTAAACCCTTGTTGGATGCATCATTTGCAAATATTTTCTCCCATTATGTAGGTTGTCTTTTTGTTTTGTTTATGGTTTCCTTTGCTGTGTAAAAGCTTGTAAGTTTGATTAGTTCCCACTTGTTTATTTTTGTTTTATTTGTCTCTTTTCTTGGGAGACTGACCTAACTAAGAAAACACTGCTATAATTTATGTCAGAGAATGTTTCGCCTATGTTCTCTTCTAGGGAGTTTTATGGCATCACATCTTATGTTTAAGCCTTTAAACCATTTTGAGTTTATTTTTGTGTATGGTGCGAAGGAATGTTCTAACTTCATTGATTAATATGCAGCTGTCAGATTTTCCCAGCACCCTTTGCTGAAGAGACTCTTTTTTCCATTGATATTCTTGCCTCCTTTGTTGAAGAATAAGTGCCCATAGGTGTGTTGGTTTATTACTGGGCTCTTTATTCTGTTCCATCGATCCATATGTCTGTTTCTGTGCCAGTGCCATACCATTTTGATTATTGTAGCTTTGTAGTATTGTCTGAAATCTGGGAGGGTTATGCCTCCCACTTTATTCTTTTTCCTCAGGATTACTTTGGCAATTCTGGGTCTTTTATGGCTCCATTTAAGTTTTAAGGCTATTTATTCTAATTTGATAAAAAGTCATGGGTAAATGATAGGAATCTCATGAAATTTGTAGATTGCTTATAGCATGGCCATTTTAACAATATTAATTATTCTAATCCAAGAGTATGGGATATCTGTCCATAATTTCAATCATCTTCAGTTTCTTATATTAATGTTTACTGTATATATGCCTTTACTGGTGAACCTTGTCATCTGTGGTGTTTTTGTTTCTGGTATTTGTTGTAAAGCTGGTTTAGTGTTGCAGAAATCTCTTAGCTTTTGCTTATCTGTAAAGGTTTTGATTTCTCCTTCAAATCTGAATGAGAGCCTTGCTGGATAAAGTAATCTTGGTTGGAAGTTTTTTCCTTTCATCACATTAAGTATATCATGCCACTCCCTTATGGCCTGCAGAGTTTTCAGCTGAAAAATCTGCTGGTAACCTTATCAGGGTTCCCTTATATGTTATTTGTTTCTTTTCCTTAGCTGCTTTCAGTATTTTCTCTTTGTCTTTAATTTTGGTTATTTTGATTAGTATGTGTCTCAGGGTGTTCCTCCTTGGGTTTATTTTATATAGTACTCGTTGCACTTCCTTGATTTGAGTGAGTAGTTCCTTTCCCGTGTTGAAGTTTTCGGCTATTATCCTTCAAATATTTTTTCTGTCCCCTCTCTCTCTCTTCTCCCTCTGGCACCCCTATAATATGGATATTGGTGTGTTTATTGTTATCCCAGAGTTCTCTGAGACTCTCATTTCCCTTCAATCTTTTATCTCTTTTCTCTTCCACATTAGTGATTTCCACTGATCTGTCCTCCACCCCACTGATTCCTCCTTTTGCCTCCTGTATTCTACTGTTGGCTCCTTCTAATGAACTTTTTATTTCAGTTATTGTATTTTGCATCTCTTCTTGATTAATTTTTACATCTCGTATTTCTTTGCTCAGTGTTTCCTGTATATTATCAGTCTTTGCCTCCAGTTTATATCCAATGTCTTGCATCATCTTCAACATCAACAGTCTAAAGTCTCTTTCTGGGATGCTGATAATCTCCTGATCACTGAGCTGTTTTTCTGGGTTTTTTTCTTTCTCCCTTATCTGAGTTATAGTTTTCTGTCATTTCATTTTTATAGGTTTTTGGTGTGGCGTCCTTTTTGCAGACAATAGAGTTGTGGCTTTTCTTACTTCTGGTGTTTGCCTCCCCTGTGGCTGAAGTTGGTATGGGGGTGGGGGGCTTGCTGAAGGCTTCCTGATGGGACGGACTGGTGCCTGCCCACTGGTAGATGGGGCTGATTCCTATCCCTTTTGTGGATGGGGCTTTGTCTCTGGGTGAGATTAGAGGTGGCTGTGTGCCTGGGGGGGCGGTCTTTAGGGAGCCTGTTTACTGATGGGTGGGGCTGTGATCTCACCTGTATTATTGTTAGGCCTGGGGCTTCTCAGCACTGATGGGAGGGGCCAGCTTTTCCAAAAATAGCCACCTCCAGAGAAATGTAGGCTGATGAATGTTCCCAAGAGCTTTGCCTCCAATGCCCTTCCCCCACAGTAAGCCACAATCACCCCTGTTTTCCCAGGAGATCCTCCAAGAATTGCAGTCAAGTTCCACCCAGATTCCTATGGAGACTTTGCTTTGCCCTGGGACCCAGTGCACATGAAAGTCTGTGTCCGTCTTTCAAGAATGGAGTCTCCATTTCCCCCAGTCCCACAGAGCTCCTGCACACGAGCCCCACTGGCCTTCAATGCCAGATGCTCCGGGGGCTCTTTCTCCCTGTGCCAGATCCCCAGGCATGGGGATTTGACGTGGGGTTCAGAACTCTCAGTCCTTTAGGTGAATCTCTGTGATACAGTTACTTTCCAGTCTGTGGGGCTTCCCACTCAGGAGGTATGGGGTTGCTTATGCATGTAATCTCCCCTCCTACCTCCTGTTGTGGTCTCCTCTTTGTCTTTTGGACTAGAATATCTTTTTGAAAGTTTCCAGCCCATTTGGTTGAAGGTTGCTCAGCATTTGGTTGTAATTTTGTTGTTTTTTATGAGAGAAGTTGAGCTCCAGTCCTTCTATTCCACCTCAGTTTCTTATATTAATGTTTTATAGTTCTCAGCATACAAGTCTTTCACCTCATTGGTCAAGTTCATTACTATTTTATTTTTATTTTTTGGTGCAATTTTAAAAGGGATTGTGTTTCTACATTCCTCTTCTGATATTTCATTGTTAGTGTAAAGAGATGCAAGCAATTTCTGTATGTTAATCTTGTATTCTGCTATCTTGCTGAATTTGTTTATCAGTTCTAGTAGTTTTTGTGTGGAGTCCTTAGGGTTTTCTATATATATAGAATCATGGCATCTGCATATAATGACGACTTTACCTCTTTTCTTCCAATTTGGATACATGTTATTTCTTTTTCTTGTCTGAATGCTGTGGCTAGGACTTCCAATACTATATTGAATAAAAGTGGTGACAGTAGGCATCCTTTTTTTGATCCAGATATTAGTGGGAAGACTTTCAGTTTTTCACCATTGAGTATGATATTGGCTGTGGGTTTGTCATAAATACCTTTTATTATGTAGAGATATATTCCTCCTATACCCAGACTTTGGTAAAAGTTTTTATTGTAAATGCATGTTGAGTTTTATCAAATGTTGTTTTCTGTACCTACTGAGGTGATCATGTGGTGCTTGTCTTTTCTTTTGTCGATGGGGTGTATCACATTGGTTAATTTGCATATGTTGATCCAGCTTTGTGAATTTCAGATGAATCCAACTTGGTCTTGGTGTATGATCTTTTTTATGTGTTACTGCATTCGGTTGGCTAGTATTTTCTTGAGAATTTTTGCATCTAAATTTGTCAAAGATATTGGCCGGTGGTTTTCTTTTTTGGTGGTATCTTTTTCTGGTTTCTGGTTTTGGTAGCAGGGTGATGTGTCTTAGAATTTCTTTGGGACTGTTGCCTCCCCTTTGGTCACTTGGAAGAGTTTGAAAATGATTAGTATAAATTCTTTATATGTTTGGTAGAATTCATCTTTGAAGCCGTCTGGTCCTGGAGTTGTGTTTGCTGGGAGTTTTTTGGTTTTAATTTTGGTTTTTTAAAAAGTTTATTAGAGATTCTATTTTACTTCTAGTGACTGGTCTGTTCAAATTATCAAGTTTTTGTTGATTCAATTTTGGTTGGCTGTATGTTTCTAGAAACTTGTCCATCTCTTTTAGGTTGTTTAATTTGCATCTACCTGTTCACAGCATGTGTGTGTATGTGTGTAGTATAGTATGTCTTTGCTATTAGTTGTTATTTCTCTTTTTCAATTTCTTATTTTATTTGGGTTCTCCCTCTTTTCTTCTTGGTAAGTCTGACAAGAGGTTGTCAATTTTGTTTTACCCTTCTTAAGAACCAGCTCTTGGTTTTATTGATTTTTTCTTTTATTTAACATCTATTTTATTTATCTCTTCTCTGATCTTTACTATTTCCTTCCTTCTGTTGACTTTAGAATCTGTCTGTTCTTCCTTTTCTAAATCTTCTAAGTGATGGGTTGGGTTGTTGATTTGCGATTTTTCTTGCTTTTTGAGTAAGGCCTGTTACTGCTATGAATTTCTAAGAACTGCTTTTGCTGCATCCCACAGATTTTGTATGGTTGTGTTTTGTCATGTGTAAAGGTATTTTTAACTTTCTCTTTGATTTCATCATTTACCTATTGGTTTTATAGTAGCATGTTTTTTAGTCTCCACGTAAACATTCATTTCTCATTTCTTTTTCTGTAATTGATTTCTAGTTTCATGTCATGGTCAGAAAATATACTTGGAATAATTTTATCATCTTAAATTTGTTGAGGCTCATTTTGTGTCCTAGTGTGTGGTTAATCCTAGAGAATGTTCCATGTGCACTTGAAAAGAATGTGTGTTCTTGCAGTTTTGAAGTTAAATATTCTGAAAATATCAGTTAAGTTCAACTGTTCCATTGCATCATTTATGATCTCAGTTGCCTTACTGATTTTCTGTCTAAAAGTCTAGACAGACTTGATGTGAGTGGGGTGTTAATGTCTCCCACTGTTACTGTATTCTCATTTTATGTGTGTTGGCTTTTATGTATTTAGGTGCCCTTATTTTATATATATATATATATATATATATATATATATATATATATATATATGTAATATCCCCTTATTGATCATTTTATCATTATATGGTCTCTATTTAAAAGTCTACTTTGTCTGAGATGAGCACTGCAACCCCTGCTTTCTTGTCATTTCCAGTCCCATGGAATATCTTTTTCCATTCCCTCACTTTCAATCTATGTGTGTCCTTTGCCCTAAAGTGGGCCCTCTTATAGGCAGCATATTGTAGGCTCTAATTTTATTATCCAAGCTTCCTTCCTATGTCTTTTGATTGGAGCATTTGGTGCACTGGCATTTAAGGTAATTTTTGATAGGTAAGTATTTATTACCATTTTAAACCTTGTTTTCTAGTTGATTCTGTGTTTCTTTTTTGTTCTTTTTGTTATTCCTTTTGTGGTTTGATGATTTCATTTTATTTTATGCTTGTGTTCTCTTCTGGTTTTTGTGAATTGACTGTATGTTTTTGACTTACAGTTATCCTCTTTTTCAAGTATGTTAACCCCTTCCTATTTCTCCTTGCTTTAGACTGATAGTCATATAGGTTCAAATGCATTTTTTAAAAAATCTGCATTTTCTTATACTCCTTCCCCACATTTAAAAAATTTTAATATCCTCTTTTACATCTTCATGTTTATCTTTTTGTTGTGCATTGTGGTCATCATCGCTTTCACCAAAAAGAAAAAAAAAATGTTTTTATTCCTCTGTTTCCATTTTAATCTGTATACTAGCTTCTTTAAGTGATTTACTTTCTGATTATGGTTTTTCTTTCTTTTCTTTTCTAAAGCTTCTTACTTCTGTTTAGAGAAGACCTTCCCATATTTCTTTTAGGGTAGGTTTAGTTGCTGTTTTCTTTTAGTTTTTTCTTGTCTGGGAAATTCTTTTTCTCTCTTTCTATTCTAAATGGTAATCTTGATGGGTAGGGTATTCTTGGTTGTATATTTTTCTTTTTCAGGACTTTGAATATATTTTGCCACTCCCTTCTGGCCTGCCATGTTTCTGTAGAGAAGTCAGTTGAGAGCCATATGATAGCCTTGTAATTAACCTTTTTTTCCCCTTTCTTCTTTTAGAATTCTCTCTTTATCTTCAACTTTTTAATTATAGTATGTCTTGGTGTAGATCTGTTTTAGCTTATCATTTCAGATCCTCTGTGCTTCATGTATAGGGATATCTGTTTCTTTCTTTTGGTCTGAGAAGTTTTCAGCTATAATTTCTTTGAATAACTTTTTGATTCCCTTTTCTCTTTCTTTTTCCTCTGGAACCCCCATTATGAGTACATTGGTGCTTTATATTATCCTATAGGCCTCTTATGTAATTTTGATTTGTCTCTTAGTCTGATGTTCTGATTGGGTGATTTCCATATTCTACTTTCCAGATCACTATTCTTTGAAATTGTTCATTGCTTTTAGCTCACTTTTGTGTCTGTAAATGATTTTCTAATTTTTAAGTTCCTCTTTATAGTTTCTAGTTCCTTTTTACAGTAAGCTGCCTTTTTTCTAGTTTTTTACAGTAAGCTGCCTTTCTTCCCATAGTCTTTTTTAATTCCTTCAGTATTTTCACTGATCTCCTTTATGAACTTGGCATCTATTAGATGGGAAGGGTCTATTTCATTGTTTATTCTTTCAGGGGAATTACTGTGGTCTTTTAACTGGGAGTGTTTCCTCTGCTTCTTTATTTTACCTATATTTCTCTTATTCTGTGAGTTTAGGAGAAATGATTATCCACTGTGATCTTATATGGCTATTTTTATGAGAGGGCATCCCTGTGATGCTTGCATGAGTTTAATATTTTTGGTGCTAAGGCTGTTTTTAGTATGGATGCCTGCCTCCTCTTTCCTCAGTGTATGCTGGCTGTTATCATCTTATGGAGGGTGTGCAGATATGGTGACTGTTGCCCATTCCAAGCCTTCAGCAGAGGTGGTAACTTTGGTGGCTTTTGCCCACCCCTGGTGTTATGCCTGCACTCACTCCAGGATTCCACAGAGGTGGTGCCATGTGGGGTGAGATCACATGCTGGGAGAAAGAGGCTGTTATGGTGACCCTGCCCTTCCCTTTACATGCCCTCCAATAATGGCGCCTCACTTCTATGGCAGGCTCAGAGTCTCCTTGTATACCCTCAGTTGCAGGTGTACCACACTCCAGTCCCTTCAGGCTGTCTCTATGTGACCAACCCCAGCACTCTCCCTGGGTCTGACCTCCTAAGCCTAATCTTCAGCACCCAGCCCCTGCCTGCACCTGAAGGGAGCACTTGTCTCAGTCTGGGGAGTGCAGGGTGACAACATGGACTACTTGTACAGGTCTCTCACTTTTTTGCAAACTTGTTTGTTGCACTAGCCTCAGAAGATATGAAGCGCCCCCCTCTGTCTTGGCTGGTCTCTCCACCATGGAGGGGCTCCCCAGGGTGGAGCAGCCTTTTTTCTTTCACAGCTCCCTCCCAGGGGCACAAGGACCTTTAATTCTGAAGATCAACTCTGCTTGAAATGTCAGTATTGTCATATTGTAACCATGGTGGATTTGAATTTGGGCACATATTTAAATTATCCCAGATTTGAATCCCTACACTTCCAGTTACTAGTCATGGATCCTTAGGCAAACTGCTTAGCTTCCCTAAGTCAGAGTATTACCACCTTTGAATTGAGGAGGTAATAATTTCCTTGAAAGTTTGTCTGATAATTAAATGAGATAAGAGGAAAGGCACTAGTATATATGTTACTTTCCTGGAACTGTCACTGACAGAAGGCGTTCTTTGATGTTCTAGGGCAACTAAAGAGAAATAATGAAGGGAGACTATAGGAAGTAGATTTCAGAAGCATAATGTAAAACATCCTCTAACCCTTCCCCTACTCATTTATGATTAGTAGATTTAAATTCATTTTCTGGCCCTGCCAATTTCTTTGTTATTTTTGTTAAAAATATTTTTTTTTCTGGATAGCTAGAGTCTCAATACATGCAAAGAAATTTCACTAATTACTCTCCAGGTATTCCAGTTTTTCCTCTCTTATCCTTCATTCAATCAATGACAGTTTTCTCAACTCATCTTCTAAACACTAATATCTAATCCCTCTTCATTCCTATGCTACTGCTTTAGGTCAACCTTATCCCTTTTCAGCAGGGTCTCTTAGACTTCCTATGTGTCTTTCTTCTAGTTCTTCTTTTGTATGTGTGTTTGTATGTATTTGGGGCTTACTTTTTTTAAGAAAAGAAAATCTTGCTTCCCTGGTTCTAACATACATGGTTATTATTTTAAAGTATTGAGAACACAGAAACATAAATACAAAGGGACCATTATCTATAATCATTTAGCAGTGACCTCCATTTAAGTCATTTTTCACTTAAAGTTCTCATTTTCCTTTGAATATTTTAATATTAGCTTTGAAAATTTCTATTTCTAGTTCTTACATTGTTGAGAGCATGCTGTACATACTACTAACTAAAGAAGCATACCAGTCTCTCTCATAACTTATATCCTTGTATATCCTGTTCTTTCTGCCTGTAATGCCTTTCCCTGCCCCTCACCATTCTTTCCATCCCAAATGGAATGCATTGTGTCTTTTGGCTTTCTAACCTAGACTATGATATCCTTGAGTTCAGGTACCTTTTTCCTCTGTTTTCAGTACTTATCATTTGTGTGTCTGTGTCTGTGTGTGTGCACACACCCATATCTGAGTGTATCAAAATTATATCAATTTATAAAATTGATGCTATATTTCACATTTCCAACAAAATTATTTTTGCTAAGCATGAGTATTATATTGCAATAATGTTCAGTGATTAGAATGATGTTTGATTACTAGATAAGTAGTCATGCAAAAAATGATTTTGGGAACGTAGGAGGAGAGTGTTTAACTCATTTGCAGTAAATTCCTAGAATTTAAAGAATCACTAGTCAATTACGGTACTTCATTGTGCCAAAATTGTTTATATGTTAGTCCTTTTTTTTCGTTTTTTTTTTGTCAGTGCCACACCCATGGCATATGGAAGTTCCCAGGCTAGTGGCTGAATCAGAGCTGCAACTGACAGCCTATACCACAGCCACAGCAACATGGGAGCTGAGTTGCATCTCTGACCTGTGCTGCAGTTTGCTGTAATGCTGGATCCTTAACCCAATGAGTGAGAACAGGGATCAAACCCACATCCTCATGGATACTAGTTGGATTCTTAACCTGCTGAGCCGCAACTGGAACTCCTATATGTTAGTTTCTTTCACTGGGTTCAGACTGTCTTATTAATCTTAAATTCCCAGCACCTCTCATTGTACTTTACAGAATATGTACTAAATAAGAGAGGAAGAAGAAAAATAAGCAAAAATGTCAAATTAGTGATAAAACTCGCCTTACTAGATACTCATGAAACACAAAGAAGACACTACTTACCTAAATAGTACTTGTTGCTCTTTTAGAAATCAGAATAACAGATATTTTCTATTAGTACCTACTATGGATATGGTTAATATCAAGTGCACTTGATAATTATAATATTCATTAATATAGCCCTCACAAAATCTAATAAAACAAGACTTCACTAGAATACATTATGGATACTAATGAATAAGACTCTCATGTGAAAAGATCACAAAATAATCCATATATTTAAATACTACATTTAAACACTTTGTATGGGTAACCAAATATCAGAAATAAGCATTATAAATATGATTTTGAGTTTCTAATAGTTTAATTCATATCATTTGTAATCTATTTGTAAAATCCTATTAACAGAGTTTATGTCAGGACTGGTCTAAATGATATTTGATAACTAATGGTTAGAGGGCACAGACTGATATTTAAGATGTAAGGTTGCACCATGGCAACTTTGATGGGGTATTTCATATTGAGAATAACCAGATATGACATTTCTAAGAAAGGTCTAGATCACTAAAGAAAAGGAATGGCCTAATTGCATCTGTGGGAACTGCTCCTTAGCATAGCTTTAAAAAATTAGATAAATAAATGGATAGAGTGAGAGCTATAGGATCATTGTTGTTTTGGGTCGGGGAGGGGTAATTGCCATTTTTGAGAGGAGTCATACTATAAGTGTTTTTCAATTAATCTAAAGGGAGTAATAGGTACTTAGAAAATCAGTAGCTTGCTCTTGTAATGACAACAGTCTCTTCATGGTGGTTGATATGTTAGGATCAGTTCTGGGTTGCTTTAGTATATAGCTTGCTCTTTTACAAGCTTGGCTCTTATTGTACATTTCCTCTTTTATGTAAGGTCACTTAGTTAGATTAAACTATTTGCTTCAACACTACGGTTCAAACTATATACCTGCTGCAAGGGTGATATTATAATGAAATGGAATAAACAAGCTACTGCACAACAACTTGCATCCAGTAGACATTTCAGTAGGTATAGATGTTTAGGGTAAATGTATTTCCCACATTATTCCAAACGCAATCCTAGGGATGTAGGTGAAACTTGCTTCCAGGGGAAAATAAACTATAACATTAAACAGAATTTGCCAAGTAAACCATAGAATAGATTTTTTCTTAAAAATCAGGAACTATGAAAAATGAAGCAAAATAAAGAAATTTTAATTATAAGAAAATGAAATAAATATCCTTTATTCATTCTAATAATAAAAGTTATTTGAGGGCCTACTCTGTGCCAGGCGCTCTTCACTATTTGCAAATAAAACAGAAATTAAAGTGAAAGAAGGAATATAATCAACTGTATTTAAACTTAACTATGTTTAAAAATTCAAGTCCGACAGTTCTTGCAACATGCTTTGGTTCTCTGGAATTTAGAAAGAGACCATGCATTCTCAACTTTCATTCTCCTAAATAGGTTATGTTCTTCCTAGAGTTTTCAAATCTTTCCTCACAAATCTAATCCGGACAGTTTTTAACTTTGCACAATAAATTAAACCATATCAACATCTCTTATGATAACAAAGAAAATCAAACAAGAAATCATCTTCAGCACTGACTTATGGCATCTAAAGATTTAATGGCAACTCATGTCTTCTTGTGTCTCTCACTTAGAAGAGATAATGCATGTGAAAATAGACAAAATTGTAGGTTCAGTCATATCAAAATGTGATTTATGCCAAAAGATATCTGGGAATGTCAATAATTGCAGAATAAATGTCAAGTTTTGAATTCCTTAAAAAAAGGAGTTGAATTCAGTATTTAATTTTTTTTTGCTACCCCAACGTGGAACATAATCCTTTCTTGCAAAGATTTAAAACTTTTATTTTTCCTTTAGTAAGGCTTGGGAATCCAATAAAATGCTATAACTCTACAGAGCACATATATCCTAGTGTTTTTACCCTCCTGGCATATTTTTTGGCATGATATGACTTCTGCCATTAAAAAAAATTAAATTGAAGTGGCACGGATAGAATTTCAAGAAAACAAAGCATCAACAGAAAGCACAGTGCCTCCGTGTGCTGAGAACTCCAACAGACAGTCATCTGCAAATGGACAACTTTAATTCGATTCCTGGCACCGTTGGCAGTGCTGAGAATTCTCCTATCTCTTCACACCAGGGGTTTGCTCTTTTAAGCATTGCTCCCTGAAGGGAAGGAAAAACTAGAGAGAGAGGATTTCCAATGACCCTGCACAGATGAATGGATATGTCAATGGTGAATATTGGTTCAGCTTTGAACAGGGAATCCTGCAGTGGCCTCGCTTCTCTAGCCCTTCTATGCTAGTCTGAGTGTTGCAGACTTGTGTGAGCAGGAATCTTTAAAAGATCAAGACAGAATGAGAAAGTAAAAACATAAGCAGAAAAAAAAAGACAAAATGCTTTTTAAAAATTAATGATAACTTAAATGTTTGGGAAATTCAATTCTCTAGAGACAAGTAAGAGTGTATTAACTCTTGTGTTACTTCGGCTTTGCATTTAAAATTTGAGCCTCTGAAAGGTAAATTCCAAAACACTAATTGCTTATAGAGTCAATTAGTAATGTGGTGTCCGTTTGACAGGTCTTGAAGAACAATTAAATACTGAATTGAGCATTAAGCACTTCAAATCCTCTTATTTTTTTTCTCCTGCCAGTATTATAATGAAAGCATACACAGACACAAGCTAAAGGAAAAAAATATCAATTCCATTTTGTTTGGAAGATGAGCACTTCAGTTACTAATCTTGCAACTGGGTAGATACAAAAATTCTGCTTGAGTAACTGTAGAACATGCATTTATTTTCACATGCTTTATGGTTAGTTTTCATTCAGCTATCAATCAATCAATTATGCTGTGACATGCCGTAATTTCCTAATCATACTAATATTCATGCTTTTATCACTATCAAACCTAGAGCGTATACATTTCAATGAGACAGAAGTCTAATTATTTAAATATGCTAGAGAATATTACATCTTCAAGGCTGTTTCCTTTATGAGTTTTTCTCCTTAAAAAAAAATCTAATTTAATTGCAAGGAGAAAGTATATTAAAGAGCATCATACCCCTCCAGTAAGTAAAACTGATTTTTTACAGATCCCAGTAAGTATAGAATTTTTAAGGATCCCTATTTAATATTAAAGGTTTTTTTGCTTGTTACTAAAATTAGCCAAATAGCATCTGTCACAAAAAGAAATAATAACCACATTAAAGGTGAAAGATATAATACATTTATTATTTTCTTCTTCAATGCTCTTGACCTGAAAAAAAATTATAGGGACTAACTAGGAATTGCTTTATATCCTGAAAATATGATTTTGTATCATTTCTTGTAATTGGCCTAATTCTCAAAACTTTTTTTTTTTGGCTGCACCCATGGCATGGGGAAGTTCCCAGATCAAGGACTGAACTGCGCCACAGTGGTAACCACAGCAGTGACAATACCAGATCCTTAACCCACTAAGCCACCAGGAAACTCCTCAAGACATTTTTCAACACTTAAAATAAATCAGCATAGATAGTATAGGTTACATTTAGCAAACATATATATGTTCCCTTAGATCTTTATAAGGAAAAAAAAAATTCAGACTCAGCAGCTACCAATAATATTTTTACAGATCTATGAGGCCCTCTCGCCACTCAAATTATAGATATAGCTCCTCATATACATTTCCGTTAACAAAATGTTTCAATGTATATTTTCAAGAGAGCGCTGAAAATTCCTCTACTTTATTCAGTAGGGAGTGAGCAGATACACTGAAAATTTATAGGAAATATTTATACCATGAACAACAGTAACAACAAAAAATGCAAAGGTAGGAGTTCCTGTCATGGCTCAGCAGAAACAAAGCTGAGGAGGCAGGTTCGATCCCTGGCCTCGCTCAGTAGGTCAGGGACCTGGTGTTGCCATGACCTGTGGTGTAGGTCGCAGACGCATCTAGGATCTGCTGTTGCCAATTCAACCCCTAGCCTGAGAACCTCCATATGCCCTGGTGCAGCCCTTAAAAAAAAAAAAAAAAGACAAAAATATCCAAAGGCATTATTTTTAAGTATAAAGTCAGTTATTTTTTAACAAATAAAAGCTATCTGTTTTAAATTTCATGTCTTTACATTCACTTTTAAAATAAAAAGCTTCTGGAGAAAAATTTCCATCTGCTTTAGAATTAGCATATCATTATAAAATAGTAAACTGTTTTTTAATTATGTAAAAATTAATATGTTTAATCATGTTGTAACAGATACAGAAAATACTGAACTGGAAAATTTTACAGGATTAAACTAAGGAATGTTTTCATGGCTATGTAACAAGAAGCCAAGAATTATAAGATCCAGTCTATTACTTTTTTTTAGGTGGTGCTTGCGGCATGTAGAAGTTCTTGGGCCAAGGATTAAATCCACGCCATAGCAGCAACCCAAGCTGCTGCTGTGATAATGCTGGATCCTTAACCCACTGCACCACATGAGAACTGCAATTTCATGAAAATCTCCAATGATTATTCATCATTTTATTTCTCCAGCACACCCTCTACCCTGCAACCATACTTCTTTTATGTATATATATCTACCTATATATATATATATATTTATATACAGTTGTGTGTGTGTATCTACATATGTATTTCTATAATTAGACTTCAATTATTTTTATTTATAGATTTCTGCTCAAGAAACAATCATTTGTAACAACTGACTTCAAGTATCTTACACTTTTAAAGTCTCTACTTAAAAAGCAATTTAATTCATTTCTTTCTAAATGGGAGTTTCTTATGTGAGGAAGCTTCCATCGTCTAGTTCATTAGTAAATCAAGACCTGTTCACTTTGGAGAAAAAAAAATCTGACTCTTTTGATTCGAATGCTAGGTCTTTGAACTGTATTTAATTACACAAAAGATAGGATTAATAAGTATACCTGAGCACAAAGCGAGTGTCATCTTATGCTAAAGACAAAAAGCCAAGAGAAAATTCCTCAACATGTACTTGATTAAATATTTAAAACAAAACTGGTACCTATCAGTCCTGATACTCTGAACCTCGAGTCTCCCTAATAGTGATAAATACTAGGGATTCCCAAAGAGCCTCTTCCTTGTCCCTTAACAGACTGTTTGGCTTCAAGTGCTCAGTAGGCTGGAAACCCACAGCCAGTCAGGGAGGGACAGCACAGACAGAACCGTGTTTACTCTGTCAGAGGCAGCTGATTAGGATGACACCAACTCTTTGCATTAAACCTGCTAAGCAGGGCTTTACCCAGAGGACTTCCTGAAACTTGGAGCACTCACCAATGAAGCTCACACACTACAGTATATGTTAACAGTGGTGACAGGAGGCTATTGTAGCTGTTTATACAATGCATGTTAAGAGTTTTCTGGCAGTGGATTTCCCTCAAACTTTATTTTGAAAAGTTAGAATCGTGCAGTTTAGAGTTAAAATATCTACCATTACTTAATCATTCTGAATTTTGTATCTGACTTCTTTCAGAGTCAGGGATTCCTAAAAGAGAATCTCAGAAATCAATGGAAAAATTAACAGCCAAAGCTCCAATTTCATACCACTGAATCACATAGCTTAAAAGGACTTGGAGGCCATTAGTTCAGCCCCTTCATGTTACAGTTGAGGGGGCTGAAGCCAGAGTTCTGGTGGCCCATGAACAGGACAGCCAGGATTAGAACCTAGACCTTTCCACCGATCTAGAGAGCTTCCCCATAGAAAACCCTGCCTATATTGCACCTTTTCAGAAAATTAACAAATCAACAGACTAGAACACAATCATAACTTCAATGATAGTCCTCCAGAGGCAAAAGAGTTGAAAATCTGATGAAAAAAGGGAAAATTGTATTGTAATGTAGTGAATATCATGGGTGGTACCCTTAAAAATAAATCAGTTTCAGTGGGTACAAAATATTCTTAGAATTATAATAGGACCTGTGTCGGTAATAATTAAGGATGAGCTTATTATTCATTTTTCACTTAAAATCTAGTAAATAAGTCTGAAGTCCTTGTATTTATAGACTCTCTGTGCTTTAGACCATTCAGGCTCTAAAGATTGACAACAGAATTTGTGTTTATGCATTATACATTTCAATAATTAAGAATACTTGTCTGTCAAAACTGCATTATTAATCTGTTATGGTATAATCATGTACTGGCCTAAACTGATAGATTCAGTTAGCTGCCATTTTAGGTGAATGAAATGTTCTTTTTCTGTTATTGTAGACTATTTTGTCGTAGGTCACTTGGGAATGGTTGAGTCACAATGCCCAGTATGTAAAATACCCATTGAGAATTATTTTCTCGAAGTACAGTTACTCTCCAACCATTATGGTATAGTTTCACACACTATTAGCCTACATTGATGCTAACCACTGGCACCCTAATGATCCAACAGAAATAATGACTGCTTACCAAAAACTTCCAGAAATACTTGTAAATCCTGTGGGACAGTGACAATGATGCTAGATTTAGGAGTAAAGAAGTCTGGGTAGTTAATTAGTCTCAGCTCTAATGTGTTCACTTAGCACCTTTATCATTTGTCTTCTCATCTACAAACGGAGTTACCTTTGATAACCTCTAAGGCCTTCTTTATCTCTAAAACATTAAGCTAAGAAACTAACTTTAGAAATGGGGAAGTAGGAGAGTGTAAATATGCCTTATCTAAGACAACCTACAAAACACTGTGGAAACTCAGATGAAGAAACATCTAATAATGCATGATAAGAGTTGGTTATAGCTCTACCAGAACTCTAAATTCTCAAAGGCATCATCTTTTTATCACCAATAGCTAACAAAGTTAGTTCTTGGCTATAGGTAGGTTTTCCATGATTGTGCATCAGATGAGTAAATAAGTCTGAATCTTGTAGGATGGAAAAGTGGAATAGCATTCCAAATAGATGGAACACCACATACAAAGACTTCACAGGTATGGAAGGATTTGGTATATATTCAGGGAAAGAAGAGAAGTGTGCCTAGATGAAGAGGAATGTGGTGTAAGAGTGGTAGGAAATGAGTTTGGTTTCCCACTCAGGAAGGTTCCTTGCGTTAGCAACCGAGAACACTGTACATCTGAGCAGAATAAGGAAGACATCCTCCATTTTATTTGCTAAGCGGTAGCATGAAAAGGAAAATATGCTAACAACAGAAAGAATACATCCACATTGTCAGGATATGCCGAATGAATTGGAGTTGCTGGAAGCAGCAGAGCAAATAAGATGGGGAGAAGGGAATCTGGTATTATACTTGCTGGGCAGAATTCTATACCTCTCCTCCCACAGTCTCACTCCCAAGCCATGGTGATACTAGGCTTAACCATGGTCTTTTGGACACTTGACACTGAGCTGTTACACCCTATACCTTATTCTTCCCCACACCTCAGCAAGTGTTAGGGGCAGGACCTTGTTGTCCAAGACATTTCTCTTCCTGAGGAATGGCAACATGCTCTTGCACCAGAAACAATGATTCCAAAGTAAGCTCAGTTGTACTTACAAGAAAACAGGGCCTCTAACTGTAACTGTTCCTGAACTAGTCTCCTTGATGAATCTACTTTAATGAAACTTGAGTAAAGGTTCTGAAAGCAAGTTAACATCTGAGAATAACTCAGAATCAGAAAAAGCAGTTGTAACAACTATACAAGGAAGTAAATGAGCAAGCACAAAGAACCAATCTATTACTATAACACCATCACTATGTATGGTACAATAAACTTTGGAATTAAACAAACTATCAGCAACACTAAATGTGTTAATATAGTCATTAACAGAAATCATTGGTTAATCATTAGTTAACTTTCTGCTTGGTTACTGCCCTTACCTCTGGTGATCCACAACTATGACAAGGTCTTTAGATACAAAATGTGTTTATATAGTCTTGGCTTCATAGAATATTTTATTTCTCCATTTACTGTGTCCTTAAAATATAAAAAACTAAGAGATAATATGAGTGTTATCTTTTGGAGTGATTCCACAGTCATTTTTGGGGAAAAAGTTGACCATTACTTCAAAGGGAAGAATTGTAGTTACTTTGTTCTTTTCTTCATGCAAATATGACATGTATATTTCATTAGGAATTTAATGGGACATTCCTGCATTTTATGCTTAAGTTCAGGTTTTGTTTCAAAAATAAAATGAAAACATTATACCACTGTGATCTCAGCAGCCTAGAAGTTAAGAATGGTTTGTCTTCTAAGGGTCCATTTGGAGGGTCAGGAATAACTTCTCATAGAAATAACATTTTAAGTTCAATGGTTATATCTGTAGGTTAATCAACAAAATAAGTACCTTACGAAAAGGATAACACTTGTTCACACTGAAAGCACTTGTTTCATGGAACATGAAGTCTGAGTTACAGCTATATATACCTAAAAGACACATGGATTGTACTTGCATATTTAAATTTATCACTGTCATGCAGCAATTTCCAGTACAAATTAAGGATGAAAATTATTACTTTTTATCTTCTCTTTATTAGAATATTAAAATAAATATGTAGGTGTTCCCTCTGTGGTACAGTGGGATGCGTGGTGTCTCTGCAACACCAGGATGTAGGTTCAATTCCCCAGCCTGGCACAGTGGGTTAAAGCATCCAGTATTGCCATAGCTGTGGTGTAGGTCCCAACTGAGGCTCAGATCTGATCCCTGGCTTAGGAACTCCATATGCCATAGGGCAGCCAAAAAAACAAAAAAAAATAAAACAAATAAAATATATATGTAAGTTGGGATATATGGCTTTTGATTAAAAAAAGTTTCTTTTTCTGGTTATTGAATTTTTACTGTTCCATCAAATTAGGAACAATGCAAGTTGAATGAATCTGTTCAAAAGTCTCCAACTGTATTATAGGACTAACTCAATATAGGGATACAACATAAAGACTCCTTTGTACTGCCTCTCCTTTTTGTTAACTAAAACTAAATTTACTTAAGTGTTGTGATATGTGTTTTAGAGTCAAAAGTCATTGTTGCTATGTTAGTAAACTCGTAACAGAGGTTCCAGACTATAAAATGTTTGGGAGTTTGTACATTTCACTTAAAACTGAGATAATAGGCTAAAAAGTTCATAACCAGCATTTTACTTTCGAAGCCATAGAAGTTGCAGAATTTTGCAATGATAAATCTGATAACTTCATTTCATGTTTGAGCAAAAATACAGCTATAGTATATTTCAATGAAATAACAATAAAATAAATGTAGTAAAATAATCTTTAAGGAAGCATATATATGTACATGACAGTTAAATAAACATTTCATTATAAACATTGTCAGTTTATGTGCTATTCTATTAGAACAGGATAAATAGGGAACAGCGCCATCTCTGTTGACAATACATTGATCTCACATTAATTTGACTGAAAGTGGCTTGCCAACACATCTCACTTTCCCCATTTGAGAGCACTCAGATAAAAATACAGTGATATTTAGCAGATAAACCCAGTGACACAATAGAACACAACTCATTGAAGAAGTGTAATTATAGTGATTACTTCAGAAAAGAGAGCAGATACACTGACGGAAAGAAGTAAACATTGCCACAATGTTCCCTTTTGGTGGAGATACACACAACCTAGACAACACCAGCCTAGCAATAAGAACACAGAAAGCTTTCCAACTTGACAACATAAAAGCACTAAAGTTACAAAATGGCATAAGCCAATTTGCCAGAGTACTAGAACAAAGGCCCCTCGTTTTTGGGTGAATTCAATATATCAAATAGATAAGTCCCCCTTCCACAATTAAAATGAAGTACAAACATCAGGAAAGTTTACCCCAAAGGAATATAATATGCAAATGCTATTCAAAGCTGTTATTTTGATGGCTGTGAAAAATAAACAAAGTGAGCTATCTAGTTCTCTCAGGTAATTGTCCCACGAGACCAGTTGTAGCATCAGGGAAGGTTCCTCTATGTCATTAATTAGGCATAAGTAATCTACTGGTATTAAATAAAGCATGTTAAGAATTGTATCATCATATGACCAAAATAAGGAAAATCTCACCTCTCCCCAGCCACTATATTAGAGACAAAAATAGAAAAAACAGAGCTTGGAAAGGGCCTCATAGCTCACCAAGTATCACACTTGCTTGCCATTCCTCTGAATTTCTTCAGAGACCCCAAGAGGTTTACAGCCTGGTCTCAGATAACAGAGCAAGTTAGTCAAAGAGCAAGCCTAGAACCTAAGGCTCCTGACTTCCAGTTCTGTGTTTTTCCAATACAACTTGCTCATTTTTCAGTAACATCTTATAAAATAAGAACAACCATTTATATAAATGTGTATTATGTTATAGAACACTTTAAAAGCAATTGAATCATCTTTGTTGCCAGCTCTCTGAGGTAAAGAGAAATGTTTTTATGTCAGGTGTGTGTGTGTGTGTGTGTGTGTGTGTGTGTATGAGACAGGAGTGGAAGAGAGACATGTAGAGAGACAGAGAGAGAAGGAATGTGGGAGGCTGAGAGGCAGAAGCTAAGAGACAAGAAAATATGGTAAGAGATGAGTGCATGCAAAAGCCAGAGAAAAGTGGCAGAGAGAGACTCACAGAGATACACACACATGCACACACACTGGCACAAGCAGACAAAAGGGCAGAGACCATGAGGGCTTAAATGATTTGCCCAAGGTCAAAGAGCCAGTACTTGTCTCAGCTGTACCTCAAATCTAGTGTTAAAACCCAAATATACCTGCTCCTTCCACAAACCTGAAGGAAGGCTCCAAACCATCAAAAGCAGAGGTGTATTAGAATACAACTTTAATTTAGGTTTTGGTTGTTGTTCTTTTGATTTGGCCCTACCCCCACCCCAGCTCTCACCTCCAAGTAAGATGGTTAGAATAGAATAGGTGGAATCATCTTAAAATCAAAGCAATGGCTATTGTATGAATGGTTGACAGTGCCACGTTTTTTTTTTTTTTTTAAACAATTAGTTAAGGCCTGCCTTGGGAAATAAAATATCAACAGAAAGATATTTATTTCCCATCATTAGGAATTTAATGACCTCTACCACATGGAGTTCTTAACCTTGGATTCATGAAAGCACCTGACTTTATCTGTAAACCCTTGATATTATAAGCAAAATTTAGAGCATGTGTGCATTTTCTAAAAAGAGGGTGGATCTGATTCTCAGAGGTCCCTCAGCAGATATATTGAGCCACTGACTTGTACTGGAAAGACTAAAAACATATGCACTTTTTTTTGTACATCAAAAATTACCTGAATAATCTGGACAAAATAAATAATTTAGAAAAATAGCAGCGATCAATCTTCAGTACTCTCACACCCTAGACATTTTTGTTTTAACTGCAAAAAATATTTCTCATTCCTTTTGCTCCAGCCACTTGTAGTGTGGAACGCTATTTATGAAAATAATATGAGAGAATGAATTTTATTTTAAAAGAACCATGGCTTAATTTAAAACTAACTTCATCAATGCTTAGCATGATTTGATGATAACACAAATTGGTAGCCTTTTTTTATTTTTAAGCAAATCTATATAAAATATACTGCATTTAATTCAAGTATATTCTTAATGGGCTGCTCTGTTCATCAACATTAAAATGTACAGTGGGGAGTTCCAGTTGTGGCTCAGCAGTAATAAACTAGTATCCATGAGGATTCAGGCTTTGATCTCTGACCTCGATCAGTGGGTTAAGGATCCAGCATTGCCTTGAGCTGTGGTGTAGTTTGTAGACGTGGCTTGGATCCCAGGTTGCTGTGGCTGTGGCACAGACCAGTGGCTACAGATCCAGTTTGACCCCTAGCCTGGGAACTTCCATATGCCGCCATGGGTGAGGCCCTAAAAAAAAACAAAAAAACAAAAAACATACAGTGTTGGAGTTCCCACTGTGGCACAGTAGATTAAGAATCTGTCTGCAGCTAAGGTCACTGCAGAGGTGGGGGTTCAATCCCTGGCCCAGGAACTTCCATATGCTGTGGGTGTGGCCATTAAAAACAAATAAACAAACAAAAAAAGTTTTGTAAAACTATACCAAAGACAGTAATTTCATATGCTGATACATATAAAACTGCCAGTGTTCTGTGCTTCTAAATTAAAGCAGAATTATAAGAAGGACTCTCATACTGCTGAATACACCACTACCTGGGTGGGGACAGTCAGGGATGAGTAATTAGAAAAATCAATACTGAGGTAGTTAGTTTCCAAAATGGCCTCCAAGGAAGCATACTTCCCGGACTTTCTTTAGTCTCTGCCCATAGTGAACTGAGTCACAGCCTGATTCCCTTTCCCCAGTTGCATACAGCATAAGAAGTATGGAGCTAGTTCTAGTCATAATCTTTTACATTTTGGGGAGCCTGACCTTTAATGTAAGAAGTCTACTACCCTGTTGAAGAGACCACATGGAGAAGCCATGTGGAAGGGCCACACCAAGAACAAGAGGCCCTGAGACTAAGGCAGAGAGAGACCAAGCTGTCCAGTCTCCCTGCAGTGCCACTGAGATACCAGACTTTTGCATGTCTATACTGGACATTCTAGCATGTGAGTCCTGCCAAGACTGCAGCCCCAGCCAATAGCACCTTGAAGAACTGCTCATCTGCACCCAGTCAACCCATATAATCATGAGAAATAATAAACTTATTACAATAAGCTACTAAGTTTTTAAGTGATTCATTAAGCAGCAATAGATAAACAAAACTGAAGCTAATAGAGGAAATTCAGAAGATGATAAAGTGTAAGTAACTGGAGCTTATCCCTGTTGAGCATGGAAGGAAAACAGTTATTAAGTACTAATTCGTCCATCACTTATCTCATTAAACATTATCACTATGGTGACAAAGAGAGTTTGCCCAAGGTCATGGAGCTAAAAAGTGGAAGAGCCAAAAGATGAACACAGATTTGATTTCATAGCCTCAATGTGCTCATTTCATTACACCCTACAGGCTGTGAAGAGGGAGGGACGAAAGATGGGAGAAGACTGACACATGGAGAAAAGCTTGACATTTAATAATTTGTGATGAAAACCTTTCTGAAACATATCCATACTTTTAAAATAGAATATATGTACCATTATTTAACCTGGTTTAATGGCTAAGCATCATTATTACTGATACCTAGATTGCAACTGCAGTGTGCTGTAATTAGAAACAAGTAGGATTACTTGATTCTTTATTAAAATGATCCCACAATGTCATGATAAATTTTAGTCCCTCTTTCTGATTATGTTTTCTATTTCTCTCTTACTGTTAGGCTGTCTCTTGTAGACATGGAAAAGTAGACAACCAAACCTATATGATCTTTGTGAAAAGAAAAGATGGCTTAGAAGATGGCTCACTTAGAAGTGAGAGCTTGCAGGACTTTCCTATGAACAAAGTACATGTACCTTTTAACATAAAAGTCCGATGTTTGGGATAGCTGGATAAGTAAAATTCTAGATGAGGAAGCTTTTAGTTAGCTGCTGAATTCCTTGCAACATTGTGACTTTGTATGAGAACTAAAGGCATAGTTTCTGTTCTAAAGAGCCCTAAATCCTGTGGACAGCCTGGTGATTTTCAAATTAGGCTCAGTGGGAACCCAGGGGTCTGCACCAACCCAACAAAAGATGTTTTACAGATGCTGCAGTTAAGTATTTCCTGGCAAATGCTAAAGACTTAAGGCTATCCTTTTATTGTTTGGGGTTCTGAGTTTGATTTGGTTTGAAAACAGAAAGTTCTACTGTTTAAATGCTTTTGAAAATCAGTGATTTGGTATATGCATTGTGGTTAAGGAGGAGTGACAGAGTTGTGGTGTTGCCTGGCAAGATATCTTAAATACTTTTGTCAGTTTTTATGTCTCTATGTAAGAAGAAATGCAATGCTTTCTAAAATGGGAGAGCTAACCTTTAGTAGAGAAAGTTTATATTGTTGATACTCTGCTGATGGCCACCATTAGAATTAAACATCTACAATATTTTCTAAGCTCAATTCATTCTATTTAGGAGATAAAAGACTTTTGATGGCAAGTTATTACATCGTAGACAAACATATTTATGATATACAACAGCGGGCCATGTTATTTTTAGTGTTAAGACATTCAGCAGTTAGAATTGTCCAAGAAGTTTCTAAAAATACCAGTTTTAAAGGACGTAATTCAAGCAAAACTTATACCTAGAAATAATTGTTTCTTTCAAAGTGAGCTTAGGGTATTCACTGATAGAAATGTGTACAGCTATCCTTTAAGGACATCCACAATTACTGTTGTCATACCTCCAGTTAGGCAGTTCAAATTGCTTAAAACTTTGGTAATGACTACTTGGCTATGTTTGAATGAAGGTCATTTGCCCCTCCATTCACAACTCATATAGTGCCTTTTGTACACATATTTCAGGGTCCTTTACAAAGAACACTAATCAAGATACAAAATAACATTGTAGCAAATAATCTTGTCACAAATTCCATTACACAGTAAAAGCTAAATAAAAAATAACAGCTTTTCTGCCTATATTTAGAAATTTATATCACTTAGTGTCAGGCAATTCAGAGAAGAGAATTCCACAAAAGAGAGGAAGGTGACAGGAAAAGATCCGTTAACTAACACACACATACATACACACATGCTCTTTCACCAAATAAAAATGTTAAGAGGGAGCCTAGAAAATTAGTAATTAGAGACAGGAATTTTCTGCATCATTTTAACATATTATACCCTCCCCCCAAAACAGATTAACTGATATATTGCCTATTCTGAAATTAAGTGATAACATCAAAATTTAGGCGATAAAATACTGTTTCAATTTAAACAGTTAAAAATCTTAGGTTAGTTAGCAGATGTTGATAAAGAAGTTTATATACTTACTTTTGCTTGTTGAAGAAGAAAGGTATGAATTATTCCCACTCCCATCTCTTAGGCCTCACAAGTACTCTTTGAACCTCCGTAACCCTATAACCCATAATTTCTCAAAAAATTCATATCTGCTGAGAAATTTTCACTGGTTCCCAGATAAATTCAATTCTTATTGTCTTGTTTTATGACTTAAGAAAACTAGAAGTTGGAGGAAATTAGTGACTTTAACAAAACATATTTAGCAGTTCATGAAGCAACTAACCAATTTCTATAGTGCAAGGAATATTAACTGATTTTACCTTAGACCTATTTTGATCAATTCTTTTTCTTTCTTGACAAGGCCTACTTGTTTTATTGGTCTTTCACATGTAACTCATATGTATTAATTTGAAAGGTGTTTTTGATAAGCAGTACCAAGCTCACTGTAAACAATAAATACTGGAAAATTATATAAATAAGTGACCTTGGAGAACCCATAAAGATCTAAATTCACTCATACTGTGTATCTTCCTAGATGCCCTCTCAAACATACGTGTTCCCACCTTGCTTTAATAAATGTATGTCTTGTGCTACCATACTTTCTTTTGAAAACCTTGAGGTGATGACCACTAACAGAAAAAGGTCAATGTTTGTGTCTACCTACTCCCACTCTTTTATTCATTCAACATTTAAAGTTTTCTAATACATACAGTATAGCATAATAGTAATTAAGAAACAAGGGCTGGAGCAAGATTTCCAGTTTGAATGTGAACTCTACTATTTACTGGCTATACAATTCACCAATCTAGGCCTCAGTTTTCTAATCTGTAAAGTGGCACCTAATGCAAAGAATTAATGTGAAGATTAAATGAGCTCATACATGTAATATGCTTAGACAATGTCTAGTACAGAATAAGCATTCAATAAATATTAATTATTTCTATCACATTCCAGGCCCTGTGCTAGCACTAGGAATGCAATGGTAAATAAAAGTAGGTACAGTCCTCAGCTTTGCCAAACATTAAGTATAGTTCTAAAGCTTCATACATTATTTCCCCCTATTAAAATATAAAGAATTGTTACCAGATAATGAAAAGACCTTTTTTTTTTTTTCTATTTATGGTCACTCCTGCGGCATATGGAGGCTCCTAGGTTAGGGGTCAAATTGGAGATGTAGTGGCTGGCCTACACCACAGCCACAGAAACGTGGGATCCAAGCCGCACTTGCGACCTATACCACAGCTCACAGCAACGCTGGATCCTTAACCCACTGAGTGAGTCCAGGAGTAGAACCTACGTCCTCATGGATGCTAGTCAGATTCATTTCTGCTGAACTACAACAGGAACTCCCATGAACAGACTTTAATAATAGGAAAAAGTTTAAACAAGAAACAAAAGGTTAAAAGAAAACAGTATTTTGGATATAAAATTGAAGTAAATATTTAGTTTTATTTAAAGCTCCATATATTTCTGCTGCCTTTATGGACAAAACCGTATGATACTATTATCATTTTTTCCAGAAACAAATTCTAGCTTTATTTTGTGATTTATTGATTACCTAAGGCACTAGTATTAGTTTTTAAAAATATCATTGCTAATCTTTACATCAGAAAGCCATCTATTTTAAGTATGCAATTTAAAAATATGTGATTTTAGGTCGCAGACGCGGCTCGGATCCTGCATTGCTGTGGCAGTGGCGTAGGCCGGCGGCTACAGCTCTGATTGGACCCCTAGCCTGGGAATCTCCACATGCCACAGGTGCGGCCCTAAAACGACAACAGGCAAAAAATAAATAAATAAATAAATAAATAAATAAATAAATAAATAAAAATATGTGATCTTAGTCTATGTGTAGCAACTCCTCCCCCTCATCAATGAATCTCTCTCTATAAGAAGGAAATCAGTTCAAAATACAAAATAGATTTTGTGCAACAGATATTTATTTTTTTCAAGAGGTTTTATTACTGTTTATTTTAGAAACATTTTTATGGACACTTTTTTCCTTTCTCTTTTCTTAGTTCTGAAAATAAAAGAAAGGCAGAAGGATATTTGTAAGGTCTACATTTAATGTTATCTAAACAATCTATAGGTTTGGACTTAAGTTATAGAAATGTCTTGCGAAACTAGAGCCAAGACCTAATATGAATATTAGAAGAATCTGAAAACTGCAGGGTCCCTAGTTCTCATTTTGAATAGGTGAGAGTCTTGCCCTATGAATAATCTTGAAGACTGTGAGAAAAGGTAGAAAAAAGCTTTCCCATATAATTACATTAACTGTTTAATTCCACTTCCCATCATTGATTTCATTCCATTTCTAGAATACCATAAAGACCATACTACTGTCTTGTAAACAGGATGTTGTGCAGTATTTAACATACTGTATATTCATTTGTATTTGAAGGGAGAGTAAACTGGAATAATGAAAAATACCTATTAAACTGTAATTGTTTAAAGGCAAGAGCCTCATGTTATTTGGCCTTAATTTTGGCACTGATCAGGTTAAGAAAAGAAAGGTTATTGATGAAGATGGTGACACTCTAATCAGGTGTTCACTCATCTTCAAAAGCACTAATGCTGGAATCTAGGTAATTATTTATTTAGGGTATTTGGGACTTTGACCCACTTTTGTTTTTAATTACTTAATGACTTTTATTACATTTATAGGTGTCCACTTTCAAGCTTAGTAATACGAACAGGATACGTTGTATTTAACTTTTAAGAGCTAAGTGCATCAGCATAAAATGAATTAGAATTGCTTGGTAATGAGGAAGGGTAAAGGCAAAAGAACAAAACCTCCATTATGTGCTAGTCTATACGCCTAGCTATTTTCATAGGCCCTCACGGTAATCAGTTTACTTAAAAATGTGAAGAAAAGAAAGAAATGGGGATATCTTATTAATTCACAAAGGAGAAGAGTTCTATCAGGGACTGATAAACAGTAAAGAGCATTCTGGCCTGGGATAAGAAGATGGACCAAAGGCTTCTAATGTGAGTATATTAGTTCTGCTTTCATAAGATTTTATGCTAAGATGTACTTATGTTAAAACAATGTACATGCTTGCACACACACATGCATACATAGTACATACTCAAGAGGCTGTTATTGTTCTCTAAGAACGGGCTTTCAACTGGGAAATATGGTTTCTCAGGCCATGTTCAAGATGATGTAGCCAACACTTGACAAACCATGATGTAGCTGGCAGCTCAAACGATTCCTTGACATTTATTCAACATGCCTCATATATATTAAACACCAATCTTTGCCAGTTTCCAAAGATAAAGACGTCAGATAACTTTAAGAACCTCATAATCCAATGTTGAAGACAAGATCACAGTTAATTTTTGGATAATGTTGTAAGCGGTGTGACAGGAAAAGATGGCAGTAGTTTTACAGCCCATGATAGATTTTCACTTGACACTGGAAATATGATACACACAGTAGGGAAACATCATACAGACCACCTCTCCTCCATGTTCCTAGCCTCTATCATCAAATTTTACCAGCAGGTTTTGTCACCAACCATATCTTCCTCACTGAAAAGGTAATCACATTTTATAATTCATGATTGATGGATTCATTCTAATATGCTGTATTAAAAAAAATCAGGATATAGTCCAGACTCGTGAGGCTATGCTTTCTCCCACATATAGCTTAGTTTCTCAGAGAAAAATATGTGGTTGAAGCTCTAATGTTTATAATATCTCCTATAATGAAAAAATACACTACTTTACACTATACTACACACACACACACACACTGAGATCCACATTAGCAAAGATAACTCCATCTCTGAACACTTCAGGCAGCAGAAACATGTGGGGGTCCTACTAAGACTCTGGAGGTCCTTATAGAGTAAGTGACCTAAGCTAGGTAGGTTTCCATAGTTTCTTCAGTATTTTTTTAGTAGTTTCAACAATGTCAAACCAGATTAAGGTTAAGAAAACTGTTTTAAATCAAATGACCCAGATTTGGAGTAAGTAGCTTTCCTTTTGCAAATAATCAGACACATAACTAGTATTGGCAACAAAAATGATATCTGCCAACACTGTTCATGTATAAAATAAATCTGTAAGATTATTAATGAATTAATATTACCTCCTGGAAGCTGACTCTTCCTTGGAGATATACAGAAATAATTTGGGAGCTGCTTAAATTTTTTTCTTGATGCTGATGAATGACCACCTTATACCGTTTATTGGATATCAAGAGTTCTAGATGTCCAGAAACTTTAAGGCAAGTCCTGTGGCATGTCACCTCAAATCAGAACTTGATTAAAGGTGAAACTTTTATGATTATAATAAAAGAATAACAAAAACAGGAAGGTATCCCATAAAAGCATAAAATTTGAAAGGTTAAAACTTGTGTTTAGAATGAATCCAGCTCCTAGTTATAGCCAACAAAGCCAGGCAAAGAAGGAATCATCAAGCTCCTAGAGGGAATCATAGAGCTAAATTTCTGCTGTGTGCTAAACTTGAGAAAACTGGATTCCATCCACCTGGCAAATCTGAAAAATGGGGACCCTGGAACTGGCATGAGTTTGGGTTAAAAATCCACCGAGGAGTTAGAAGCTAAGCTATCAAATGATTAAAATCGCTTCTAACAGGGATTATTTTCCACTGTTTCATCAGTAAGGAAGCAGGTGCCTCCATACTATTTCACAGGACGGGAATGCTTTCTGGAGTTATATTGTTCAAGAGCTGCTTTTTAAAATAGCAATACTCTTACCATAGTAAAACTTGCCTGCTGAGTCAAAAGGAAAGTTGGCCTCATCTACCTTTAGAGCCCAGGAAGAATTTAAATTGCAAAGGTGCCTGGCATGATTCCAGCTGTTGGCCACAACAGATACTTTTAAATATCTACTCTTTTATTGATCTGAAGGTATATGGATAAGCAAGTATACATTGTAAATGGAAAACAGAAAGAAGGAGATCTTTAAAAGTCTAGTTGACTGAAAGCAAACATTGAGAAACCTGTACTTTCCCTTTGTCCATCCAAAGAATCTGGCTTTACCAGACTACACTCTAGGAGGGGGAAAAGAAATCACAAATAGCACCAAGGTTTATGATGAGTAAGGGAAAGAAAGTGCCAAAAAGTACATAATATGTCCAATAAGGATATTAAATCTAAAGCTATCAAGTCCACCTTCCCCTAATTCCCAATGACTTTTACTCAGTTCAATTTGAAACCATCATAGAACTCTGTTTTAGGAAACGATCTTACTCTACAAATTTAATTAGCAGGGATGGTAAAATAGGTTTTGTAACCATAAATGACTAGCCTAGAAATATAAACACTGATAAATTCCATTGGAACATTTTGACATAAAATTTTGCAAGAGACATATCCTTGCAAAATGTTGGAGTATATTAAAGACCAGAATGTCAAACAGATGAGTGCGTGTTTACGTGTGTATATATGTGCACGTGCATGTGTGTTTGGATGGTGCTCCCCCAAAGTTGCTTGAGTGAGGCTAAAAATTCAAAAAATTATAGAGTAGTCACATAATACAAATAGACTAGTGTAATTAAGAGAAACCTATATGTAACCAACCAGCAATGAGTTATTTCACTTGTCCGGACTATGACAGTAAGATGGAGGTAGATTTCCTGATTACTTATTTTTAGTAGGTCATGCCAAGTAGTATAAAGAACAGAGAGATTTAATCATACTTCATGAAAAGATTTAACAAAAATGTAGTTGAATGTACAGCATACAATGTATTCAATTTGAGATTCTGAAACTTTTAGGTACGTATGACAATTTTGTGTTTGGGAGCTTAAGAATGAAATGAAAACTAGGTAGAGCTTACTCTACCGTGTTTAATATAAACTTACAAGCTGGGAATAATAACATTATTTGCCTATTCCAGGGATTCGCTCACTGAAAGAAAGCAAACTGTTGGAGCTACCAAAGGGAAAGAGGGAAAAGGGACTAGAAAACAGTCATCATCAGACATTTTTCTTTGTTTTAATTAAAAATCCCGGTAGTTTCTTTCTTGGGAGGAATAGTTTGTTCTTGGATTTTACTGGGTGGTCTTAGGGAGCCCACTGCTTGTGGTAGGTAAGTGGTTCCTTAAAAATTGGAAGAATCTCTAGGCATTTCACAGAGGCATTTGTGGGATGTTTGCTTGTATTTAAGGGGATTGAGTGCTAGGACCCAGGCTGTAGCTGTCCAAGGGTCTACAGTCGGCCATGGAGGATATATAAGCAATCCTTCTTGGGAAGCATCTCCGCTTTCTCTCACCTGTCCTTGCATGCCATCAATGAGAAGAGAGTGAAGCAACTCTTACTAGGTGCATCAGTTCTTTCACGACTAAATTACATTGCGCTGTGAATGTTCTTAAAACATTCATCCAACAGCTCCCTGTGCCCAACACATGGTTTCACAGCCAGAAAGAAATCAAAACAACCATGTCACCTATATGCACAAATGAATTTTTCCTTGTATCTAATCTCCTAAGGGGGTCACAAATTTATTCTTTCCCTATGAAATAACCAGAAATTCTATGATAATTATGAAAAAAAAATCGAAAGAAGGAATGATAAATAAGTTCAACAGATTTGTTCAAAAGCTTAAATTACTTGTTGGAAACAAAATGAGAAACAAGATGATGAAAATCAGAATGGAACAAAACAAGAAGAAATATTTTGGGGAACAGTCCCTAGAAGAAATTTGGAATGTACACTGCTCTATTGTCATATCTACCATTTTTTCAATAAGTTGAGATGAATTAGTGTATTAACCCCAATTGACAATCTAAATTACTAGGAAATTATGTTCTCAGAAATACCCAAAGCATTCTTTAAATGAATTACCAAATGCATTTCCATGTGCAAATTGACTAGATACTTGTCTGAATTGGAAGATATGATTCAGAAAATCTTGGGCAGATAGAGCCTTTAAGGAACACAGAAATATACCTAGTCTACCCCCAGACATTTAATGAAATTCTGAATCTAATCTAATGAGAACCCATTTCTTGAGTTAATACCAGAGCAGCATCTCAACTGGCCTGAAATATTTTGGTCACTTTATGAAGGAGAAGAAATCAGCTGGCTTTGGAGAAAGTGAAAAGAATACTCTTTTATAAGCATTTCTTACAATGGCAATTAGATTGTTATTATTTGTTGGGTCACAAAAATCAGATGAAACGTTTTTTTCTCCTAAATTAGCAGAGATTGTCACTGAAACATCTGGTATGTTTAACAACTGTGCACAGTAATAAAACCCAATATCAGTCATGTTATCCAAACACTAAGATAAAAAATAAGCTTCAGGAGAGTTCAGGAGAGTGCAGCAGAAACAAATCTGACTAGTATCCATGAGGATGTGGATTTGATCCCTGGCCTCACTCAGTGGGTCGGGGATCCGGTGTTGCCATGAACTGTGGTGCAGGTCACAGACTTGACTTGAATCACATGTTGCTGTGGCTGTGGTGTAGGCTGGCTGCTGTAGCTCTGATTCAAGCCCTAGCCTGGGAACTTCCATATGCCGCAGACGTGTCTGTAAAAAGAAAAAAGAAAAAAAAGAAGAAAGAAAGAAAAGAAGCTTCAGAATTCATAAATGCAACTGCTGATGTATTAATGAGCAAGAAAATTACCAATAAAGGAGGCTGGATATTGTAATAAAATTTTTAAAAAGGATTGGGGGGAATAACTTGTCATGGTTTTGATCTTATTGTATAAAAAGAGTCAACTCCCTCTTTAGAGATTTATCAGTTTTCTCAAGGCCTCTGGGTAGCCTAAATGGTTCTGTAGTGCTATATTATACCAAACTTTCATAATAGTATTCAGTGCAGTGTAATTTAATTTAGGTGTGAAAGAATTGATGCACCTAGCAAGAATTGCTTCACTCCCTTCTCACTGATGGCATCTGATCTAATAGGTGAAGAAACATGCTGAATTGTCAGAGAATACATTTCAATGAGAAAAAGCACTACAGCACAGAAATATTTGTGGAAGTGCTGACAACATATCAATTAATAATGCGTGCAAGATACTAAGAGAGGATATTCTATCCTTTACGAGTTGAGGAAGAGCCAGGTCAGACTTAATTTCATGTAGGCTCTTATATTGCAACAGAGCAAATAATTTCACCTTTGGTGGACTAGTCAGATCTGGCTAAGATCTTGCTCATAGCTGGAATGAGAAAGAGCAACAAGCAAAACAGTGCATATGGTCTGTTCCTATCTATGTAAACTGGAAAAGCAGGGGAGGGTATATGCATGTAAACACTTGCATATACAAGAAATCTTTGATTTAGGAAGAAAATCGGTGATAAATGGGAAAATAGGTACCCCTGAGGTGAGATACCCCAGGGTAGGGAAGGAGTAGGCTTAGTTTCCAGTGTGTACTCCTTTGTGCTATTTTGAATTTCTTCTTCTATTTTAACAATGAGTATATACTAAATACTTAAGAAAAAAAAATTTTTAAAGAATGGCTGGAGAATAGATGAAGATTAAGTACATTATGACAGTAAATTAACAAGCTGCTGAAGAACTATTCTGAATTCCACATGTTACTGAAAAAAAAAAAGATAGTTTACTCTTTGGCCTACAGACATAGTGACTTAGGAATTGAAACAAAGACAGTTTAATGACTAAATATGACTTGATAAACCCCAGTACTGCTACTATTAGTTGTCTGTCCGTGGGCAGTTAGCATTTATGCCCTCCTTTGTAAATGGGGTAAGTATACACGTGTGCACGTGGGCTTGCGTATGGTAGGGGACAGGCTGGGAGTAATCAGGACTGACTACCTGGAGTCAAGTCTTACTAACTAAAGGAGTAGGTCTTACTAACTAAAAGAACTGATCCTGTATACCCTGTATAAAGATACTTAAACTCCAGTAAGGTTTTTGATTAAGTTTTCCTCCCCATTTAATAAAGTAACAAGGGCAATGAGAATTGAAGATCTCCCTCTGTTGCAATTATTTCTTCCTTTACAGTCTTGACTTCAGCTGGTCTCCAAAGTTGCTTCATCTATGATACTCATCTTTAGAGAGATGCTGGATACATTTCCATGGGCCTATATTCCTAGAAAGTTTTCAGAAATGTGTATTGTTTATTAAACTCTGATATGTTCATGTTCACTAAAATTTTACTGACAGAAAACCCCAGCCAGTCATCCATTAGCACTTTCTCCCCTATTTATTAATCATAGCTATCCTTCCCAAAACGTCTAAATTTCTACTCATTTTATCTGTATAAGCAGCCAGTAGTAAAACACCATTCCTTTTCTTGATTCCTATGCTTTAAACCAGCAAAATAAAATAGGCCAAACATATTTGACTTATGTTTATAAAATAGTGCTACCCAGCAAAACTCTATTTAACACATCTTTAAACTTTAGGAAAGTTTAACTGTTACCCCAGGTTTAAAAAGTAAGTTATATGAGTCAACACTAAAACCACAAAGATGAAACAGGCAACAGATTTCTTTTCAAATGAGTTTGCTGTTTCGTAGTTTTGCAAACCAATCACATCGAGTCACACCAGTACGAGGGACAGTGGATGTTTACACGAAGGTACCCTGGAAGTAAATTGAAAACAACTCCTCAATCTAAACTGACTGCCTCTTGTGTAGGAGCTGTTTCCCCAATGGGCTAGCAAAATGAACAGTAGTTTTGTATAGTAATTCAGAAGATAATTGATTATTTGCCAGTGGTCTGTTTTTCAGTTGCAATTTATTATTATTTTTTTTATTCACTACTGGGACCCACTTTCAATTTCACAGTCTTCCGCACATTGTGGACAGTGGCGTTTAATTTCTTAAAGGAAAGCTCACACTCTCTATTATAGTTAGACTAGAGGCTCTCCAAAGAGTGGGCAGGAAACTTTCCAGGGAGAAAACATCTATGCTTACATTTGCATGCTCACTCTATCCATGGTGTCATGGTTTACCAGCTGGGAAGGGAATTAAGAAAGAGCTTTTCTTCATTTAAGAAAAGACATCTTTGTGGCTCACATTCTTAGATATTCTGTCTGAGGCATGGTAAACATTCCTGAAGATATCATTGTTTAATTGTTTATGGATTACTTCTCTTTATTCTACTGTGAAAATAAAGAGTTTCTAGCAGAGTTAAGGAAAATCTTGTCAGGAAACAGTTGTTTTCCTCCTACAGACTAACATTCCTGCAGGCAATGCAGCAAATTAACCAATATAAATGTTTCCTTCAAAACACAGAAGTCTTTTATCTATTTAGGAACAGATCACACAATATAACATGCTGAACTATTTCTATTAAACCCAAAGATGACAAAAAATTGAAAAGAATAAATCCATTATAAAGAATTCATATCTGCTGCTTTGTGAGCAATCCATAATACACCGTATTGTGCAAACTATAGGAGATGATGACCTAACAATACAGAATGTAGAGAGGGCTTTTGACAACAGAAAAGCATAAGAGAGTATCATTTAATGGAGAGTGAAAAAAAAAAAAAACGATCCTGGATTCTTTTTCCTCCTTTATTTGTTGTATCACTTTGTAAAACCCCTCTATGCCTTGCTCTCTTCATCAGAAAAATGAGACCTATGGTTTTATTTTTTATCAAGTGCTTTAGGATTTAGGAGAACCCAGAATTCATTATATGATGAGAGCCACCATGGTGCATGCCATGTGACTGCAGCAGAAACGGATCTAAGGACCAAAAGCAAAACATGAATCAGCAATGAACACTCATTTTGTTTGTTTAAAACCCCAGGATGTGCAAATATATGTCAGAACTGAAGTTGACCCTCTTCCTTTGCAATCACACATTACTACATCTGGGTCTGGTTTTGAAACTTGAGTGTAGTAGAAAGAATGTGAATATAGGAAGGAGTAAAGGGCAGAGTCGCTCTCAAGCAAACCCCAAGTCACAACACCAAGAGCTACGCTAACTCGTGCTGAACCCCCTCCAAAGGACAAGAGATAGAGGGCACTGATTCTATCTCTCCTTCCTCAACAAAACCCTATGTCCAACAGATTTATATGCTGAGGAGTCCAGTCAGCAAAGTAGGAGCTGTCTCCTCCAACTGCCCACAGTTAGATGGGCTTTCAGGACCATGGGAGAGTCAGAACTGGGGATAATAAGGATCATTATGTTGAGAAGTGGGCCAAGATGGTAATACTAGGAGTTCTAGGTTCCAGTGCTTATTCCAACACAAATGTACTGCAATATTTTCAAGAAACCAAACTCTTTGAACCTTTTTCTCAACTGATACCAAGGGTATGAAAGATGGGTAATTGGTTTAAATGATCTCCTTCCAAGATCTAGAATTCTGCTATTCCCTGAATGCATGGATAATTACTTAAGATCTGGAATATATGATTGAGTAGGAAAAATTTAAAACACCAAGGTAACTTTCTCTGAAAATAATATAATCCTGGCATCAAGATGATAGAAATGGAGGGGGGAGGGCAACAGGAAATGCCATAGTCACAGAGTTAGCTAGTGGCAAAATTATGACTAGACTTTTGGGTTTGAAAGTGAATTCTGATTCTTTTTTACACAGCAGTAGGTTTTCTATAAATTCTCTAATTGAGATGCCTAAATCTAAACTCATTAAAAAAAAAAAAAAAGAGTCCCAAGCACAGTGACACAAACACTGTCTTTGTCTTTCTCTCTCTCACTGTACATATATAATCACTCAATATATATTGTATTTTTAAAATAAATAGTATTCCCACATGAACCTATTCTCTTTTCTGTACCCATCATTCAAGATGCCTAGTATCCAGAGACAGAAATCCTGGCTTTATCCCCTCTCCTACACTGCCACGCTGGAACACTGTGCATTCACCTTTGACTTCTTTCTCCATTTCTATATTCTTTGCTTCATTCACAATGTTTGCATCATTCAGGCCTTCATCTCTTGTCTCACCTTTGCTCTCCTTGCCTCTAAATCCCTCCCTCATACCACTGCTTTAAAAAAAAAAAACTTTCTAAAATTAAAATGTAGGCATATTTTTTATCTGCTTAAAAACTGTCAAAATTCATGTACAACTCAATAGCAAAAAAGCCAACAACCCAATTGAAAAATGGGCAAAAATCCTGAATAGACATTTCTCCGAAGAAGATACACAGATGGCGAACAAGCACATGAAAAAATGCTCAGCATCACTGATTATTAGAGAAATGTAAATCAAAACTACCATGAGGTACCACCTCCCTCCAGTCAGAATGGACATCATTAATAAGTCCACAAATAAAAAGTGCTGGAGAGAGTGTTGAGAAAAGGGAACCCTCCTGCACTGTTAGTGAGAATGTAAATTGGTACAACCACTATGGAAAACAGTATGGAGGTACCTTAGAAAACTATACCTAGAACTACCATATGACCCAGCAATCCCACTCTTGGGCATACATCTGGACAAAACTTTCCTTGAAAAAAGACACATGCACCCGCATGTTCACTGCAGCACTATTCACAATAGCCAAGACATGGAAACAACCTAAATGTCCATCAGCAGATGAGTGGATTAAGAAGATGTGGTATATATACACAATGGAATACTACTCAGCCATAAAAAAGAACAAAATAATGCCATTTGCAGCAACATGGATAGAACTAGAGACTCATAATAAATGAAGTTAAGTCAGAAACAGAAAGACAAATACCATATCACTTATGTCTGGAATCTTATATATGGCACAAATGAACCTTTCCACAGAAAAGAAAATCATGGACTTGGAGAACAGACTTGTGCTTGCTAAGGGGGAGGGGAAAGGAGTGGGATGGATTGGGAATTTGGGGTTAATAGATGCAAACTATTGCCTTTGGAATGGATAAGCAATGAGATCCTACTGTATAGCACTGGGAACTACGTCTAGTCACTTATGATGGAGCATGATAATGTGAGAAAAAAATGTATACATGTATGTGTAACTAGGTCACTTTGCTGTACAGTAGAGAGTTGACAGAACACTGTAAACCTGCTATAATAGAAAAAATAAAAATCACTATAAATGAAAAAAACTGTCAAAGTTCATTAGTATACTGACAGGATGAAATCTAAGCTTTTTAGTAGGAAAAACCAAGCCCTTTTTGCCCATGGCTACCTTTGCAGCTCAACTCTCTTCATTCTCCACGTGCACTCCATGTTTCAGCAAAAACAGATCCTGGCACATATTTCCCAGGTACTGTATACCACTGTGCCTTGGCACCTCAGTCTGGAAATCCCTATTCTTTTTCCATTATTTACTTGAAAAATGCCATTCATGTTTTAAAACTCATGTAATTCACCCCTCCACTGGGATCCCTCCAACTCCACACACCTCCTCCACCCCCCCGCTCCCCCCCCCCAGGGTTAACTACATCTTGTTCTAAGCTGCTTCTGTACTTTGGACAGCCTTCCACTGTTACATTCTTCACACTGTACTGTGATTGTTTATTTGTATGCCACCTCCCCACTATAAACTGTGAAACTCTTGAGGGCAAGAATTGCATTCTAATCAATAATCCTTAGCACAGTGCCTGGAACATGGACAGTCCTCAATATTTTTTTATGACTATGAATGAATGAACAAACAAGCAGACATTCATTCATTCAACAATTATTTTACTTGGAGTTCCCTTCATGGCTCAGTGGTTAACGAATCCGTCTAGGAACCATGATGTTGCGGGTTTGATCCCTGGCCTTGTTCAGTGGGTTAAGGATCCAGCGTTGCCGTGAGCTGTGGTGAAGGTTGCAGATGCTGCTCGGATCCCGCGTTGCTGTGGCGAAGGCCGGCAGCTACATCTCCTGTTAGACCCCTAGCCTGGGAACCTCCATATGCCGCGGGTGCGGCTCTAGATAAAGGCAAAAAGACAAAAAAAAAAAAACATTATTTTACTAAATGTCTCACAGAGTTCAGAGAAAGAAATAACAACAGCAAAACTCCACAATAACAAAGAAAATAGAAGAATAAACAAATTAAGTTAACAAAAAAAGAATACTGATAAAAGAGTCTAGAGCTACTCAGAGAACTAAAGTGATATGATAGAATGGAAAATGACCAAGTATCCACATTGGTTCACATGGTCATGAAAGGCTTCTTATAACCCCCGAATGATAAACAACTGTCTAAATGTCCATCAACAGATGAGTGGATTAAGAAGATGTGGTATATATACACAGTGGAATACTATTACCAGGAAAACAGCTATTGTCCTGATGATTTGAAGTAAAGAGTGTAATCAAAGACAGCTTAGAAGGTTTTAGTTTTAGCAACAAAGTAAAAGCGGTGCTATATACTCCTTAGGGAACCCTAGGAGAGGTGCAAATTTGGGAGGACAAAATTAAAAGTTAGTTATTTGACTTCAATTTGTAGATACCTGCTGGAGACATCTAAGTAGAAATGTCCAATAGGCAGTAAGATACAGGAATCTGGTGTCTTCCAGGGCATTGTGACCACGCAAAAACACTTGGGAGCCATCAGCTCCCTCAAAAATGATATTTAAAGACACCATGGGGCTGGATGAAGTCATGTACAGAGACTGTTTAGGTTAAAAAGAAGGGCCAAGTCCTGGGAGTCACTAAAATGTAGAGTTCAAACAGAAGAAGAGCCACTAAAGGATAATGAGAAGGATATGCTACTAAGCTAGGAAGAAAACTAGGAGATCACGGTCAACTGCCAGTGTATAAAAAAGGAGGCAGTGGTTAACTTTGTTGAACTTTGCTGAAAGATGAATTAAGATCAAATGTTCAGTTAGTGATCTCCAAAAACACTGGTTAGCTAGATGAACACTCTAAGGGCAGAGATAGGAATGAAGCCTTATTCGAGTAGAACCCTGGCTCTTCATTAAACAAACAAACAAACATGAAACAATATTACACAATGATTAAAAAATCATTTTTTCTTCATTTCTAGTTAAAATAAAGCTTAAAAAGTGGGCAAAACTTAGAGGACATTTAGGACTGATTTCAGGAGGAATTTCCTAACAGTATAGTTAACGATAACAAAAACAAAAATACATAGTGTAGCCCTCTATCACATATTTAAATACACAGTATTACCCTCTATCACATCCTGTTGTACTAGTCAATTTAACCCCTCCTTTTATTTATCCATATTTTCATTTTAATCTTTTAATTATTTTTCCTTTTTACAGCCATACCACTACATATGGAAATTCCCAGGCTAGGGGTCGAATTAGAGCTGCAGCTGCTTGCCTACACTACAGCCACAGCAACGCCAGATCTGAGCCCTGTACCACAACCCACAGCAGTGCTGGATCCTTGACCCACAGAGTGAGGCCAGGGATTGAACCTGCATCCTCATGGATATTAGCTGGGTTTGTTACCACTGGGCCACAATGGGAACTCCTATTTATATTTTTTAACTGAAAAAAAAAAGTTTGTCAAAAACTACTCAAAATATGACTGTCATTTTTCTCATATTCTTTTATAAATCCATATACCTAATAACAACTAAACATTCACTTTGGCTTTTAGAAACCAAGAAATAAAAATAATTACTGTGTGAATGAATCTCCAATTGTTATATACACTGGTCTAGAAAGAAAATTCATTTTAAAATTTGTAGACTGAAGATAAAATGAAATGGTACATTCTACAATCAGACTGTCAGTCATAGCAAGGCTGAATAAAACTACTTCCTTTTACAAATTCTACATTTCAAGTTACTCTTACAGCTTTCTTTCAAAGAGATGACAAAGATTTCACAAATCATAATCTACTGAGCAGACTCTCAAAGAAACAAAACTAATGTACATCAAGGTGCTAGTCTCTACTTCCCTAGTGACAAAAATGTTCTAATTGCTGAGGACTTATGTGATTAAAAATGGTTATCTTTACAACACAGATTCATGATTTAATAAAAGAAAACTTAAATCCCACTCATAACCTTCTAGTGTTTGTTGAAGTACTGATACCTTCTTTTACACAGAACAAAGAATGTTCAGCTTGTAAATTAACGGACTATCTAAGTAAAAACAGTAATTATTATCACAAAACATTCTTTTATTAGATAGAAAAAGATGTGCAAAAAGGTAATTCTGATGGACAGAAAAGCCTGGCTTTAGCAAAACTATGGTGATCTGCTTGAGTGAACTACAATAATTTTATAATGATCTTAAAATAAATGTGATCCCTTTTAAATTTTAGCTGCCACAATGCATTATGTCAAATATTAAAATAATGCAGTGTTAATACTGCAGCACACAATGTCTGCTGGTAACTCTGGGTTAGAATAGAGTAAGATGGCTAAATAGGTCTTAATTGTTTGGAAGGAAACAAAACAAAACAAAAGCAAAACCCATGAAAAACAAGTTCCTTAACTGCACAAAATAACTACTTAATTCAAGTTGGTAGTAGATATGTCGGATAGTGATGCCACCATGTATGTTTATCTTTTATGAATGAAGTATTTCCAGTAACTGATACACTAAACACCTGATATATACAGATATCTAGTTAAATACACTAAACAAAAGTACAATAAACATCTGATATATATGCACAGTACAGTATAAAAATTCGACAAAGAGAAAAGACTTTTGGCCTTTATGATAAAACTCATCTGCAGTTCTGTTTATTTTTTGGAGAAAGAATGCTATTGGTTTATTTTAGGAGCATGATTGGTTCATCAATAATTCTTAACCAACCGTAACATTAAGATCAGACTGGAATAGGAACTGAAAGATCACACGATGACTCACATTATCTACCAAGCTGGCATGACTTGGCAAACAGTATTTTACAAAATATTACACCAGTTTGTGATTGCCTGGAGATGCAATGTGCCATTTCTCTGTGAATGCTGAAGGCATGGCATATAAACTCTGCTACTCGCCATTGCCTATTTTTCTACACCTTAGCAACTGGCAAGTATTCCATGTGCAGCACAGGTGAGGGGTTTATGAATAGGTGACTGCAAAAAAAAAAAAAAAGCAGAGACAAAAAGGAATCAACCTCCATAGCATACTAACCATTGAAGGCCACTGAAGGGACCATGCATATTGGAGGTGTCATGTAAGATACAGGGCAGTGCTATCAGATGCGCTACAAGCTACAGACAATAACAAAACATGCAGAAAAAGAATTTATGACCATGAAAATATATCCCAAACAAGCATTTAGTATTGGAGGTGTGTATACTCTGAACTCAGAGCTCTATATGGTTACACCTCCTGACAAACTGCCCATTGTTTGCCTCATGATTTCAGAAGAGACTGTAATTTATAACCATATACAGAGGTACCTCTCAGCTTGTCTATGTATCAGGGTCAACATATCAGCCACTAAAAGGTAGCTGCCAAAACTGGCCATGCAGTTTTATAAACTGAGCACCCATGAATATTTTTAAGACAGCAACTAAGAATCAAATTTTCATGTATCTAATTTTTCCTGTAGTTTTTAATAACTGGAGAGGATTTTTACTGTATTTTAAGCATCAGTCAATGTGGTAAATATTATATAACATCACGGAATTACACACAGCTTCTGATTCACATTAAAAAGCACAGGCCGATGTCAAGTCTCAAAACAGGTGAGTGTTAACATGACAAGGATATGAAACATTCATATAATAATTCTGAAGTTTTCATCATTACATCTCTCAGATAAATTTAGTATAATTTCTTCAAAATTCTGTGAGTCATTCACTGGGCAACTCACTACAATTGCATAATCAATATATTATCAAGCCAGATATATCCTGGCAATATGGCAAGACTCTAGAAATGCCAGTGTCTGAATGAATGTCAAAGTATTACGCGTGTGTCACAAATGGCTAACAAAGAGATTCCAAATCATCCCTGTTACAGAGATAATTGTTTTACTTTGAAGTTCCTTAAGATCTATTATGTTAGTTCCCCGGTCAGAGCTATCACCCTCTCTCCTTTCTTTTTCCCTCACTCTTCAATCATAATAAAGAATTTTAAAAATATTTGACGAGATAACTGAAGTTATTTCAACAACTCTAACGTAGATTAAAAAAAAAATTCTATACGATTAGTTCTGTTAAAAAGAAGAATCTTTTGGGTTAAGGATCTCGTATTGCCATGAGCTGTGGTGTAGGCCGCAGACATGGCTTGGAATCTGCATCGCTGTGGCTGTGGTACAGGTTGGCAGCTACAGCTCTGATTTGACCTCTAGCCTGGGAACCTCCATATGCCGGGGGTGCAGCCCTAAAAATACAAAAATAAAAAAGTAGAAAAATCTTTAATCTGTTTGGGAGGATTTATTATGGAAAATTTTCATATCTTATGGTTCTTCAGAAAGCTAAGATAGCCAAGGAAGAGCTTGGGGCACATGTTTATAGGATGAAGTGCCCTACTGAGAATCTGTAAGAAAGGCTTGAATGCCTTAGTTATAGTTTGAGTGTATATCCTATGTCTCCTCCAATTAGACTGTATGTTCCTAGAGGGATTTAGTCAGTGCCTTACACACAATAGGTGCTTTACAAATATCTGGACTGATTTATTGAAGAAGCATCCATATATGGCCTCATGGAAATTCAAAGAAAAAAAATCCCCTATGTGAAAAACAAAGCGTTATTATAGTCATTGTTTTGCTTCCATTCTTCTGCCAGCATACTAAAATGACAAAAACAATAACAAAAAAGAGCAATGATAGTATGTACAGGTAAGTTTAAACTTCTCCATTATTTATAGAATCAAATAATTGTACAGCTTGTCTCTTGGATGCAGACCCTTCAGTTCAGTATCTTCTTTGCACCAACCACATATTTTGAGGAAACTGTAACTTGTTTTATAAGCTGTTTTATCCTCTCTCTCTCTGCACATTTCCTTGGATATGATATTTATTCTATCTTAATTTCTATAAACTGTGATTTCCGTATCTTTCCAAAGGGGAAAGAAATATAATAAAGTATAGTAGGGGACCACAGAGTTACACTTTACATTATTGATGTATTTTTTAATGCCCATACACAACTGCTTAGAATTTCTGGTATGAAAATATAAACATATGTGGGAGGACAGAAACTAAGCATTCATTATAGGGAAATATTACTGAAAATAAAAGTCCCTTATTTAGAAGAAATGTAGGTAGGCAGTGTTAGAATTAACTTGCCCTAAATGTGAAGCCATGGAACTGTATCTGCAAAGTGTAAATAAACATTTACCTTGGGATGTGGGCTTCACTTAAAGATTTCTTCAAATAGAAACATACTTCTTGTGAGACACTGGGTCCCCAAGGGGAGAGAGCTATAGAAATAGACTTCATTTCTACTGTTTCCTGTAGTAAGTTGAATCTGACAGCTGATTCTCCTCCAGACAAGGGGAATTTTTAAGCCTAGAATATAAACATAGTCCATTTTTTGTCTTCATCTTATCCTAGATGGTGCCTTTCCAAAATATTCCAGTGCATGAACTCAAGTTCGGTGAACTCTCCAAGATTACTCTGTCTTTCCCAGGGAGAAGAGATGTTCAAAAATTACATTGCCAATTATAAGCACTAATTTCATTAAAGCCTACATTTAATTGCCTGGGATTTACAAAAGATAACCACACTGTGCCACAACTTATTCCATTCTACAAAGAGGAAACTGAAGCTCAGAGAGGTTAAAACCATATGTTCTCTGGAGCAGGGATGGATCTTGTTTTTCATTCTATTTTCATGGCTCTGCACAGCGCAGTCTACTGGCAATATAGCAAAGCAGTTAAGAGCCAGGAGTCTGTAGTTAGATAGACTTGGCTTGGAGCACAAGTGCCTAGTGCTAGTAATTACTCGGTGGGTGACCATGAAAAAGCTGTTTTACCGTATCTGAGTCTCAGTTTCTTCACCTGTTAAAATGGGAATAATGACAGTATCTATCTTATAAAGTGTTGGATAATTAAATGAAGTAATACATGTAATGTGATCAGTGTCTGCTTACATAGCTAACATTTAATATATTAATATATTACTAATAACATTCTCATTATTGTCTGACATATAGGAAGTGCATGATATTTTATGGAATGAATGGATGAATGCAGCTATAAAGCACCAAACTAGAATCCTGATTTTCTCATTTCCCTCTCAAGTCCTGTCTCCCTTAGGTCATACTGTGTATGTAAATAGAAGTGTCCAATATGGTAACCACTAGCCACATGTGTCTACTGAACACTTGAAATATGGCTATAGAGCCAATAAGGAACTGAGCCTTTATCTTATTTCACTAGTGTTTAAATAGCCACATGTGGATAATGGCTACTGTATAGTACAGTGTAGGATATAATCTTCTCTTCTTTTAAAATACACGTTTGCTTTTACTTGTATCAAGCTATTTTGATATTAACTAAACTTTTTGTTGCAGAAATTATTTTTCTAAATTAAATTATATTTATAATTTAAATCTGTTTCCTTTTGTTTTATCTTCTATTCAGTGACATTTGTGAGCACTTTGCATAGAACTGGAAACAATTTTCAGAAACCTCCCTCTCGCCCCCAAATACACACACACACTGTTCTCTTTAAGCAAGCCAGACAAGCTTAATTCACTTAGACACTTTATCCTCCCTCATCTTCTTTCACTTTTCCTGTCCTTTTCTATACCTACCATTTTTCTAGATATGCGATGCCAAAATAAGATGCAATGTGCATTGAATAAGGTTTGTGGTGGGGGGAAGGAGGGAAAATCTGCTGACTTTTTTAGAACAGTTTTAGAGAAAATTTGCAAAGATAATAGTTCCTGGATTCCCTACGGCTAGTTTCTTATATTGTTAGCACCTTAGTTTGGTATGGTAGATTTGTCATAACCAATACTGATACAGTTTTCAACCAAAGTACATGTTTTATTAGGGTTTCTTTAGTTTTTCTGACTCCTTTTATTGGGGGGGGTGCACCCACAGCATATGGAGGTTCCCAGGCTAGGGGTAGAATCTGGGCTACAGCTGCCAGCCTACACCATAACCACAGCAATGGGGATCTGAGCCATGTCTGTGACCTACACCACAGCTGATGGCAACGCCACATCCCTAACACACTGAGTGAGGCCTGGGATCAGGCCCGCGACCTCATGGTTAGTAGTTGGATTTGTTTCCTCTGCACCACAGGGGAACTCCAGGTTTCTTTAGTTTTTAGCCAACGTTCCTTTTCTGTTACCATATTGGCTTTAGTCTTCATGTCTTCTTAAGCTCCTCTAGACTATGAGAGCTTTTCACACTTTCTTGTTAACCGATGAATAATTAGAATCACTGTGGTCGAACAAAGTATGACTGTGTGCCAATAGTCAAGAAAATAAGAATAAAACTAATTTTAAGACCAAAGAGAGAGGCAGTACTTCACCCAAAAGCCTAATGAGCTTACCCTGACAGAGATCTTTACAAATAACACCAGTCACCTTGGACCACGGAAGATGTCCTTGGGACACTCTCCTAAATGAAAGTAAATCATGGCTAAATACCTAAGGATGTTAGCTACTCCCTAATGAATGAAAATCAACCTAGCAATAAAACAGCCTCAAAATTTTATGCCCAGTTCATTGATGACATTATGTGCAATTCAAGATATTTTATCCCCACTCACCATTTACCCCTACACGCAATCCATGGCCTGTCTGCACACAATCCATGGCCTGTCATTTTTACAATGAAAGGAAATTAAATTTGTCTGGAATAATTTATTCTTCAAAATCTAGTCTGTGGCTACTTGGTAATTTGTGTTATTCTATAACACTGCAAATGACAACTGAATAACTGGGTTAGTATATTCTTATACATTGAAGTTAAACATTAAGCTTTCATAAAACATTGGATATTATAAACACAGTATCTCAGTGTAAAAATGGCAAAGAGGGAATATATTTTAATAAAAGGAGGGAGGAATGGCTTTCAAATACTTACAAAGAGTGTAACCCACCCTGTGATCTCTGTATAATTTATAAAATCAGTTACTGGCTCTTAGATAAAGACTAGGAGCCATAAAACAATCTTAGAATGTATACTGTTTGAACTAACTTTTGGATCCTACCTTTTTAAACGTACCACCTTCAGTCTAACCTACTCCCTTCTTGACAATAGTCTTACTTTCTACTCTCTTATAACAGTTCTGTTTTATCTTTTTAAACCAACATTTCCACGTTATTGGTGTGTATATGAAGAGCAAGGCATTTTTCTTTTTTTCTTTTTGGGCCACACCTGCAACACATGGAAGACCCTGGGCCAGGGATTGAATCTGAGCCGCAGCTGTGACCTACGCCTCAATACCTGATCCTTAACACGCTTCGTGGAGCCAGGGATTGAACCAGTGCTGCCACAGAGACAAGCTGGATCATTAATCCACTACGCCACAGCAGGAACTCCAGCAAGGTGGTTTAAAGGCTCAATTTTCCTTGGTTCCTTGCTTTTGCTGCACATAATTTAAGGCTATTTCCCCTCCCCTCTTAAAATGCCTCTTTGCTTCAGTTTCTCAGAACTTCTCCTTAACAAAAAGATAGTATTTGTCTTGTATTATCTGTCTCCATTTCTACATTCACTAAAAGTTCCAAAGTGCCATTTTTTTAACAACTTGTATTTTAGAAACTTGAATTACAGAACCTAAGAACTGGAATCAACTTCTACATTGTCTAGTCTACGTCCTTCATTTGACACAAGGGAAATCTGAGACCCAATACTTAGGAAAGGTCACAAAGTTTGTCAGCAGAAGAGTCAATTCTAGGTCCTAGATATCCAAAGTATAAAGTATAAAGTGCAGAATGATTCCACTGTACTGCCTCTTTATTTCATCTAAAGCAAGTTTCCGCAAAGGGAATTAGTTCCTAAAGTGCCAAGAGCATTTTTCTAAAATTGTCTGACTTTTGAGAACCAAGTATGGACTCTATAGGCATAAAAATAAGGCAATAGTGAGTGTACCTACTAAAATACATAATATGTGTCCAAAATTAAGGTACCAGAGTCTCTTTCCACATACCATCTAATTCCTTTAGTCCCTATACCCATTCTTTCCACTCTCTTTTGAGGTTTTGCTACATTTTTTAAATAGGGCCCCACCCAAGTTATATGGAGGTTCCCAGGCTAGGGGTCCAATCAGAGCTGCAGCGGCCGGCCTATGCCACAGCCACAGCAACGCAGGATCCGAGCTGTATCTGAGACCTACACCACAGCCCATGGCAGGGACATGGATCAAACCCACATCCTCATGGATACTAGTCGGGTTTGTTACCACTGAGCCACAACAGGAACGCCTGAGGTTTTGCTACATTTCATCTACATTTTCTAGTTGTGGTAATGGCACCAGTCACTAAGCACAAGACCTCACTTCCTCACTGCTGCCAACTACCTCTGAACTCCCTTCCTGGGGTGGTTTTAGTTATCTTTAGTAACAGGTAACCAGTCTGGAAGAACAGTCAAGGGAGCAGGCTGATACCGCCACAAATCCAATCTCATCTCCTATCTCTCCAACAAACTGTGAACATGGAACCGACTTGCTCTTCGTAGATTATGCCACTGTCTTTTGTGCTTCCAAGACTTTGCACATGCTTATGCACTACTCATTCTCATTTCACCTTATATCCCATCAATGAGCAACTGCCTACATTTCTTCAAAATTAAGATAAAACATCAGCTCTCTATACTTTCCCCAACCCACTCCCAGAGTTAGATGTACCCTCTTTTGGCTCCAATAGACCAGTAAATGTAATTTAATTGTGATACTTATTATTCTATGTAGTAAAACTATACTTTCCTAGACACATCCCCCTGTAGACTTTGAACTCCCTAGCAGCAAGAAACATGCCTTATTTGTTCTGGTATCCTTAGCAGGCTGCCTAGTAAAGAAAGTTTAAGTGCTGTAAAATTTTAGTAGAGTAACATAATATGTGAATACATATCTGGTGCCAGGAAATATGCTAAAGTCTCATAGGAATTACATATATCTCGCAATGTCCTTAAGCACTAGTGCTGTTATATGATCACTACAGATTATAAATCTAGAGAAGGTAAGCAAAATGACCATGTTTAAACACCATTTAACTTCAAGAGCTCAAATACAGGAGTTCCCTTGTGGTGCAGTGGGTTAAGGATCCAGCATTGTCACTGCAATGGCTCGGGTCGCTGCTGTGGCATGGGTTCAATCCCTTACCCACGAACTTCTGCATGCTCTGGGTATGGGTAAAAAAACAGAGAGAGGGAGAGAGAAAGATACAAGTCCATTTTCCTAAGTATTTTGTTGCTTCTCTGAGGAAATCAAAAAATAGTTGTTGAATAAATTAGTACATGAATGTCAGTATGGAAAGAGTACTATATTAAAGCAAATAATACCAAGAATTCTAAATGCTTAAGCTGCTCACTAGCCTTACTGGATACACAGCAACATTCATTCTAAGGAAGAAGATAGACATTTAGTGGGAACGTCATCAAAGTATAAATTTATAAGGATATAACAGGCATCTGAATACTTTTGCAGGGAAAATGATAGTATCAGTTTTCCTATTAGTTTATGAAGAACTCTGTGGAGAATGTTAGAATGACTGCTATAAAGAAAAAGGCCTGAAACCAATCCAGGAACACTCTTTTCTTCAAAAGAAAATTTCAGCTGATCTAGCCAGAAAATGTGGCTTTGAACAAGGAAGGCAACTGTGAGTTGGCTTACACTGGGTTGGACATTTCCCAATTTTTTTTCCCATGAAGCTGCAGTTTGGCCTTGCTTTTGGGGGGCTAGCAGTCTGCTAAGTGACCAAGACTGAGAACTCAGAGGCCTCGGGAAAAAATTCTGGCAGACAACAAATTATTTAATCTCCTTTCTTTTCCTGTTGCAATCTTTTGCTTAAAAAAAAAAGTGAGAGGTCAAAATGAAAAGAATGTGAGATTATTTTAATGGGAAAAGAATTCTGTGGATATAAAAATTCTGTTTGCTCCATTCCTTAAGAAAAAGGGCATTTTTTATACTGAGTGCAAATTTAAACTTCATAGTTTTGGATATTTTATTCTAGTGAATTTTTTTTGTCTTTTTGGCTTTTCTAGGGCCGCACTCATGGCATATGGAGGTTCCCAGGCTAGGCGTCTAATCGGAGCTGTAGCCGCCAGCCTATGCCACAGCCACAGCAAAGCGGGATTCAAGCCACGTCTGTGACCTACACCACAGCTCATGGCAACACCAGGTCCTTACCCCACTGAGCAAGACCAGGGATCGAACCTGCAACCTCATCGTTCCTAGTCAGATTCATTAACCACTGAGCCACGATGGGAACTCCCTATTCTAGTGCATTTTAATTATTATTAGTAGGGGCATTAAAAACTAGGCTATACCATCACAGTAATGCAGCAAACCAATTCAACATGCATTAAGCTCTCACTTCTCTGGAAGAGATATAAAAGGGGTACAAGGCAAGGGTCCTGTTCTTCAAGGAGGTACAGATGTATAGTCTTATTATGGAGACAAAGAGACACATCCAGAAAATAATTAGAGAACAAGACAGTATAAAAAAGGGAGGAAACCTAATCCAATATGTTACATTTAGTCATAGGTGTAGGGAAGGCTTTGAGTCAGTAGTAGGATGAGATATGCCTTGAAGGATTGCTTTTATATGTAAAAAGATTATTGAAAAAAAAAGTGTTCTTATGGTAATAGCATGAACAGAAATAGGTACAAAATAGCGTTTATTCAAGTGTTCATTCAACAAATATTTGCCAAACACCTGTATGTATAAGGCCCTGTGTCAAGAGCTAGCACGATATCTCATCTGATTTTACAGAGTGGAGAGATCACACTAGCCTGAACAAAGGACAGATTTACTATATGACTTTGGCTGAGTCACTTAACTTCTCTGAGCTCTAGTTCCTTGTCATGTAAAATGAGAGGATTAGCCATCATAGTCTTTAAAGTTGTTTTTCTGTTAGCAGTAATACTCTTTTTGACTTTAATTAAATCTTAAGCCTAACATAAATACATTGAAAAACCAGAATGGGCCTCCTCTCATTGCATCTAGAGTTGGGCTTGGGGGGGAAAGTAAACCCAGATACGGCTCTTGTTCGGCGTCTTCCTCTCCTTCTCCCTCCCCAGTGCCTGCCCCATGGCTCCTCTGCAGAATCTCAGGATTAAAAGGGAAATAGTTTTACAACTTATCATCCTCTTCCATCAATTCCTTCCCAGTCATAAAGCATTACAATAGAAAACATAAACAATCAGGAGTTGCCACTGTGGCGCGGCAGAAAGGATTCAGACTAGGAACCATGAGGTTGCAGGCAAGATCCCTGGCCTCGCTCAGTGTGTCAAAGATCCAGCATTGCTGTGGGTTGTGGTGTAGATCGCCGACATGGCTTGGATCTGGCATTGCTGTAGCTGTGGTGTACGCCGGAGGCTATAGCTCCAATTAGACCCCCAGCCTGGGAATCCCCATATGCCGAGGGTGTGGCCCTAAAAAAGACCAAAAAAAAAAAAAAAAGAGAGAGAAAATATAAACAATCAGAGGGTGGGAGTACCCGCTGTGGTGCAGTGGATTAAGAACCCAACTGCAACTGCTCAGGTTGTGTGGAGGCACAAGTTTGATCCCTGGCCCAGAGCAGTGGGTTAATGGATGTGGTGCTGCCACAGCTGCTGTGCAGGTCGCAGCTGTTGCTCAGATTCAATCCCTGGCCCCGGAACTTCCATATGCCATATGTGTGGCCATTAACCAAACAAACAAACAAACAAAAAACCAAATGATTTATTTTTCAAATAAATTTGGTAGAAAGGATCCTGGATTCCAGTATGCCAAAGCAGTGTAGAGTCTTAAGTGAAATGACAAAATTATTGTTTGAAATATTTATTTGAAAATGTCTGGTAATGCCATTTAGGAGAGACTAGGTGAAGGAAACGATGTTAAGCTAAAAGGCCTTGGTTATGTCTATAGCCGCATTACTGAAGATAGTAAGGGTCAAACCAACACAGCTAAGGGAGAATCTTCAGAACTTGGTAAGATTAAGTAAGGATGAAGGAGACAAAGAAGGAATCAAAAATATCATTCCATTTTATAAACCCAGTATTGTACTATAGATAGATAAGGGGACATAGACCTCAAACTTGGTGTGTATTGGACTTGCCTGGGGAATTTTAAGAGAGTGCACTGGAATCCTAACCACTAAAGAGCACTGCCTGGGAAATTATAAAAAATACTGATAACTTGTTCTCATCTCTAGAGATTCTGAATTAGTTAGATAGGGGTACAGTTTGGGGACTGGGATTCTAAAGCTCCCTTGGTAATTCTGCTCTGCAGCCAAGGTGGAGAATCACTGAATTAGAAGGACAGGGAGTTATGGAACACCTAGAGAATATGCTTTAATGAACTGTCTGCTGTTACTTTTATGGTTCAGCTTTTTCTTTTTCTTTTTTTTTTTTTTTTTTTTTGTGTGTGTGTGTGTCTTTTTAGGGCCACATCTACAGCATATGGAGGTTCCCAGGCTAGGGGTCAAATCGGAGCTACAGCTGCTGGCCTACACCACAGGCACAGCAGCGTGGCATCTGAGCTGCCTCTGCATCCTACACCACAGCTCACGGCAACGCCAGATCCTTAACCCACCAAGCAAGGCCAGGGATCGAACCCACATCCTCAAGGACACTAGTTGGGTTCGTTAACCACTGAGCCACGATGGGAACTCCGTAATTTTTTAAAGTTGACTTTTTTCCCCATCTTCTTTGCCCAATATTAAATACTAACATATAGCTACAGAATTACATGTAATAGCATTTTTCCCATTATCCTGTCAGTACATTTCTATATTTCCAAGAACACCGGTCTGTATTTTGCCAATGTTAAAAATTAATGAAAAAGCTCCACTAACAAGAATTTTGTGTATCTGTAAGTATGTGTGTAAATGCTACCATTTCAACAGTTTTCCATAATAACAGATTATTATTACAGGATCCTAAAGATGTCTATCCAAAAATTGTCTTTCTTTAAAGTACATGTACAAACACACACACACAGAATGTAGAGACTTATACACAGCATATCATTCAGGCATTCTTATCTTAAAATACTGCTTAGGCTCTATAGGGTATTACTAAAAGTAAAAAAGTTTGCATTTACTTTGCCTAAACATAGTAAGGCAAGATAAATGAGATTTTATGTCACAGCAATCCCTAATATTTGCATAGCCTTTTCTGAGTTTTCTAAAAACCCTCTACAAACATAATCTATATGGAACCTAACAACTGTTCTATTATTAAATCATGACAGATAGATACTATAATTTGCTATTTCTACATGAAGAAATAGAGGCCGAGAAGTTAGTTAACATGCCTGAGCCCCAGTGGTAAAATTCAACCTATTAAACCTCAGGTATTTCCTCTCCTAGTTCAGTTCTCTATGGGTTCTCCCAAGCAAACAGTCTAGTTATCAGGTGCACACCCCTAGTTTAGGTCCTAAGAGGGAGAGACTGATGGTTTACCCACTCAAAGTGATCTCTCTTTTGTCTATATGTTTCACAGGACTTTATCAGTACAATCTAAGAAAAATATTATTTTCTACTTTATCAGAGTTACAAATATGCTTATTTTCATTATTATAACATAAGCTCCTTGAAAGTTGGTCCATATAAGATTGTAAGAGTCATATTTCCTGTCCCCAGGGCACCGAATATACTTTCGTGTTCTTAACCAGGTATGGCAATATACTCTCTCATTTACCTTATTTATTAGTCTCTTAGTTCAGAATCAGAAATATTATTCTCCAAATTAATTTGTACTTTTTGTTCCACTTTCTCGTGATGCATGTCGAACCTGTCTACTAGTTTCTATAGGGCAAACAATTCTTCAAATAAGGAAAAACTATTACCATAACTCCCTGAAGTATTTCTTCCTATTGCTAAGCCAAGCCTGCCCAGTTTCATTAAAAATTTAAAACAAGTTTTTCAAGCATTTACTTTCTTTGGCATCCTCTAGATAAAATTCATGTTTGGCATTGGCACTCCAGGACTAAAAAAAACCTTGACTCCAAAAGTGAAATGATCCAGGAGTTCCTGCTGTGGCACAGTAGGTTAAGAATCTGGCTGCAGAGGCTCGGATGGCTGGGAGGTACGGATTCGATCCCCAGCCTGGAGCAGTGGGTTAAAGGATCCAGCGCTACTGCAGCTGCAGCTCAGATTCAGTTTCTGGTCTGGGAACTTTCATATGCCGCAGGTGCAGGCATTTAAAAAAAAAAAAAAGTGACATGATCCATGTAGAGTTCGGAGCAACTGCTACCTTCCTCAATAGTGGCCTATGGTTTCAGATGTTCAGTTATATTAGCTTTCACTGCCATCATGACTCCTCAATAGGAAGGCTAAGCCTGCATTTCATCTCGGTCAATATTAATGATCCAAGAGTATCATTATCTGAAGTAAGTAAAAGAATAATTTGTGTATCTGAGCTCTTCAAATAGTGTTTTCCTAAGACATGAGATACAACGCTACTGAATGGATAGCTGGGAAGCCAAACCAGAGAATGTTTCCTGAGTCTGGCTATTCATTGTGACTACTGAAGAACTTCACTCTCCCAGCAACAGGCTGGTAGAACTGCATTAAAGACACATGGTATAAACTACCAAGCGAAGAGCATCATGAGACCATGTAAGACAACAATACTCTATCTTTTTAAAAGCAGATTTATAGAAAACAAATCACATTAAAATTTATCAAGGACATAAAACTCTTTGAGGGAATCATCAGGTTTTGATTTCTTCACTTTGGCCTTAAGACTTATAACAACTTCTCATTTGACAGGTCCAATGAAATTATTAAAACAGTGCAAAAGCAATGACTGAGAAATAGCGTCACAACATTCTTAAATAATGGAAATTCTAACAAGTTATCTTTGAAGTTCAGAATAGATCTCAATTCTAATTCCCTCAATTACCAAAAGAAGGGGGGTATCCATGCCCCACTCCTAACTTATCCTGACATAAATAGGAGGATGAACTTCAAATTATCTCTACTCAAGACAGTTTTATCCTACACAAAGTTCCTGCCACAAAACAGAGGGTGAAGGACTTCTAGAAGAGCTATAATTGCCATAATGTTGATTAAATATACACTTAACGCAGGGGAAAGCTTTTCTGTGGCATAGCAGTGCAGTCTTTGTAGTGCTATTAAAAAGCCCTTCAAGTACAATCTTCTAAAAGTGGCACTTTGATGCGCAATACAACACACCTGAAGTTTCACTGCTACGTAAACCAGAGGTTGGAATAGTAAAGCAGTGAGAAATGTGGGTAATACTGACTTATATACACTAAGACATTACTCGTGTATTTCTAGTTAGGAACTACACAGGAAAAGCAGGTTTATTTTATAGTTACAACTCTTTTGAGGCCAAATATTATCGATTTCATTTGATCAGTTCTCATCTTCATTTACTAAGCTTGGCTCCAAATGATGTATAGCTATTTTCCCAAATATATATATTTGGGGAATATATATATTTCCTAACTACATATATGTACGAATATATATTTATATAAGAACATATTTTTTTTCGTAAGGGATAAGTGTTGCCAACACTAATGATAGTCAGAAGAAGGTGGCATGGGACACAAAGTACTTCCTATGCAAGGAGGACAAATGGGCTTTGAAGTCCAGAATACGTATTTGTTGAATAAGGTTTGGAAAATTTGCTATAATTTAAAATCATCATTTAATAATTACAATTTCATATCATCTGTGTGAGACTGTGTACACACACACACACACACATACACACACACACATACACACACATATACACACACAAAGAACTAGATGGTTCCAGAGAGATCTTTTGGTTAAGAATAATAGTATTACCATAATGGTAGACAAGGTTTAAGTCATGATTCTCAGAGAGATTTGGAAAATTTAGAAAACAAAAGAAACAGAATAGTATTTAAAACAATAAAACAATGTCAGGGGTTCCCTAACCCCTTTTCTCCTGCACTCCAAGCCCAGAATCTCTAGATATAATACTGAAGGAGTAGTATAGCATCTAAACATTTAAACCCAGTGTCAGGCTTTAGCCAGACAAACAAAAACCTTTTCTTTTAGACCAGATATGTAGCAATGGTAGCTGCAAGCTAAACCACTAGTCTTTGAGTGCTAGTTTAGAGAGCAGAACACACTGTCAATTGACACTTGCTTTCTACAATTTGTACACAGTCAGGTCACCTGACCCCCTAGCCTCACACACAGCTTAGTAAACTGTATTGCTCCCCAAAGAATAATTTATCTTTTCCTTTACAGAGTACTAGACTTCACTCCAAAATGAGGTAACTGAGAGTGGTCAACTGACTTCACATCAAAGCACTACTTTTTGAGAGACAGTCGAGAATAGAGAATCCAGTCACAAAAGCAATTACTTTATACTTTATTCCACTTACCATTTGATTAAGTACCTGTCTACCTAGGGAATAAGATGGTTTGCACTGAGACTAACGATGCAGGCTTAAAATTTAGCATTATATAGAGTCTTTATTCTATTATATACTAACTAGTTTTTCATGATTTGCTTTTAGTAGTAGTCCTATTTTCAAAGTAGAAATAAAAAGTGACTAATAACCTACAGAGTTAAATCAAGGCTGGAGAGTCCTCACAAATCTTCAGTCAGGAAGATCAACATGCCTGACCCAAAGACCACAAAGAGACATCATCCCAGACAGGTAATTTAGGAGTTAGTGCACAAATGCTTTACAAAGTCAGGCATTAACCTACTTAGTGAAAATTACATAATGTGCTGATTACATTTTATAATATAAATGCTCAATAAATTCCTAAGGATTCAATTTATCTCATATTAGTCTTCATTAATGAAATTTGTCAGAAAATATTTGAGCATGCACCTCTACTTTACAGGGAGGATATTTATATAGCATTCACTATCACTGAAGTGAAGCATTCTGAAACCAATGGCTTTATGCCTGTGCCTGCTTACAAAAGACACTCCATATGAAAGAGCCAGGAGATCAATCACCAGTGAAGTGTCTAATGACACCTACTGTGCATAACACGTGGGAACTCGGGAATAAAAGACATGCTCCTAGGTCTAGCATTCATGTTGTAAAATAGCAAACAAAAATAAGACAATATAGGAGGTCCTGCTGTGGTGCGACTGGATCAGTGACGTCTCTGCAGCACCAGGACATAGGTTCAATCCTCAGGCCGGCATGGTGGTAAAAGGATCCGATGTTGCTGCAGCTGTGGCATAGGTCATTAACTGCGGCTTGGAGATGATCCCTGGCCTGGTAACTCCATGTGCCATGAGGCATGCAGCCAAAAAAAAAAAAAAAGGACAATATGAAAAGAACTCAACTAAATGTTACAAATAAAGTAGTAAAAAATATTAGAACTGGAGTTCCCTCGTGGCTCAGCGGAAACAAATCTGACTAGTATCCTGAGGACATAGGTTTGATCCCTGACCTCGCTCAGTGGATTAAGGATCCAGTGTTGCCGTAAGCTGTGGTGTAGGTCACAAGTGCGTTTCGGACCTGGCGTTGCTGGGGCTGTGGAGTAGAGTGGCAGTTACAGCTTTGATTCTATCCCTAGCCTTGGAACCTCCATATGCCACAGGTGTGGACCTAAAAAAAAAAAAAATAGAACTGAAGGAGATCGGAGCCTAAAACAATTACATCTAAGATGACCCTTGATTCTGGCTATAGAAAATGAATAGGATTTGGAATGTATGAACAAAAGCAAAAATGGAGAAATGCTTGCATAATATGCCAAGGGGAAGGTTATTTTTAAAATCCCTGCTTAGAATGGAAGATGAGATCTGCTTAGAAGTAAGGGTAATTCACACTTGGTACAGTCAAAGTTGGGAGCTTCAGAAGCCTTCTGACAAAGAGGAAGACATAGTGAAGGTAGTATTCACCTGACTGTCCAGCCAGGATAAGATAACCTGGGTTCGAGAAAGGAAAACCTACTGCCACAACTGACAGTTCTAGTGTCCTCTTCTATTTGACCAAACAGGATAGCAGATATTAGGAAATTTCTGTTCATGTTTTCAGAAAAGGACAATTGAGTCCAACAATTATTGGTAAGAGAAGCAGAGAAATCCAGTAACCTATCAAATGAATAATACAACAGGAAGTTATGAGATGCTGCAAAGAAATCTTAGCTCTGGCATCAAGTCATTTAAATGTAACATGGCAGAAATAAAGCTCTAGTTTTGTTCATCAGATTCAATGTGAAGTTCCTTCCCTCACATCTGGTTTCATGAGTCCCGCATATAGTCTTAGTCTCATATTCAGTTTAAATTTCCATACCATATAATTCTCAATATTATGTATTTTCATTCTATCTATGCCTGTTTTTATGCTTGATTCATTCTCAGACATATCTTAGACAAATCAGAAAAAAAAATTACTAAAAAAAGGAAATATATGGATAACTAGTATAAAAAGGGATAAAACGATACCATACCGTAAAATGGAAATGATCAACCTTTTTTAAAAAACAACAGAGAATTTCAATCGACTGGTGTTCAAGTATTGAGTCACTCTGAATTACACAGAGCCTTGACGAATATTTATTGCTACATGTTTTAGAAGCAATTTCCATTTTGATGGGTTGCTTCAAAAGTGGTATTCTGAAGCAGTTAGGTAACATAAAAATATAGGATCAAGATTATGTCTGTCAGATGAAAAATACAGCATTTATGCAGCATTATATAATCCATTCGCTGGTTTATGAGCCCAAGGTTCCCATGGGAGTATCACAAACCCACATAATATGCTACAGGGTTATATTTTGCATTTGAGAATCCAAATGAGAAGGAAATACTTTCTAAAACCATAAGTGTAACTAGTATACTTGTACTTGGTACTATGAAATAAGTCTAAAACAACAAATAATTTCAGTTTGGCAGTTTAAGAGTTCCTCAGTTTGGATGACCCAGACATTAAAATACATGTACTTTTTCTCTAGTATGTTACTACCCTTCAATTGTTAAGATACATAGCACATAAATCAGATGGCCAAATTGGGCCTATGAAAGAACAGTAACCAATGATTCAATGTCAAGGAAGCCTACTGCAGTGTTCCCCAAGGATGAGGCCAGTATATCTTAAACACTCCAGATAACTGCCTTCAATAAAGAAAGAACACATGATACTTAATTTCAAAGATGACATCACATTGAGGATAGCTGGTGTGGCTAACTCAGGAATGGACATAACTGGAATTCAAAACAAAAGGTTATATCATGGACAAAAATTTGAAAATGAAATAAAGGACTGAGATAAGATTATATATTTATGAAAGAAAAAATACAATGGTCTAGCAGCAGAAACAAAGTATAAAACAGCTGTAGAACCTTAAAAGAAATAAAAACTAATCCTGATTTGGAATGGAACTATTTTCAAAAGGTGTATCTAATCTGGATAAATATATACAATATATAAAATATAATAAAGCAATAATGTAATTATTTGGTATTTAGTATGATTATTAATAATGCCAGTTCTTTCTAGGAAAAAATACAGAAAAAAATTTTAAAGTGAAGTAAAAGTTGAGTGGTTTAAGAATTCCAAATATACAAAAGATTCTTTTCTTATTGAGTTGCTTTGCATTCTAAAGAAACAAAAAAAATGCAGTTATTGTTACATAGATCTTTATCAAAAATGTAATTATAATTTTAAACTTCTTGAAATAGGTGACAAAAGCTACAGTTCTTTTGAGTTCTTAATAGGTCTTACCCCAACCCATGATTTTTAAACTGTGGACTCAGTCCAGACTAAGACTAAAGATTTCACCAGACAATATTCAGAACTGACTTATAGCTCCTGACATTTTCTAACATAATTCTGGGTGAATTATCAACTCAAATTGTCTTTCAGTCTTTTGCTTAGAGTCAGATTCATGAAACTCAAAAATAAACTTTTTTCCTAAAGGAAATGGACCATTGACTATTGATCACAGAATTAAGAATACTATCCACACTGTTTTTAATATAACATTATATTTATCTTCCAAATTTATGGGATGTCCAGAAGTCACAAACTGACAAAATATGTACAAAATGCAGGCTCTGTAGTGTTTGTAAAATCTAATAATTTAAAAAATTGATGCAATCTACATAAAAATGGGGTATCTGGTATATCAAGAAAAGGAAAGAAAGGAGAAGAAAAGATCTGGCAATGCTGTGCCTTTATTTCCCAAGTTAACAATCTACCAGCGCTCAATGGTGACAAGGAATGAGCTTCCAAGCTGTCCTCCACCATTCATTTCTAACCAGTCTGGTCCTAGGAAGCATCTGAGTTTACAGTCCCTGGTTTATGTATGGACACTTTCTTACTTTGCTACATGGTGTGACCTATTTTAAAAAGTGACCATAGCATGCCTGGAATACATTACAGCACATTAGTTAATCCAGGAGTAAATTAACACCACCAGTAAGTCAGGGAGCTACAGACTTTAATGAGTGGCTATGTAGTTATTCAATCTAGCCAGATTTCATTTAGTTACCAAATACTTTATTTTACCTACACTAAAATAAGTTAGTAACAATCAAGTCTCCCTTTCTTTTCAATAACTGAGGGAAAAATTAATCCCTTCAAGATTTAAAAACAAACAAAAACAGAGTAAGAGATGCAAGGAAAAAAGGAAATATGTGCCACAGCCAGGGCCAGAGGAAACTGAAGTTACAATAAAGAACGCGATGTTCTCAGCAAGGAAGAGACAAAGGTTTTTAAATTTGTTTCCAAAAACTCTCTCTACAAAGTGAGTCAAGACTCAGAACTGAGCTCTTATTTAAAAATTTTAAACATACAATCAAATTCATCCTAAGCATTTGTTTTGTTATACCTAGAGAAATATTACTCTGTCATTACTATCTTAACAAACAAGACTATGTTTCACAATAATAAAATGTTCTGTTTTCTATTATTATAGAAAACTATAAAAACTAAAATTTTGAACTGAAAAATATAGAAATCGGTCACATATAGTTCTACCATATTTAAAAAGAACAACTATATAGTGTCAGTTACTTCTTCAGATAAAATATTATCACATGAGAATTGATTCAATAAGGAGCAAAGGCAGACATAGGGCTGGTCTTTCTAGACACATCCATGAGATTAATTAGTAGGATCAGTAGGAGATGTCAGTGCCTCTCACATGGCAAATTTATTTATAGTGTGATGTTAGAAAAAACTCAACTATACATAGCAATATGATAGCAAATGTATTTTCTTCTAAGGAGCTAGAAGCACCTCATATGCTTAAATATAATCTATGTTTATGCATGCCAAGGAGACTAGTAATGCCTCTTCAATTAAATGAAACAGCCCAAATGCAAAAGCAATGAAAGACTAGGAAAATAAGTTTTTAAAAAGTCAATTTACTATACATGTCTTTCTACTGAAGATCATAATTCCAAAAGGAGTTTGAAAGTCTATTCCTGAAAAGTAATAGATGAGACAGTCTTCAATTAATGTTGTGTCCTCTTGTCAGTGGAAATAAAAGGAGAGTATTAACTCAAGAGTGGACATGTTAAGAAGAAGAAAAAAAAAAATGAACAAATTCTAAATAGCTATGTGGAGCAAGGTGACCCACTCTAGTTTGGAGAATCAAAATGTAATCAAATGAAACCTATGACCTTTGTACCAAAGAGAGTGAGGGAGACAAGAAGGCAAACACAATTTAAGAATCTGTGGAGAAAAAGTAAAGAAGTCACATCTGGGATTTACCATTGTGGCTCAGCAATAATGAACCTGACCAGTGTCCATGAGGATGTGGGTTCAGTCCCTGGCCCCATTCAGTGGGTTAAGGATCCAGAGTTGCCGTGAGCTGTAGTGTTCACAGACATGGCTCAGACCTGGCGTTGCTGTGGCTGTGGTATAGGTCAGTACCTGCAGCTCCAATTCAACCCCTAGCCCAGGAACTTCCATAGGCTGCAGTGTGGCCCTAAAAAAAAAAAAAAAAACTCACATCTGTGTGCAGCATCCCACTGAACATCTATGCAATAGCTGGTCCCTGAGAGAACTCCAGTTCTAAAAAGAGGCCCTTGGTACTTCTTCTTTAACCACAGCATCAGCTTCTTCCCATGATCCATTTTCACCTAAGGAAACCGAAGGCAACTCACACCAACAGAGCAGAGTAAACCAGAGCTCTGTGAACTGGCCACGAACCACCTGAAACCATGCCTCCAGTTTCCAAATGAAAGCAAATCCTACTGACTTTGTCTCAGTGCCAAGCAGATTCCACAGCTGGAATTTTTAATCAAGAGTGTCAGTGTGTGTGTGTGTGTGTGTGTGTGTGTGTGTGTGTGTGTTTTCAGTGGAGTGAGGGGTAGCCAAGGAGGCTGGAAGAGGAGGAAGGGGTTGACTCCTGAGGAAGAACCACTAAGAGCAAGAAAAATGAAAACCTGAAAAACAAGGCCAGAGACTATATTATGTTCTATTCTCTCACTCTTTCTCCAACACCTGGCACAGTGCATAACACATTAGTAGGTAGTCAGTAAAAAGATGGCTGAATAACTCAACAAAAAAGCATATCTGTTGAAACTGCATGTGCCCCTCACAAAACCTTACAAAATGTTAGCAGAGAAGAAGTTTGCTTGTTCGTGATGATCACAATCTAAAGCAACCAAAAGTAGAGTGGTTAGTCAATAAAGAAACCCACAGGAGTTCCCGTCGTGGCTCAGTGGTTAACCAATCCGACTAGGAACCATGAGGTTGTGGATTTGATCCCTGGCCTCGCTCAGCGGGTTAAGGATCCAGCATTGCCATGAGCTGTAGTGTAGTTCGCAGACGCGGCTCGGATCCTGCGTTGCTGTGGCATAGGCCAGCAGCTGTAGCTCCGATTAGACCCCTACACTGGGAACCTCCATATGCCGCGGGTACAGCCCTAGAAAAGGCAAAAAGACAAAAAAAAGGGAAAAAGAAACCCACAAATACAAAATATAAATATGAAATAATCATTCAAGTTAAAAAAAGAATTGAAGGAAGTTCCCATTGTGACTCAGTGGTAAAGAGCCCAACTAGTATCCATGAGGATTTGGGTTCAATCCCTGGCCTTGCTCAGTGGGTGGGTGATACAGTGTTGCCATGAGCTGTGGTGCAGGTCACAGGTGTGGCTTGGATCCCACATTGCTGTGGCTGTGGTATAGGCCGGCAGCTATCGCTCAGATTTGACCCTTTGCTAGGGAACTTCCATATGCCCGGTGCAGCCTTAAAAAAGAAAAAAGGAAAAAAAAAGAATTAGAAAAGAACACACACATGCTAGGGAATACTATTAAAAATAAGACATTTTATTTTACTGACAGGCCCAATATTACCAGTAAAGTACTTTTCTTTTTTAAACAATAAATATCATATTATAATGTATCTGAAGTGATAAGAAATAAAAGTGTTAGATGATATTTGAACTATAATGACCTAAATACCATATAAACAAACTAAGACATATTACTCCATAATTACTTTCCTTAGTCGTTTTGGAACTTTTGAAATCATACAGGTAACACAGCACCTGTCTTCTTGGCCTTCTTTATAAGAGCTTTATAAGCCAGTACTGCTTTCTCTTCAGCTTATCCAAGGGACGAGCTGAAGGGTCCAGCTCTCTGCCACCACCTCGGAGCAGTGCTGCCTACATGTTTTATTTCTGCCAATATTCTGTATACCCAGGGGTTTTTGCCTTCTAATATCAGAAGAAAATATATAATTTCCAAGTAATTATCCATGCTCACTACAGACAACAGCCATTAAGCAGTTAGCCCACGTGAACTTGGAATAAATATTTTTATAAACTACTTGGGAGAGTAAATGCTTAGATAGATGTTTCCCACATTATGTTCCATGGACACTAGATTATATAGAGTTAAATCAGTTTGAGGATTGTTGTATATTATAACTCCCCCTTTAAGATTATTAATACACATTAGCATTCTAGAGGCTCGAAGGGGTCCTGTTGTAAAGAAATTTGTTTAACTCTAACCTGATTGTACTTGACTATGGAACCCTCTCTTTCCCAGGATGAGGGAGATTGGGAGGTAGGGGATGCAAATAATTAGTTTAGCCTCTAAAAACATTTTGATAAAATGCAGAACCATAAATAGATGTAAACTTAGAAGCTTCAATTCAATCCCTTACTTTAGATTTGAAGAATTTAAGGTCCAGAAAAGTAAAACCATTTATTAGTCAAGATGACATAACTCCAGTCTACACTGAGAGCAAAACTAGACATTCCCTTTAGCTCCTGTACTTGATCATTTTATGACTTAACAAATAAAGGAACATTAGATCAGATACTCCCACAACCCTACCCTATAACTTTTCTACCTCCATCATCTTCCAACCCTTCTATTTTATAGGCTAGCCTTTTCTCTTGGGTGCCAGACTACATTTTTTCCACCTCCTTTGGGATCTCATGCCCTTAGGTACCCTCTCTCTCTTTTGTGCTTTGCTTCCCTTCCCTTCTGACTCTCTTGGCCAATTTTAAGAATGACCAAGTGATAACTTTCATCTAACTCCCATCTTAGTCACTCCTTCCCTTGCTGCCAAATTCTGTCAAAAGGCATCTGTGTTTAACATCTCAACTTCCTCAACTGACTAGGAACCAGATTAGGTTCGATCCCTGGCATCACTCAGTGGGTTAGGTGGCAGACGTGGCTCGGATCCCATGTTGCTGTGGCTGTGGTGTAGGCCAGTGGCTACAGCTCCGATTCGACCCCTAGCCTGGGAACCTCCATATGCCACAGATGCAGCTCTAGAAAAGGCAAAAAGACAAAAAAAAAACCAAAAAAACAAAAAAACACCTGACTAGTATCCATGAGGATGCGGGTTCAATCCATGGCCTTGCTCAGTGGGTTTGGGATCTGGCATTGCTCTGAGCAGTGGTGTAGGTCACAACCATGGCTCGGATCCTCTGTTGCTATGGCTGTGGTGTAGGCAGGCAGCTACAGCTCCAATTCAACCCCTAGCCTGGGAACCTCCATGTACCGTGGGTGTGACCCTAAAAAACAAAAGACAAAAAGAAAAAATAAATTAATAAATAAAATCTGATTTCATTCTCCCCTAATCTCCTAAAATTTTTTCTCACTACTTAAGCCCATACCCTGCAATGCTACATCCAGCCACAAAGAACTTTGTATTTGCCACTGTCTCTTGAATACCTACTTCCTTCTTACATCTCTAGCTTATGTAAAATGTGCTTCCTTCTTCCTTCCGACTACCTTCTCCCTGACCAGCAATCCCCCTTAGCATCTTATCCCAGCTCAAAATTCACCTTTTCTGAGAAAGTCATCCTTGATTCCTTAGAGTCTGTCACACATTCTTCCATGTACATGCAGAATATACACAGGCATATTTTAATTCATATGACCATAAGATTTGTTGTTCACCTAGGGCACATTTGAGTACGGTAGGAGATTATTAGGAATTATGACAGAACAACAGGTAAACACTGTTACCATCCCAGCAAACTAGGAGGGATGGTCCCCATAATGATGGCACATAACCAGCTCATGCTGCAACCTACTTATGCACACAACTACTCTTTATCAAGAGACTACAAATTGCTCAAGGACAAAGACCTTTTCCTACCTAGCATAATACTGCATACATTTAGATTCTTAATAAAAAATGTTTCTTAAATGAAGAAGCCAAAGGAATATACCAAAAGAAACAGTGTTCTAAAATGAAGACAAATATTAATGATAATAGTAGTTTCCTTAGTAAGAACAATTTCTCTCTTTTTTTTTTCTTTTACTTTTTAGGGCCCAAACCTGCAGAACATGGAAGTTCCCAGGTTAGGGGTTGAAACGGAGCTATAGCTGCTGGCCTACACCACAGCCACTGCAACACCAGATCCAAGTGGAGTCTGCAACCTATACCACAGCTTGTGGCAACACCAGATCTTTTAACTTACTGAGGAAGGCCAGGATCGAACCTGCATACTCAGAGATGCTAGTCATGTTCTTAACCCACTGAGCCACAATAAGAACTTCAAGAACAACTGCTTAATAAGAATAGATGTTAGGTGGTATGCCACAATCTCAAATGTCACCAAAACTTGTATGAAATTTGATAAGGTATCTCTAAATATCAATATTTCCTAGTTATTCCTTGAAATAGATGAGAAAATAAATAAACGGCTTATTCCATCTATCTTTTTTTCCCACCTGGCAATCTCTTACTGACCGCTGAAGGCCCACCATTAATGTCATTTTCTTGATGAAATATTGCTCAAATTGTCCAAGTGGTGAATGGCCTCCTCTTCCATATTCTCAGAGTACTGTGTTGAGAATCAGTAATTTGTGGTGTATCTACCATGTGCCAGAGAAAGTGCCAGGAGTTTTCACCTACACTGCATCATTTCACTTGTTTAATAATCCCATGAGAAACAGTTATTACTCCATTTTAGACAGAAAGAACTAGATACAGAGGATCAAGATGCAAAATTCTTGAACATGCAAGATGCATGGAAACTGTATCCAACCTTCAGGCTCCTGCTCAAGCCCCATTCTCCCCCAGTATGGTACTAAGCACAATTTTTGTGTCATGATTACTTATATGTCTGTTTCTCCCGCAGAACAGTCCAGGATCTATGAGCAGGGAAACTATTTCCCAACAGCTTCCAGCACAGAACTGGGCACACAGCAGATACTGTTGGGAAGAATGTGTATGTTGTAAGCGGATGGTATTATATCTGACCACTGACATATATTCCCTTAAAAGAGCATCACATAAGCCACAGAATAGCTAATACTGTGACTGACAAGTAGCTAGCTTTCATTGCTGAATGAATCCAAGATAAATTATATTGCTAGAGTTTGGATTCATTCAACTTAGAATCAGCAAAGGGTGATTTATTTGAACAACCAAAGAGTCTTAAATTGTGAGACTCAAATGTAAAACCGTTTAAGATCTCATTGGTTTGTTTGTTAATATCTAATGCTCATGTTGCTGGAGTCTATCCTCCTGAGTCCCTTTGTCTCACCCTGTGAGATGTGCTTTTAAGTAATGAGCTGGATTTTACAAAGTACAGAGGAAAATCAGACCCATTACTGTATAATCTAATATTCTTTCTTTCTTCCTTCCTGCCTTTATTTTCTTTCCTTCTTTCCTTCCTTTCTTCCTTCTTCCTTCCCTTCCTTCCTTCCTTCATTCCATCCTCTCTCTCTCTCTCTCTCTCTCTCTCTCTCTCTTTGTCTTTTTAGGGCTACACCAGTGTCATTTGGAAGTTCCCAGGCTAAGGTTTGAATTGGAGCTTCAGCCTCTGAACTATACCACAGCCACAGCAATGCGGGATCTGAGCCGAGTCTGCAACCTACACCACAGCTCACTGCAATGCTGGATCCTTAACTCACTGAGCAATGCCAGGGATTGAACACGTGCCCTCATGGATACTAGTCAGGTTCATTAACTGCTGAGCCATGACGGAAACTCCTATAATCTAATATTTTCTAATTACCCTCAACCATCCTTCATCTAGGTCCAGTTCATAGCATATTGGTGTCATTTCTGTTTATGCTTGTATCTCAAAAATATTAGGACTGCAAAAAATGGGTCAGCCACCCACCCTGCCACCACATACATAATTCTTATATGTGAAGAACCTCCAGTCACTGGGTGGGCTCCCCATCCAGAGTTAAGCCACAGTGGTCCTCTCAGAAGCAAGTTAAGGTATCTGGATTTTAGCAGCAGGGAAAAAGAAAGTATTCACCAGGGAAGAAAGCACACTGACTTCTTAAGATGTGAACACATAGACCTTCCTCATGAGCACTGCACTCACACCTCCTCCTCCCAACCATCTTCCAATCTGGGTTGGCAAAGACGGGGGACAAGGGAAGGGTATTAAAGAGGGTAGCACCTGAAAAGGGGCTTTGAAATCTCACAGAGCTGGGTGTGGAGCGTGGTTCCATCCCACACTTGTCATAGGATCTTGGTCAAGTTACTTTCTTCAAGCCTTAGTGTTCCCATATGTGACATGGAGACAACTGCTGAACCTCCCAGAGTTGAGGTAAATTTTACATAAACTAGCATAAACCGAACACTTAAAATTGTGTTGAGCAAATCATATTATTTTTTATTATTACTGGCATTTTCCCTTATCTCCCCAACCCCCGTCTCATCAGCCCTCCATTTCCCTACCACCTTCTTTAGAAGATATAAAGGAAAAGGGAGATAGAGGGAAAAGGCACTCCCTTCCTGCTCATTGTGTAAAGCCATGTCGCATGCCTGAGAGAGCACAAGCTTTGGAATGAGAAAGACATGCTTTTGAATCCCGCCTTACCCCTTACTGGCTGTGAAACTGTAAGCAGCTTATTTAACCTCCCGGAGGCTCATTTTCCAGCTTTATAAAAGGGATCTGTTCGTTCCCCCCAATATATAGGGGTTTTGGTTAGGATTAATGTTATTCTTGCCCTCTCCCCATCTTCCCGGGGAGGTTCCCTAACAGCTCATCCCAGAACCTTTTCAATAAATTATTGAGAGAGAATGGGATTGTAAGAGGATGGCAAACTAGGGAATGAAGAAAGAGAGAAGGCATAGGCAGCTTGTGCTCATTACCTACCCCTCCCTCCACCCCCGTTTACCCAAATCCCTCTCGCTGGCGCCACTCCCACTCCCCTGACTCCACTTTCAGAATCCCTGCCCCAGGAAATGGAGGCCTTGAAGCTGAGACAATGCAGGTCTTATTTCCAGGCCCCCCACCAAGGACAGAGCCAGTGAGAGGCTCCCCTCCTGTCACCCGAGAGCTACTGAGTGGAAGGAGGCCACAGTCCCTGCTTGCTAATTGCTAATTTGAAACTCTGAATACACATAATTCATGATAGATGGCAAAGTCTCTTAATACCATGATATAAACAAACAAAACTCTTGTAGACTGGACGGGAACCCTAACCACAAAAGAGAACTAGTATTTCTGTGGGATCCCACACTCTACCTTCCAATCACTCACTTAAACTTTTGAAACATGCAGAATGTTCACGCTAGAGCCTGACAGTACTGTGTAGTTAAAATAATGTTAGATATATTATGTTCCTGTCAGCAAGACGGATGCTTTTGAAGGAGACTTGCACATAAAGTTTTCTCGTTTTATCAGAGAAGAAGCAAAACACACTGAAGGAATTCTGGTTCATTTTTTTGTCTCTGTAGTTGGGGCAGTCTGATGTTGACAAAGTAATGGAGAGTTTCATTGGAGCCCTAGGGAGGAGAAAGTGCTCCAGAGGTCAGGCCGTCTGTTCCCTGCCTCTAGGAGGAAGGTACCTAAACTTGCCACAAAGATCCCTTCAGGAATAAATGAGTTAAAGCACCATTTACAGAATTTAAAAATAGCTATGCACTGGGAAATTGCTAAATTAAAGACCTTTGTGAACACTGATTTCACAAAGCATAAGTAAGGAAAGAAGGAAAAAGAAAAGTTAGTTTTTAGGACAGGACAAAGCAGATATGAAGAAATGTTTTTTTTTCAGGTATTTTCAGTTTTATACAATTAAAATGAGATTTTACAAACCAGGATAGCTTTGTAGAACCACAAAAAAATGAAATGTCATTTTATACTGATTTTAATGAAAAAAAGACATGCCAACCATGTATATATTCAGAGCCACACAGCTAATTCTCCTTTAGAAGTGTGTCATCTAAACCTCAAAGATTGTTGAGCAAACCCAATAATACAATTTTAACTGACTGTCTTCTCAATTGTACAATATTCTGAGTGTATTCATTATGTGCTCACATGAAGGTAATTTCTAATATTGTTTTATGTATGTTTTACATTCAGAACACTTAAAAAAAGAATGAAAAGCAAAAACAATGACACAAAAATTCACTATTACCTTTTAACCATATATCTTCCCTGAGAACAGGGATTAAGAAAATCCTATTCATGGAGAAAATCAAGATTCAATTAAAGTTTTTATATTAGTTTAAGAAAGGAACCTTAACAGAGCCCACGGTGCATTTCTTAATAGAACGTCTCTTGCCAAATTGCTGCACATAAATATTTTTAGGAAATCAGATAATGCTAGCGTGCTAGAGATACCTGATATTCAGGACAGGTATCTGTATGAAAAAAAATCTCTATGAAAAAATCTTTTATAAAATAGATGAATCATTTATAAAATAACTATGCTCTGTCATCTACTTAAAAGCTGGTTTATATATGTTGAATTTTCAAGTGTGTAGGGTAAGTTCACCTACTCTTAGGAACTTGCTACTTTTAGGTATCACCCTTTGACTGTTTGAAATTAAAAAGGAAGAAAAGAGAAAAATAGGATTTGTAGAAGGAAAAAAAACCCAACAACAAGGCACTGGGTACAATGTGGGTTATATATGGACTTTAAAACCAGACCATAGGGTTTGAAATGGATTCTAAAATATAGGGATGCCATCATTTCTTATACCCTCATTTTATAAAAGGCATGCACCTAGTAAGCTGCTGGTTTTGTTTTTAATTGTAAAGTTAGGGGAACTCTTCTTGATCTTTTTGAAGCAAAATACTTTGAGGAAATAATTCCACCAAATTGACACCAGGGAGGCAGCCTTTCCTATCAAACTGACAAAAAAAGGGAGGCTGTTCAAATCGTTTGGCATGCTGTTAAAGGTGCAGATTTGGAAGTATGTGAATAATGAGGTCTTGAGCAGTGTCACCTGGGGAAGAGAAAGGAGGAAGGGGACACAGGGGCAGAGCTCTGAAATACAGTTTAACAGGATAACAAGGAGAGTTTGTAGCAGAGTCTGGCCACGGTAAGAACTCAGGAAAGTCTGGAATGCTCTAGTTCAGAACATCAGCCTGGATGAGAGAAGATGAAATCCAGAATTCAGAGACTGGGTAGCAGCAGTGTCATAAATAGGCTATATTGTGGGAGTGGTGACTAGCAGATTTATAGAGAACGCAGAAAGGGAAGAGTTCAGCCAAGGTTACAAGCAATGGAGGCAATTGGAAGAAGGAAATGGAGCAGCGTGGTATGTGAAGATGTTCCATTTGAGGATAAGAAATGCTTCCGAGTGTGGGATCGCATTTTTCGAAAGCAGAGAAGTAGAGTATCTAAAACCGCTGATGGCTTTTCTGCATATAGCTCTGTCTTTTCACAGAAGCATGGCCCCAAACAACATACAGTCACAATCACCAGTTAATAGTCTCTAATAGAGCAACCCATACTCTCCAGCTACTCAATATGTGTGTGTGTGTATACACACACACACACACACAAATAGTAAATAATTCATATTTGTGAAACACTCACTAGATATACAACTCTTCATGGGGTGTTTTATTTAGATACTTTAACACTTCCTTTTGGCATAGTTATACACACACACACACACACACACATATATACATATAGATGTGCATTTAGGAAGAATTTTTTTTTAACATTTCTTATCTCTCCAATAAATTGAAAGCTTTGTGAGAATGTTAAAAAAAAAAAAAAAAGGATCTCTATTGAGCCAGTATCTCAGGGCTAAAGTCCTTGTTCTGCCACTTAATTGTATGACCCAGAGCAAGTCCCCTAACCTTGGCTTTGTCTTTCATAAAATGTGAATTATAGCATTTACTCTGCCTACCTCTTAGAATTGTGAGAAGTGAGGTAATAGACGCAAAAGTACTTTATAAATCGTAAACAGCTACCCAAAGGTAAGATTGTATTATTATCATCTTTAACGTATTTGTATATCCTACAGTTACTCAATAAATACGCGCTGATCCAAAGCATAATCTAGGCACAAGAGAGCACACAAACAGAGAACATCTACCAAAGCTGAATGCCTGGTCCAACTAGATGCTACGAATGTGAAAATACTGACAAATCAGGAGCACTTGCCTATGATTCTCTAGAAACCAAAGTGCTACGGTGGGGGGGGGGGTCTAGATACTAGACGCTCTAGCTTGCAGGCTCCCAAGCAGATAGAGCAGGGATTGGAGGGAGGCACCTTTGGTAGGGGGCTGTGACACTGAGGAAGTGAAGGCAGACGGATGATACTTCCTTTACTGATACTTTTCAGGTCCCACTAGAATCATTCAACACTAACCAACATTTCCTTGCCTTAATTATTGTTACTAGTGTCAACGTTTGTGTTAATATTACCAACAATTTTAGTCAACTCTGATCTTTCCTGTGTGATTTCCACACAATTCAGTACTTAGAGTTTAGCACCTTCAGGTAAGCATATTCTATCAACAGGGGCATAAAATCTTTTAATTGCTGGAGTTCCCACTGTGGCACAGCAGGTTAAGGATCTGGGTTGTCTCTGTTGAAGAAAAGGTTCAAATCCCCGCCTGGCACAGTAGGTTAAGGATCTGGCATTACCACAGCTATGGCGTAGGTTGCAGCTGCAGCTCAGATTTGATCTCTGGCTCAGCAACTTCCACATGCCATGGGCATGGCCATAAAAAAACAAAAAATTAAAATTGTTGGGCCTGAGTCATTCAAATTTTGTAACCTCACCCCGAAACTCTATAATATTTAACTTTAGGGCCAGGAACACAGAAAGCAGTGCTGATTAACATTTCTAGAAATAGAATCAATCCTGTCCTCTCAGGCATGAATATCTACCAACACAAATCTAACAAATCTGGTCAAAATGAAGACTTCAAATACCCGTTCTCGGTTATCACATGTAATCAGAAGAGGCAGGTCTACCTGAAGCTTAATGAAGCTGGAATTTAGGGATCCTCACTAGCACTGGCCGCTTCTGACACCTGCCCCTAGTTTTATATTTTTAGTTGGTACTATTATTCATAAAACAGGGCCCCATGTGCATAAGCTTCAGGACCTACTAAACCAGGATACACCCCTGATAGTCAATATATAAAGAGCTACAGATCACACACAACATTTTGTTCAGACATACTCTTCAGCGTCACCTTCACATATCAAGAGGTAAATTCCCAAAGCACCACATAACCATTATCAGGGTCACATTCTACATTGCCACTATATATAGCATTGTGGATCTGTCTACTGTCTTGTCCTTCTAGGCCCTTGCGTATGTTGCTACCATTCCTGATGTTTTCATTTCTCAAAAGAAGTTTATGGCCATAGCTACAAATCAAAGGCTAGCCTGAAAGACAGAAAGAAAAAAAAAAGAAGAAGAAGAAGAGAGAGAGAAAAAAAGAAAAAAGGTCCCTATAATGTCAAAAACAAAGCAATTATGAACATCATATGATTAAAAAGAAAAAAGTCATTTAAATAATGAACTCTAATTTGACTATCTAGCAATTCACTATTTTGCAATTTGCTATTTTTATTACATTTTAAATCAATCCATCTAACAGAAATTTTCTCAACCCCATGTAGTACTATTTCATTGCTGTAAACCCATATTTCATTGCAAGACAGTATCTTTCTATAATAAAATGGTAATAAAAAGTATACCAATTATCCCAGTATTTTCTCAAAATAGGTAGACTTTCTTACATGCCTTAATTTTATGTTTTCCTTTGCCCCATACTAAAAGCTCGGCATAATTATCCCTGAACAGGTTGAGCAAGGTCTCCGCAAAATCTGCTCAGGGTGATTATTTAGCTTTTTTTTTTTGTATTTGCAGAATTTAGCTGAGACTGTTACAAGCGGTTTATCAAAATAAATGCTTGATTGGCTTTAGCAGTTTTTCGTAATTGAAAAAATAAAGAAAAAAGAGTTTTCTAATAAATGAAGGGAGAGAGAGGTTAAATACTTTAATTACTAACTTGCAAAAAGATTTCCATTTGAATATGGAAACAATGTAAAGGGGTCCCTAATTTTTATGGGACTGGAATCATTCCAGAGGATTTAATGATACTGCTGGGCAACTGAAACTGTGCAAGGGAATAATGTGATTTCTAAGCATACTTCCTTAAAATTTAATAGTACTAGGGAATATTTAAAATGAGTTATTTTAAAAGGAAAGTTGAATATACCAATCTGGGGGGGATTTAAGGAAACAGTGATTTTTTTTTAATATGTTCTTCACTTTCTACCTTAAAATGAAAATCAGTTACTTTTGGGTCAACAGCCATGTCAAAGAGAGAGTTATAGAAGGATTTTCCCGTCAAGGATTGTGAGATATTAACTGAAGAGCTGAGGTAAATATGTCTTCCCCTTTTAAAGCATACTTGACATTTCTGATCTTTGAACTCTGATTTTCACTATTTGTAGGGCTCCTTAGTAAGGTCTTAAGAACCAAAGGTCTTCTTGAGCTCAAATGACCCTCATTGCTTCCTGACCTTAGTCATATTTGGGCACTGTATTGTGGAAAAACTATATTAACTAGATTTAAAGGTTTCAGCCACTTCAGCTCTACAATTGTACCCCCAAACTGGAGATTTCATAAACAAAGGAATCTCCATCCTTCTAAATATCAGTTAATTCCACCTAATCAGATCTATTATCAACTCTAATCCTAACACATAGATTACTAGCATTACAAAGCAGCCATTACTAATTAGCGCTCCTTCCCAATACCAATAGCCCAGAAAAGCCTACCCACATTACTATATTAAAAGAGTCTATTCTGAATTGCTGTTTTGTTTGGAAAGGAAGGGTAAAAAAAAAATCTGTGTTCCTTTCCAGCTGGCAGTTTTCCTAAATTAGATTAACTTTTAATTTAAATTAAAAAATTTAAAAGCCTTACACAAAGAGACAGTAATTGCCCATTTGAAACATCCAAAAAAAAAAAAAAAAGGTGATTGAAGGGTACAGTAATATGCTTACATGAATAATAAATAATACTTAGCATTTAGATAGAGCTGTCCCCTCATCAAATCACTTCTTTATAAGCATTAACTAATTCACACATTATCCTAGAAAGAAAAGTAAAATTAAATGATAAAATGTTTCTCTAATTCAAAGTTGGGTAAACTGAGGCACAAAGGGGCAATTCTGTCATGATGATGACACCAGTGCTTCTGTCAGGCATTTCCTTGTGGGACCTGTATGTGCCATTATGCTATATCTGAAATTAATTTCTGCCACAGGCACAATGTGGGCTTTGAGGAAGATGCATAGGGCAATTCTAATTACCATCTCTGCCAATGGCTGTGAGGAGTTGCACAGACACCTAAAATCTTTTTGCCGTAATATCTTAATCTATGAAATGGGAAATACTATTCATATACTACACACACACACACACACGATGCTTAGTAAACACTTAAGGAATGGCAGTCATTATTCATCATTAGGAGGAGTTCATAAGACAACTACTAACAGCAAGCTAATGGAAAATTTCAAGTACTCTGACAGGAAATGGAGACATACTCCCAACTATGTATTCAAATGGAATAAAATATTCCAAAGCCCTTGGAAAAATATTAATGGCACAACTTCCAGGGTAATGCTTGACAGTTCACATTATATGCAATTAATGTACTCCCAGTGAGTACACATTCATCTCAAATTACTGGTTTTTACCCTTTTTAACATTAAAAAAACCTCATAGATTCAAGATATTGATTTTACTTTTGGCATCCATTGATGGAGAAAATAATGACTAAGAACTACAGAGAATTCTGTGACGTCACTATGACATTTCTAAACAGATGTTTTTATTCTAATCGCAAGAGTACGGGTATCTATCTATCTATCCATCTATCTATCTACCCTGTAGAACCTACCTGTGACAAACATGTTTGGTGCATATGTGAATTTGAGAAACCTTGGCAGCAAGTCCAAGATTTCTCAGAGGCCAGAAGCCCACAGTGTGGGAACCACTCTCCTAGTGGCTAAGAAATAACATACTGTTCAACAGTCTCTGTTGCACAGCTGAGATCCACCGGAAAAATTGAGCGGCACAATCAGTTTCCACGTTCTTAAAAATTTTCAAATAGAACTTTGTAGACTGAAACTTAGAGCCTTATAGTGTTTTAGAGCTGGAAGAGTATTCAGCAATCTTCCTTTGTAAGTCATCCATTTTAAGATGAATAACACTAAAATCCAGAAAGGCTATATTTTTACCTTCCTCACCACCAGAAAATGGCAGAACTCAATTTTTAAAGTTTTAATTACGACCCCCTGTGTGTATGTATATATACATGTATACACACATATATTAGCTGCTGATATGGGGGACTTCTTTTTAAAAGAAGAACAATATATATAAACTCTCTTTTGTTTGTGTTTCTGTTTGTTTTAGTCAATCCTAACAGATATGATGCAAAGTTACTCCCCCAAACTCTCAAGCAACACTCACATCTTTTATTATAACGGTGTTCTTTTTCTCTTCTTTATCTCCTCAACTTTTTTCCATTAACACAGTCACAAGACAGGGTACTGTGTACATGCTTGCTTTTTAACATAACTGGTTAAAGATAAAATCCAGTTAAGACATGTCAATCACTACAGAGAAAATAAAAAACTTTAAATCTATTTTCATCACACTTATGAATGTGTGCATTTTTAAGCCTTTGAAATTTTAAATATATTTTCATTTCTCCTCATCTAGAGAATTTACATGGCTGCAAGAAAACTGTGTTAAAATTTTATTTTGGTCTTCATGGAACATAATCTCAACATCTCAGACAGCCTGAAGCATGCTGAATTACATTTGCAGCTTCCTCTGGGGCTCTGTGAAGCTCTATTAGTATTGCATATTACACATAAGTTACTTCTAATGCTCTTCCAAGGCTTGTTAAATGCTACACAAACTTTATACTTCATGGCTCTAATGTTTAACTTATCCATCAGTAAATTTGAACCCACAATTCAGCTAGTTGTCCATGTTGGTGATTTCCATTCATTATTATTTCTAAATGAGTTCTTTTTAAAGAACCGGATTTTGATTAATAGCAGTTACTGATCATGAACATGAAAAGAAATGCCTTAAACCTTTGCCCCAAACATTCAACAAGGTAAAAACCAAGGATGTGAAAGGTGGTGGCTTAATAGTTTTATTTAAACTGTGACATTATTAATAGGTACAAACAATCCATTCAAACACTATGTATTAAATGTGACTGTTGCACTTACTGGAAAATTTAAGTACCAACTAGTAAAACAAACCTAAACAGGGTAATTCTAACAGGTGAAAACCTTTGTATTTATTTCAGATTTAGACTATGCTTATTTATCTTTTTGTGAGGTAACCCTAAAATATACTATTTAAAATTAAAAATTCATAATGCTATTCTCTGTGTATCTTTCCAACAAACTGCAGTTTAGATTGCATATATTTTTGATTTGATAGAATTCTGTCCTGAATAACATGCAACCTACAAATCATGGTCTTTGAAGAAGAGTAACACTGAAATATCAGTTACTGTGTATCACTGAGAAAATCTTTGTGGCTGAAATTCTGACAAAATTTTATTTTCAAACCGATTTTTATTACGTTTCTTTTTCTAGAACACTAATCCCATTTAAAACGATATATATATACATAGCAAATATGCCCAAAGGTACAAACAAACTAATGAAAACTTTCATATTCCTTGACTGTCACAGCAACAGTAGCATCACTTCAGTTGTATTTGGAAGGAGAAAATTTAACATTTTTTCCTCTGTCTTCATTGCCTAATATCAATTCAATTATGCAATTATTATACAATTACGCTTAATTTCTATTTAGGCTTAAAATTTTAATCATTTGTATTTCAGGACATTAAGAATATTATGAAAACAATCAGGCTTGCCATGGTTATCTGTCAGAAGTAGTTTCTTCAACAATTTATGCCTCATTTTATTTTAGTAGAGAAAGTCTGTCTGATAACAGGTTATTTCAAAGATACAGAAACAAGACAAAAACAAAGAAGATTAAAAACCCAGACAAGATAGAAACTGGAATTTAAGTGTTTTCAGTAGATTAAAATAATCTTGGTGGAATTATTCAGCCACAATTAAATACATGTCAAATAACATTGGGAAAATAACAATAATATTTGGTGATCGGTGTAAATTGCATAGCAATGAGACTTTCAAGAATACCTGTCTTTTATTTTACCTTAAGTTTCAGGCAACTTAACAGTGACCTATTTATGGCAAAAGCTTTGTTAAGGAGATAAAAGGGCCAAACTGTGAAAAAAGATGAGCAGTGGATATTGTTTTTCCTCTCATGTAAATTGTAGTGAAGAAAAAGTACATGTTTACAGATACTTAATAGAGCTACATCTAGTCTTGATATAATTATAAATTTCTGCGTACTCCTCAATATACTGTTTAGTCATTTGTTTAAAAGAAAATTATATTTAAGATTCTTTTAATAATTGTTTTAAGAAAAAAAGCCACATTTTGACACTGAATCCTATTTGTTTATATATTACAACAGGACAGGTTTCTCAGCATTTAAGAGCTTCTGTAAAGAGATGATGTAGTCACTGAGAATTCCTGAAAAGAAAATTAATATGATGTCATCAGAACAGCAGTGCTGAACCTTGAGCACTTCACACATTTTTCTGATAGACAGATTAGAAAATTAGAGGGGGGAAAAAACGCCAAAGGAAACATACTTGTCCTGTAAAAACTCACACACTACCCTGTGCTCACCATTCCTACTACCAATTAGAATGATGGCAGTAACAGATGACCCAAACTGGTATTTTTTAACTGGTATTAAGTGGTAATTATGATGATTTCAGTTAAGTTTTAATTTTTAAAAATTAGGTACAAACTCAGTTATTCAATAAAGAGTTGTAGTCATTTGGTGTGTTTCTAGGCGCAGAATATAGCAATTTACTATTGACAAGCACTAACAGACGAGGTCATTTCACAAGTATAGTGTGGACAAAGGTGAACCGGGCAACTGATGAAATCTGTGGCCAAGGCGAAATAGCAATCTCTGAGCCAAATGGTAATAAAGTTACTGAAATGAAGCAATGTAGTTTCTAAACCGAACTGTCATAAAGGAGGATATGGGCTTCAAACTGGCATGTCAGGAGTAATTAAAATATTAGTTCTCTTTTTAAAAAAGTTCCAAATGGCTTTAGTAGTCTTATCGATTTTTTATTCAAACAGCTAAAAATGAGGTTAGGAGGATGCTGCTGGGGGTGGACTGCAGGAAGAGTGGGCAGTGTTCACCTTTGGAGGGAGGGAGGGCAAGTTCCGCAAAGAGGGAAAATGGAAAGGAAGGCAGATATAGCAACACACTGGAGACGACGTATGCTTCCATAGACACAAGACTATATTGACCCTAAGTAAAAAAGTTAAAGGGATTCAGAAATTACCCATGATATGAATGCTTAAAAAGCAGTGGCTGCATATAGACTCTTGTTCACAAGGATACAGGAAGTTTCTGTGAGGCAAGACAACATATGTGGAGTTCTCAAAACAGATTTCTCCTGAACATTCCAAGGTATTCTCTATACTAGTCTTTCCAATTGATCCTTTAGAGTTGAAATGACTGTGTTGTCTGGTCCAATACTTGGGTGATTTATTCAGGATGAGTGTGACTGATATTGTTAAGTGCCAGCATAAATAAAGCTTTAAGAAAATGCATTTGTTTTGTGTGTCTAACTTCCCCCATTAGGAGAGACTGAGCTCCTTGCTAACAAGAGATAAAACCTGTTATAGCTACTTTGGGTATCATTTTTACTATTCTCATCTTGAAAATAAAGCAGTTCAGATATTTTTATATGTATGAATGATTTCCATGAGACATTATAGGCTCAAAGACCTTACAGCTAGAAATAAACAAAAGATCATCAGACCCCGGTTCCTACCTTATCTTAAATAAGAGTGAGAAAGGCCTCTAAACAGTAGTGAAAAACAGGTTTGAGAAAAAGGGCTCTGAAAATGGAGACAGCTCTCTTCTTTATACATATGCTTGCGTGTAAGACTTCATTCAGTCTGAGTGCTATACTGAGGACTCAGCTTCCTCATAAGCCAAATTCCCATTTGCACCACATAACTTGGCCCTTGGCAAACACAGCAAAGGAACTCATCCACCTTGGAGTAAGCCAGCTGTGCAGCCCAAATACAATCCAGACATTCCTTAGCAACCAACACACTCCTCTTGGCCGTGAAAACATTCCTAGAGTAATATTTAGCCATAAAACAACTTCCATTACCTATTCTTTATGTAACCCACTTTGCCACCAGCTAATTACATGTGATCATCTTTCACTTAATTGAAACTACACTCACATTATTCAATAATTAAATGATTTGTCTAAGGAGAAAATATAAAATGCAAAACAGTACATTTGGAAAGGATATAAACAAATCACTAGGCCTCAGGTCAAAGAATCAAAGTGACCTTAGTTTCAATACGTAGGAGAAAAGCCGAAGGTTTGGAAATTATTACTGTTCTTCTTATCCTCTTCAAAGCATGCTCCCACGTTACAAGCTACAGCATTCCGCACCCGGCAGTGGAGCCCAAGAAGCGATTTTCTATGTGATTGAGGATCTATCTGCACAGGACTTCAGAAACCTCAGTTTCCACTGCCCAAGAAGTAACATCTTGCCAGTACCTGCATAGCTCCAATAAAGCAAAATAAACATATAACACATGCTTCCGGACTCAAAGCTGGCTTTTCTTCTGATATCTCTGAGCAAAAAACTAGGATGGTGTTTAAAATGGGCAGGTCAATCAATTTATTTTTTCTCTCACTCTTGGAAGCTCTAGGAAAAAGAAGGAAAGAAAGAAAGGAAGGGGAAAAGAAAGAAGGAAAGGAGGGAATACACTAGCCAGATGTAAACTGCTATTAATATTTATTTTCTCACTGCTTTACAAATGTTAACATGTGCTGTCATATGACAGCCCATAAGGAAAATAACAATACAAATATTAACCAAGTAAGGAATGTTTCATTAAAACTAACACACAGTTAACTGCAACTGTTTCTGTACTATGAAGGAAGTGATAAATGTGTAAAATTTTCCCTAATGTTGTGTGCCTGCTACACAAATTTTTAAAATTCTATGCCAATGTAGTGAGATCAATTAATGTTTCAACAGTAATCATTAGAATTTTGACAAGTAAAATACTCTCCTGATGCAGAAAGCAATTATGTCAACGAGCAACCTCCATTTCTTGAGGATAAAAGTCATCCCCACAATTCTCCAGAACTGTGAAATTCCAGACTGGAGGTCTATGGTTCTTAGAAAGAAATACAAAGTAAGATTTAGTACGGATAGGAACTACCCATTAGTGAAAAATACGAAGATTAAGCAACCTCTGGACTGTCCTTGGTTTATTTTGCTTTTTATTTTGGGAAGGCTAAATGACCTTCTTCCGCAGGAAATAAATCTGCATGGAGCTGAAAATCACAGGCAATTAATGCACTGACCAAAAGAGTCTTCTCAAATTATGGTTTTAGATACACCAAATGCAGGTAGAAACGTGCTTGGGAAAAGCAAGGCAAAGCAAAACCCAGGCAGACTTGCACTACTGCTGTAGAACAGAATTGAGTTTAGTCCAGTGCAAGATCTCATGCTGCTTTACTGTGACATAATATTGTCAGCTAAATGAAAGGTTTTATTTAGCGCCAATTTTAACAAAACCCAATGTTTAACTTATGACACAACAGGGACTTGGAGGTCTTCCTCATCACCTTAAAAGGAAGTAATCCAGAATCCAGCATGAGAAGAAGGTGTTATTTCGTCTTGTATGGTTGCCACCCTCACCCCAGGTAATAACTTATTTATTGGTAAAATAAAGACTTACAGCATTAGCTAAAGAGACACAATTACAAGATTACATGGAGTCAGTGTTCAACTGTACACAATGGTTTGTCTGACTACAGAGAATCATATTTCCAATCTTTTCACTTCATACAAACTCTTTACTGCTTCACTAAAACCAAAACCTACGCACTTGTAAGCGTGCATGGGTGCAGGCACATACACGCATGCACACCATGAGAAAAAAAAAAAAAAAAAAAGAGCGTTCAATTTTAACCACAGAGCAGCAATAAAATCAAATATCCTTTTTACACCAAAGGCATCGCCTAGATTAGAAGACGCCTGCCAATTCTCAAAGCAAGTCCAGTTACCATAACAAATGTACATTTTACCAGCCTTGAAATTCTAATTGTGTTTAATACAGTTTCATGTTGCATCAAAGTACAAAATCAATACCATTTGTCCAGCAGATAGGAAAAATGGAATCTATAAACGCCTCTTATTGAGTAATTAAACACCTATTATTGTCATGGGTAGTGAAACAATGAATATGATAAGATAAATTTTTGCAAGAAAATACTGCAGTGATTAATACCTCCCTGCGTATTAAATAAAAATGACTGCCTTTTGTGCAGAACTGCTGGCAGAAGAACGGGGACGCGAGAAGTAGTTGCCAGTGCCACAATAACAGGCTAACCTTGAACTGAACTCCTTTCCTCAAGAAATTAAATGCTGTAGCAGGACTTTAAATCCCCCCACTTAGAGCTCATTTGTGCGCCATGTAACCTGCAGTTCCTGAAAAGAACTCATTATCTTCAAAAAGAGAATCCCTTTATAATTTCTTTATGAATGTGTATATTGTTTCTACAAAAAAAGTATTTCAATGTCCAAAAAGAATAAGAATATTAACCGTGTAAGCAAGGCAAAGAGACTTGTACCAATCAGATACCATTTCTACTTCCAGGAATTCAAGGGCAGAATGCAATCTGTTATGGAAAACTGAACATTAGATTGAGAATGAGGTTAGAGGAAATGCATATTTAGAAAAAGAGATTAATCTGTTAGACTGATGCTAACGGTCCTGGTTATTCTGCTGCTAGAGTTCCTGTATCTTTCTGAGTCTCTGTCTCTTTCTTTCCTTCATTCCACAGCCCCTACCCCCTGTACACACACACACACACACACACACACACACACACACACACACACACACACAGACACACACACAAACACCCCCACCCACCCACCACATGGTTCCTCCATCATTGCTTTGACTTTTTTTTTAACTTAAGAATGATGCACCAGGAATCACTACAAAGTACAAAAGATGAATCTATGGATGTGACACTTGTAAAGGGTAACCCTATTTCACAAGTGAGATGGGACAAAAAAGAAAGAAAAAAGGCCACTGAAGCAATAACTGCTCACTGAATTACCATTAAATTGTAAGATTTACAATCCAATGTACAGTAAGTGCATATCTAATGGAGTTTGTCCTCTAAAAGAATATAAAGTGAATCTTTGCAGCATAAGATGTGCGTAGGTGATGTATGTTTCTTTTAATTCAGTTTTTTTAATTAAAGACAAAAAAGTTCAAAACGTACAAAAAAGAACACATTGATGCAACACCAGCAGCAAAACCCTGAGATAAACTTAGAAGCTTACCTAATTTTAAATGTACTCTGTATTAACTATTCTCATTTTCTATCAAACTGAATTCCTTCCTCCAAAGACAAAAGTAAGACATATAATCAAATAAATATAGGAGAACAGAGGTCATGCTATCTTTCACACAGGATTAGTACATGAACAGTTAACCTTCTTCAATTACTTGTAAAATTACAAAAAACAAATCCTGAGTCCAAATGATTGGTTATAAATCGCTATATTTTTGCTGAAGGGACAAAAATAAGAGGGTTTATTAGTAGCACTGAGTTATTTAATAAAGACAAATAAATTCTTATGTTGACAACATGGAGAGAATTCAAATATGATACTAATGTAATCAAATATCAACAATATTATGACTATGTTCACTTTTATTAACACAACCCCCAGAAAGAATTTACTATTTTGGAGCAAAATCACTTAAAATACTCTAATTAATTCTTTAATAACTATTAAAAGCAAATTCTAATCATCATTCCCCATGCTGTTTTCTAAAGTAAACATGCATAAAATAATCCCCATTTTCCACTTCACAACAAACACTTTATAAAACATATCTTCTCATGGATAACATTTTAGCAAAAGCTTTCTGGAAGAGGAAAGTTAATATAAGGTAGCTAAAGTAATATTATTAGAAGACATTTTATTTAGATAAATAGGGTCTCTTAAAGGTAGTGCCTCAGAATTCGCTGTCCTTGAATTAAGTAATATATAAAACTATTACACCGATTTTGCAAACCTATGCTTTGCTCTTCTCACCTCTCCTCCACATGATCTGAATTTTATTTTAAAGGATTAACAAGTAACACATATGATCGGCAATGATATCCTTGTTCTTTTAAACCTTAGTGAATCAAGCTCGCTAAAGGTGAAATAGTGGAATTATCAGTACAAGTGGCTGTGTCATCAGAGCCTTCAGAAAGGTGCTGTATAGAAATGCCTAAATAAACAGCAGCATAAAGGATTTTATAGGTGAGAAAGATGCACACAGATCTCTCTTTCACACAAACACACCCACACAGACACGCACACACACTCAGCCTGCCTCTGATTATTAAAAATATAAAATAGATTCACTGCTGTAGTATAGAAACCAAAAGGTATTTGAAATCCTCTACATTAATTTTAACTTCAATCCTAGTTTAAATGATATACCATTTTCTGCCCCCCTTGCCAAGATACGTGAAAGATTATCTTTAAAATCCATTGGTTAAAGCCCCTCTCTATGCTACAGTGAGCCGGAGAATTTCCAGCATCTGATGAAGACCAGTGGACCACCTGATACTTTTTCAGCAGGGTGATAAAATTAAAGGATAGCTTTGATTTGCTTGAAGGATTACTTCCCTTACTTAATTGTTTAAAGTGCACAGAATTAACACAAAGAGGGGGGAAAGGAGAAAATTAAGAAGGTGACTGCAGAGCCTGAGCTAATTGCAAGCTGATTAGATTGTGCCATGCACGAGCTCTCCCTCCGTTACATACCATCACCAGCTCTGGTCTTTTCCACCCCGCTGCTGCAGCAAACAAGCTGATTTGCTAACAAAGTGGTCAGCTCGGGCACTCGCACAGCAGCTCACGGGGTCCACAGACGGCTGCTCTCCATGTAGAGAATCTCGAGCTCCATTTTCCAATCTGATTACACGGCTCCTTGTTCCAGCAGCCTTAAACCTTCATGGCAGTTTACCAACATTTTCATCACTTTTTTCTTTTACAAAGCAAAAGAACTGATAAGCTCTCAGGTACCAGGATTTCAGAGTCAATGGCTGGCCAGCAGCCAGCATTCCCTCACCACACAACTGTTTCGGGCCACACTGCATAAAGCAGAAAGGATTTACCAGACAGCGCAGAACTATTCGAATTTTGCCATGTATACAAGGAAGCAGCACGTCTCTGTCCTTACAGATGTTGACTGTTATGTCTAATTGCATCTAGGAAATACAGAGACCTAATAAGTGCCCTGACTGTCCCAGCCTCCATTAAAAAAAAAAAAAAAAAGAAAAAGAAAAAAGAGGCACTGCAAAGCAAACCAATGAGCATAAAGCCCATGAATTCACTATTCCCCTAACTGAGGTGCTCAGGGACTCTTCCTGGTAAATGCAAAGCACTAACAACTGGTTTTGAAAGTCCCGGTCCGATTACCTGGACCAACTACCTTGATAACTAAAAGTAATCCTAGTGACTTTTCATTCTAAAATTTAAAATTTTGTGGACAACACAAAATACCTGATTAGCATCTTCAAACTTTGGGAACCCCCTAGTACTTTAAAAAAGACAAACCAAAAGATGCAGAAATGAAATCCAAAATGTATCATTTGAAGCTACCTCATGATAACTCATATGACTCCTTTTAAAGCCCAGAAAGCATACCATGCAGTTAGCAGGAGTTTCAACATAGTACATTCACATTTAGAAGTTTAAAACAATGACTGCTATAACATTTCAAGTAGAACACCTACGCACAGACTTTTCCTCCTATGTAATATTTTAAAAATTCATTCTTATCTATAGTCCATGGGCCTAAAGTACAAAATAAACATGACCCCCAAATACGAAGCTTATAGTGAGATGACGTAAATGTTCATTCACTGTATGCTTCCGTTCAACCAAAAAACAACAAACAAAAAATAATAGCAGAGCCTCCTTCAATCATGGCCAATAACTTTCTAACAAAAATGAAGAAAACTGGCTTTTAACAGCTGTGGGTCTTCCCGTTCAGTTCTGCATAATATTGATCTATAATAAAGGGTGTGGAAGGGGAAGGGAAGGGAGGGGATGGAGAGCAGGCTACAGTTATGGGAAAATTATACAAGTCAGCTCACGAGATGCCTCAGTACCCCTGCTCGCCAGCGCACTGACCCTCTGTATCTTGGAGTCATTAGCTGGAGTCCCAGCCCTGCCTCCAGGAGGGGGGGGATTTGAACCCACGCGCCAAAGTGGGGACATTCCAGATTTTGAGCATGCCAGACAGAGGGGTCATTCCTCCTAGCTGATGAGGAAAACGCTTGTCCCCTGGGGAGGGGAAAACTGGATGAGTGACTGTTGCAAGATTCAGGCAATGGATGTGCTGCTGACTCAGGAATGGACTCTTGACAGCCACCCTGCTTCAGCCCAGCCGCTCCGAGTGGGAGTGATTTTAGGGCAGCGGAATTGACAGGTACATGCAAAAGTTAGGGGAGAATGGAAGAGAGAGGAAAGAGGGAAGGAAGGAGCAAATGCAACAGCAACTCCTTCTCAAGACACATGCGTACCAGAAATAAACATTTTTCCTATTGCAAGTAGATATTACCCAACAGATAAATGACGTATTTGTGGATGTCTATGTTGAGAACACCCACGGCATTTCTGAACAGATTTTAAAGAAGGACATGTGTTTTAAAACTGACAGACTAGGCTAGGTACACATGCACAGCACTGCAAAACTCTATAAATTCATAGAAAGTATAACATCCACCCATGTATGTATTTGCATGTGGGTGGTATTCTGCATAAATGACTGTCAACTTAAAATGCCATTCTCTAATTTATATGCAAATTCTACCTCTGGTAAAATAAAAACATATTTTAAACTGCTTATAGTGCCAACACATTATTCCCATGAATGATTCCTAGTAAACTATTTATGCCAACTGTGGGTTGTTGTTTTTTTTTTTTAATGATTTATTGGATGGTGTACGAAACCACTTAAACTATAGTTGTCTGTATGAATCAGTAATTTTCATGTTTCTAATTAAAATGTAAACAGCGTAATGAAGACATCAAGTTTTTAGGCAAATGTCTCTTCCAGTGCCACTTGGGGTATGGTAATTACTGGAGCAGATCTATGGATGCTTCTGAATCCCCTACAAGTCCAGATTAAAAGCATTACTGCTAAACCTGGCTTTTTACACCAGGGAATTGTGTACTCTAACCCATTCCCAGTTTGCTTACAGATGCACAATGGCACCACCTTTAAAACCTGGTCATTAAAAAAAAAAAAAAAAAACAAGATGGAAAATAACAAATTAATTTATATTTAAAATGTTGATTATAAGACATTTACTGGCGATCAAGATGCTGGAACTAGGTCTACTCTGATTTGATTCCCTGCCATGAGCTTCTTGGGAAAAAAAAGAGGGGGAGGGAGAAAAAGAAGGAAAGAAAAGAAAAACAATAACCAAATAGTGTCTACCCTAAATGTCTAGAGCCCAGGTCTGGGATGAGGGGTGGAGCGATAAGCTGATTCCAGATTCAAAGATAACATTCCTTTCCCAGATTTATTTTGTTTCAACGAACAATTTAAATGAAGTTCACAATGTACAAAACAGCAGCATTTTAGAATAATATATAATCCATGGAATAAAAGTGTGTCATTTTCCCCTCTCATATTCAAGAATGTAAAAGCGCCTTTGATATAAAGCAGTAATATGTTTTCATTTTTATTTCAGCATCTATTTCTCTCAAATTCGTCAAAATTTATCCTAAAGCAAATGACCTCTTACACATGCTGAGGAAATACATCACCTCTTCTGCCTACAACTGTTAATTGAACTTCTCTCTGAAGCCTATTTTTCCAAGTTAACCAGCATGCTTGCTTTACATATTTACTACCTAGCACTTGAACAGTTCTTTAAAAAAAAAAAATGATAATTCTGTACCACCCCTCCCTCCACACACCCCTTAGAACTCCTGCAGCCACACTTGCAGTTGAGTAGTTATGGCTGAAATCTGCAGTGATATGAAAAGTCTAAAATGCAGGATAAAAGGAGGATTCTCCTTCCCCCCTCCCACCCCCACCTCTGGACTCAAAGTCCACAGACTGACTGATATGGCCAATTTTCATATTATTTTTACATAAATGCTAGACAAGCATGTTGCTAAGGTTGGCTGTGGAATTGAAAATGGATAAGAAATGTGAGTGTGTGTGTGGGGTGATGTGAGGCAGAGAAAGAGAGCAATTTTTGCACTGTTATTTTTTATTACACAAGTAATGCACACAAATAAATGTAGATCCACCATCCTGGGGTCAGAGGGAACGTTTCATCTAAAAGTGTTTTCTACCACTTTTCCACCTAAAAACATATCAGCTTTTTTCTTTTTTTTCTGATTTGGACATAGAGACATAGTATTTTGGGGTGGGGAGGGGTAGGATATGAAGAGAGAGAGAGAGGATCTGAATGAGGCATATTTTGGTGATGTTTAGATTTTTCTGAACACTCTGGGGGTTTTCCAAAGGAAAGAAAGCTGATTAAACAAGGCCAAGTGTTTTGTCGGCTTAGAGGTGATATCATAGTTGTGTTCAATATCAGAAGTGTTGCGAGTACAGGCATCATTTCTATTCGCTTTGTGCCAGAAAGGTAAACACTGGATTGCATTGTGGATTAAAACAATAAGAAATCCCTTTCCTCTCAGGCTTTCAAGGCCATGTTAATCGGGTGTAATTTTTAATGAACACTAGCTGCTTGGTACTCATTCAAGACATTTCATTAGAAGGTTATTCATTTAAAAATCAACGTTTCAACCATATCAAGCTGTAACCTTTCTTGAAATGTAAATGAATGGTTTAAATGAGAAGATTAATAAAGAAGGGATGTTCCAATTCCAAGCATGGCATGCTATGTATTTTTAAATTTGTCTATGCCAGATGCTGTCAGTCAGAACAAAAAACTGTCCAAGCAGACAATCTGCGCGTCTGAATGTTGATCATGTTGGAAAGTACAGGGGGGAGGGGGGGAGTGTGTCAAGGATTCATGGTCCTTCATCTTTGCAGTAGAGCAAACACGTCTCTCAGTATAGCGACAGACAGCTGCTTCCACTTTCTAATGTGCCCTAACTTAGATCACTGAAAGAATTGTCAGCACTCAGAGAAACACACAAAGATAACACAGCCAGCTGCCATGGAGGGGAAAACAGCACAGCTCAGAAGAAATGGGATTTGTTCCATTTGCATGATGCGGCCTCCCCTGGGCCCCTTTCTTTCAAATCCAAAGCACAAAAGACAACACTTAACATATTTGCTTAAAGATGACAACCTCATGTTGATTTCATTTGGATGTAACAGTGTCAGGATTACAGATATAAGAATATATTATATCTGTAACAGAGACTGACAAATGTACCCATCAGTGGAACTGTCTGATTCATCTGCTTATACAGCCATTTTACCATCCCAAGGGTGCCATCTAAGTAGTAACTTTAGAAGACTGAAGGTCTAATTTTATTACACCACATTTCAACCTACTAAACAATATTATTTCTAAAATAGATCATTTTTATTGGAAGTCTCCCTGATGAAAAATCCAGTAGACACCAGAGAATTTATGAACTGTATGGGTCCTTTGAACTCAATATACTGCCAATTTTAAACAACTTTTCTTGCTGTATGGCAAAATCCCAGTGTCAAATAAGTGAAAGTTAGAGTGAATATGTTTGTTGTGAATGTCTAAGTACACTGATACACTAAACAGATTTTATAGATAGAGAGATGCGGAGAGAAAGAGATTGATTGATTATATGGACAACTATAAAATCAGGACTTACCTGGTCCATTTGAAGAAATTCTTCATAACCACTTCTGCCTATCCCATTATATGTCTCCTCTCAGTATAGCATCCATACTTCCATAGCAACTATATGAATAATCACTGTCTGTCAATATCTTTTGGACATATACTCAATCCGATTACCAGTATTCTTTAAGGTAGAGAATAAGACAAGAGAATGATTTAAAGCTAAACTGGCTAGTCTCTAATCATTATCATACGGACAGCTTAGGGAAAAAAAAAAAGGATTCTGACCTGAAGCCTACATACTTTGACAAATCTTTATTCTGTATGATTTTATGGATTTTTGACATTACTCCACTTTAGATTTACTCAACTGGAATTACAGGGGCAAGAATGGAGACAGAAAGAACAGGTAGAGAGGAGACCACCATCTCTTCACGTGTGCAGTACATGCCCCGAGAAACATACACAAACACACACATAAATGCCTGGGCCAGAGTCAGCCCCACCAGCGGATTTCCCATAATAAATGCTGGCTCCCTATGCTCCTGCTTTGTCCAAAGGAACACTCTACTGCATGTTGCTATTTACTGGCAACAGTATAATTCACTCATTTGGTCTTGTTTTATAAAATAGAGTTAACTGCTATATGTGAAATTTCTGCACAGCAGATGGTTACCAATCGTTATTTTCCATTTGTTTGGTTTCTGGTAAGACCAAGAGAAACTGTGGAATAGTGATGCAAAGAAAACTAGCAGCCTGCATGCTAACCCAATCAGTGCCAGAAGACACGTTAAAATAATTATTTTTATCTCTCAGTAGATCAAAGCTAAATATAATTTTCAGGGATGGGGAGATTATGTACCTCACCCTCATCCATACAGGAAAATGTCATTTAACATTTAATTTCTTAGTATGAAATCCTCTAAGATTTAGCCTTTCAATATTTTTAAAGTGATCAAAGTTTCAGAAGCAACTTATTATCATCATTAATGTTTGTCATCACCCACACTGAAATGACTTTCTTACCTCTAAGTGGCCCAGTTGTCCAACAGAAAATGGGAAATAGGAGCCATTCGTGGACAAGTGCACATGCACAGAAAATTAAGCTGTAAATATCTGGACCGGGTTATTACTGGAATCTGGAAACATCTGGGGCTACAGAACAAGCCAAGCCCCGTTTCCACAATGTCCAGGTAATTGCTTAAATGATTTATACCTTACTGTTTCCATTAAAAATGTCTTTAAAAAGAAACATTTGTAGGCTCAGTTCTGCAATAAAAACTGGTATCTGATTTCACTTGTACAAAATCTTATGAAAGATGCTCCATTTCTTTAAGGACATGTGCATGGCAAAACTAAACCCCAGACAAAGACAGGAGTGCTAAAAGAAGGTGTGGCCAGTCATTCAAAGAAAACAATCATATCAGGCAAGCAAATTTTAAGTGGATTATTTGTGATTAGTTTTCATTCTAATCCAAAGCATCCACTTAAAACATTGTCTTCATGTACATATGACAAATATATTCAAGTCATTTTAGGGCGAACTATACCTCAATATCCATTTTCAATTTCAGTTTTCACTAATTTCATAAATCTTGTTTACTGAGTCTGTAACTGAATATTGTGCCAAATCTGTCATGTAAGGGACAAATAAGTACCACCACTCAGATAGACCTGGGCCACCTATTAAGAATCTGGAGACAATTAAATTGGCTTACTTAGATGGTATCTGTATGGAGCTACTAACTGGCCCATTCAGAATGAAAGAGCTGGAGTTCCTGTCGTGGCACAGTGGTTAACAAATCCGACTAGGAACCATGAGGTTGTGGGTTCGATCCCTGCCCTTGCTCAGCGGGTTAACAATCCGGCGTTGCCGTGAGCTGTGGTGTAGGTTGCAGACGCGGCTCGGATCCTGCGTTGCTGTGGCTGCGTCCAGTGGCTACGGCTCCGATTAGACCCCTAGCCTGGGAACCTCCACATGCCGTGGGTGCGGCCATAAAATGACAAAAGACAAAAAAAAAAAAAAAGAATGAAAGAGCTATCTGTGCTGTTAACTGTTTTTCAGGTTTCTCTTTTGAATACTCTCTCCCCCCCTGCTTCCCCCCTCCCCCACACACCCAGCTGTATTCTATGTTTTATTTCAGATTTTAAATGAAGAGGACAGTTATAGCTTCATATTCTTCAAGAACTGCCATCTATACCTAACAAAAAAATTCAATGACTGATACCTATCAACTACGCTTATGAAGGCAAGGCAAGGCAAAAAAAAAAAAAAAAATGCACCAAAATAAACTATTAACCACTGACTTCAACCATGGCTCAGCAACTTACATTACTACCCTCTCACAGAAAAAAATCACCCTACTTTTTTTCTATGAGAGAACCAAAGTAAAATGGCCAATATTTTAGATGAGAAGAATCTTCATGGATATTTTTATTTAATTTGAAACCCCACAACTTTCTGATTAGAATCAGGTAGAAATTTAAGCCTATGTCTTTTAAATCCTTCCTTGATTTAGTTTGGTTGTTGGCAAGACACCATCATAAAGGCTTTACAACTCATAGTCCTTACTCTCAATCTCATGGATTTCAACTTACAGTTAGGAAATTTTAACTTGCTTGAAAAGTATTGAATGGTTTCCAGAAAGCCAGAAAAGCTGATTTAACAAAGGAACTAAACAGATTATTGCAGTCAAACTGCAAAAATGCTCATTACTTTTAACGTATTGTTTCACAATCTCTATTATTCTACCTCTAACGTGCTATACTTCTTCACTATTGAAGCTCTTTGCTGAAGACATAATGTTTTCATGCAATTGACTAAACATTTGTCCACTGTGGCTCACTTAAGAGTATATCTTTGCAATAATTCAGGTTCAACAATCAGCACTGCTGGTATCTTCTTCTACATGGAACGTGTGAGATCAACCTAGATTTCAATATGAAGTGGTAAGACAGCATCTAGAAAAGAGCCCAAATTGGAAGAAAACTAGTAAGCTTTCAATAAAGGTTATAGCTTTCCTTAATAAAATTGTGATTTTCGAAGGACAAACAAGGGTCTTTGTTTTTCCTGGTTTTAGGAAGCACTATGAACAAGTGCTTTTCTCTGGTACATCTATCTTTAGGTTCAAATACACAAATAGAAAATAGAAACTTTGTAAAATACTGTTGACTAACACATTACAATTTCAACATTTGATCAAAGTGAATTTGTCCTAAAAAGTTTTATAACATGCTATATGTTGTAACATTAGTGACAGGTTTAAGAAGAAAACTGACCCTTCTACAAACACACCAACCCAGCTGGTAATGCATTTGAACCACTAGAAGACAGGGTCACTGGGTGTAACCCCAGCTAAATTGTTTACTGCTCAGTATTTAGTACAAAATAAATTAATAGTGTCAGACACTAAAGATGAAACAAAAATATGCCAATTAAAGTGTTAACCAAAGACTTCACGAACTATGGAGTCAATGAAAGTTATCATATCAACTGCAGATCAGCTAGTTTGCAAATCACACCTTATCACCCTAGGTACCTCATGTTTCCAAGAAACAGTTTTGAGTACTGCCAGAAACATATTTGCACACTGCCTATTGGAGAAAGGACAATACAGAAAGAAATGCCCTAGGAGGTGCTGGTTTTTCATGTTCAACCAAGGGCTGAATAACCAAGTGTCAATTAACCCTATATTGGCAAGAAGTTGATTTGGAAGTCTCCACAACTACTATTTTACAATTCTATACCCTCAAATTGTTCTGATTGCAAACATAAAAGGAACAACATTTAAATATGTAAAGTATAATGATTTGAAGCCATGTGTTACTGCCTATAATCTAAATATGTTATACAGATTTTTGTTAGAATTACAGTGTTTTTATAAAATAGTTTAAATGTTCTCCTCTCCAGAGATATGAAAATAGAATAAATTACTATAAGCTCTTTTCTAGGTATATAATTATAAAACTATTTTCAGGATTTTAAGATTATAAAGGCTTTCTTTGGTAATTAAATTACAGAGAGAATATAGATATTTCATGTTCAAATGAAACACACAATTTTAATTTTTCTATTATTTAAGTACTTTTAAAACCTTCCAATTTTTTAAAAAGTAACATTAATAATGGATTAACCAAGTTTTATCAATTTATTTCACCAAATATTTATTGAACACTTATAGGGCTGCATGGTACACACATGTTGAGGATATTAAAAATAAAAAAAATGGATTAGATGTAGTCTCTTCTCAAGGAGTTTAGTTTCATAAACTGGAAACAAAAATGATTAGCAATTTCTAGAGGAAGAAAGATGATGGTAAATGATGGGAAGATTTTTTTTTTAAGTGCTTAGGGAATATCAAGCAGATGTTGAAATGGATCCTGATTAGATTGCCTTAAGAAGTTTTCATAGATCATGCAACATTTGAGCTAGATGTCAAAGGTATGGTAGAATTTCAACAGGTGGAAGAAAAGAGCATTCCAGGGAGTAAAAAGAGGTTAAACAAAGATAAGTTAGGGATAAAGTAAAGTAAAGACGGAGTTGCTTTCAGTTTGATAAACATCCAACTTTCACACTGATCTACAATTCTGACATATTTTCAAAAGGATTTGAAGTCCCTAACTCCATTACTGCTTAAGTCAATCTACTTGTCAGTCTAGTTACATCTCTTACAGAGAAAAAGCATTGGCTAACTAATACTCATCAACTCTCAAGATATTAGAACTGCTGACACATTTGCTTGCAACCAATTAGTAAGCATATTTAATGAATGGTTTCCATCCCTCCTGAAGGGCTTAACAAAGTGATAAATGATCCTTGAGCTTCCTTCATTATTTCCAATACAATTTCTAGAGTTTCTTAAAGAGAAACAAGAATCTTTGCATTCAGCCATGGGCCACTAGAAAGGTTCCAAGTTACTCAAACTCACTAGTCAATGACTAAGCAGTCATGGATTATATGGAACTGGAAAAAAATCTTAACAGTGATTGAATCAACTCTCCTTTTATAACAAAGTTAACCGAGACTCAGAGAGGTTGAGGAACTTACTTAAGGTCAACTATATGACAGACTGTTGGCATCAGTTGGCACTTTTCTTCATTATTGACACTTTTCTGAGGTACTCTTACCAGCAAGTTGTTGTTGAACTTTAGCCAGAAAGTGAACTATCTCTAGTACATACTGTTAGTACATTCGATTCTAAATAGCGCTATAAGTTTGAACCAGGAAGAATGATAGTTTTAAAAGAGGAAAAAGTTTAAGATCTCATGAAATGTAAAAAATGTTTGGTTCAGAGAAGTGATTCTCAATCCTAACTTTACATTAGAATCACAGAGGGAGAAAAAGCAATTTGTTATCACCCTAAATTTCCATTTAACTGGACTGAGGTGTAGGGGTTTGGCAAGTTTTTTTGTTGTTTTTGGTCATTAAAGTACAGCTATTTATAAGGTAGATAACAAAACTTATCATCAAACTTTGCTCAAATCAAATCATGTATCTACCTACTTTAATGATCTGAACTCCTATAAGGACAATAAATGTATTATTTTCCAAAAGAAGTCTTTAAAAAGATATACACCAATCCTCAACAGATTTTCTTCTATAACTTCATCTGAGGCATAACCAAATTGAGTATGTGAGGGGAAAAAAAGTCTAAGAATAACAGGAATCATCTTTGAGGGCATGTATATTTTTTACACTTTTTTTAAATTATAAGGAAGAAAAGGGAGGAATAGTTCTTTTAATTTTGGTGGTCACAAATACTATATATCCAAGATTTGGTGTAGAACCTTCCACTTTTAAAAAGGAGAACATAATTTGTTTAGATTATAGTGCTGTGTGCTAATTAATGTGCACTAGTCACTAATTTCTAATAAATAATGTTTTGTCACATAATTATATTAGGATTTAATTTTTTAATTGCTAAATCACTTTTAGCAACAGCCACATGAAAATTGTCCTTCCTCTTAGTTTCCTCAACAAGTTTCAGATCCGTAGTTAAAAAAAAAAAAAAGCCAGAAACTCCAAAGGGATTTTTTTATATGTATAGATAGAATTTTCTCCTTCTAGAAAGATATCACTTAGTCTAAACATCTATTTCTGAACAAGATTATTTAACCCTACTATCTTACCATCCATAAGTAAATTCCTATTGATGGTTAGTTGATTGGTACTCTTAGAATTACATAAAACATGTTTTTCCAATTACGGAACACTTACCATATTCTAAGTACATTTAAAATCTTCTCATAGAAAGAATAAGCATTGTTCATGTTGGCACATACAATTCCTTTTAGTTTGTCACATAAGAATTCTGGCCATGCAGAGTCCCAATGTCTACATTTGGGTCATATCAGCATTCCCCTTAAAAAATGTTGCTTAATTTTCTGCATAATACAAACTAAAATCTCTCTTTAAAGAACTTTATACCAACACTACTGGAGTAAGATACCACAGTAAGGGTGGGGGTGGGGGGGATTAGACCCACATCTTTTGTAACGTGGGCCTAAAATTGACTCCAGATTTGTGACTCATGAATGGAAGTCAGTTTTAATACAGACATGCTTTAAAAAGTAAAAATGGCTATTATTCTTAACAAGTTACATATTGAGTATTATTCTTTAAAAATGACTCATAAAATATCTTTTTAAGTACTTAAAGTCATGATTACGTTCTACTCTTTTACCTCTGCTTGAATTGTAATTTTTCATTTTCCAGGAAGGGATACATTTTCCAACTAACCCCGTTAACCTAATTACTCATAAAGAAATACCAAAAATGTCCCTGACATCAATACCTTCACAAAGAAATGTATCTGTGCACACACACAAGAGCATCTTTCATTTAGATTATCAAAACTGTAATTCTGATGTAAAAGGTTCTTTTGAATCCATGGAATTCCTGGCACAAGCACTTAAGTTTGCAAACAGTACGACTGTCCTATCCATAACCTTATTTCTTCATATATTTAAATTCAAAAGTATTAACTATTAAGCTTAAAAGATTAATAGTGCTCTGTTTATTTAATGGTATTTGTTTGATCTTAGATGAGTTCTATAATAAAAATACCTTCAATCTTAAAGGAACATTTTATCCTACTCAGAATAATTATCTTGTAAGATTAAAATCAGTTAATCATACCTAATTAAGATTTAAAATTTAGCATCATTCAGGTATATGATCTAAGAGACAAAGTTTATAATCTTAACTTCAATTTGAAATGGAAAGGGAGGAGAAGCAAATAGAAGGGCAATAAAACAACTATTTGGGGCATGATGACGCCACATATTTACCCAGTTCCTAGTTTAATCCTTTTTAAAGCCAAACATTTAATATGAAAACATAACATACTAAAAGGTAGGAGTATGGTGGGGAAAGAATGTTTCCAATTTAAATTACACTATAGAATCTGTAGATAGGTTGTACAACGTAGAATATTAAAAAATACTCATGTGGCTAACTACCCCTTTAAAAATTCAAGTTTACAATGCCTTTAATGCAAAAGATTCCTAAACTGTGGGATGAATTTATAATTAAATAGGATAGTGTTGTAATAGTTATTTCCAAGCTTCCTCTCATTAAAGTACATGTCAACTTAGAGAGCAATGCCTTGTTATTAAACAGGGCAAAGATGTTTCTTCTTAGAAGGTTTCATATACAGTATTTCTCTCTACCAAGTCTAACGAGGCATTCAAAATAAGTTCAGTTTTTTTTTTCTTCTTCAGAAATATCTTTAAAGCTCCCCCCCTCAACCAGTCTTGGATTACATAAAAGAATAGTTACTTTTCTGAGCTCTTTGATATTTTTCTTCCTGGCAGAGTCATCTGATGTGGGAAATATCTTTTGAAAATAAATGGTGCAACTTCAAGTGCACTCAGATCCATTACTTGCTGGACATTCTATCGTATCTCAGTTTTGATTTGAAAAAGCCGCTTGACCTCAAAATTTAGTTTTAGGGATCTCGATATGAAGCTTGATCTCATTGATAAGTATCTTGGGAAGCAACAATGTAAATGTTTTGTCCACCCATCAACACAAATCCTTCAAACCAACAAGGAAAGGAGTCCTAGATGGTGACTGAATTATTCAGGGGGAAGGGGACTGTTCTGGTTTAATTTCAGAAACCAAGTTACAATTTGAATATAACATCCTGCAAAGTTTATGTTACTGCATGAAAGAGTTGCTTTCATCTTTAACACAGCTGTCACCACGTGCTTACACAGCTACAATGCCACTTCCTAATGTCAAAATATCAATATTGCTGCTAGAATAACAAGGTAATTATTTTTGTGTCTGTCCCTCTTCCCTGACTCAATGAGTTGTGCTTTTATTTCTCAATGGTCAGAATGTTTCATATTTTTAGATAATTTAGGATTCTCCATTAGAAATACTCATTTTGAGGCTGGAGGGAATACTTATTTCACTTGGGCTTGATACTTAGGTGATGGTACAAAGCAACAGAGAAAACCCCAGGCTCTTATCTCAAATTTTACAAAAATTCTCCCGCCCTGATCATTCTGTGCTTGGGGAATGCATATTTAAGTACGTACCTGCCTGCAAATAATTACAAAACCCAAAGCTTCTTTTAAGAGCTGCACAAAAATTCATGTGATATATGGGAGCACATATCAGGCAAAAGGCAAGGTAAGATAAAGGCAGATAGGTACACTCACTAGTACATGTATAGAAAGAGCAAAAGGTACCCAATGGTCTATTTTCCCATCGAGGTTCTCAGTACGATCAGAACCCTCTTTAGGCACAGGTATAGGGAATTACTGTGGAACAGTCAGTGTCCACACAGGTAACCCGGTGACTTCCACAAAGCAGGCCCTTAATAAAAGTTTGTGGGTAAAGAAGGAAGGGTCCTCTTTATTGCCTTGTGACCTGGGCAGGCCCACAGATCTCCCCTCACAGAAGGGCCTGCACTTGGTTTAATCCTCTGCTGTTGCTGTCTTGAATTCTTAATATTTTTTGAACAAGGTGCCCCACATTTTAATTTTACACCAAGCCCAGAAATTATGTAGCCAGCCCTGTGTGTTGATGGTAAGGATAATAAATCAGAACAATTGCAAACAGTTTACAGCAACATCTGGAAACCCATGCCTTTGCATTATACTACTTTAAATTTTTTATTTTGAATGTTATTGTTTCCATGAATAATATTTCCTAAAGAACCGAAGCATGAGAGTAGAGGTCACCCATTCTCAGAGGAGTTTACTGTCATAAGTATGTGGCATTTAATCAACTGTCAGTTGCTTAAAAAGCATCTAATTGACATAAGGCAAACATTAGACTGGGGGGGGGGGTGCTGGTGGATGAAGTAAAATTCAGTTTCTATTTTCCTGCCATCAGTATATCTACAAATAGGGTAGGATAAATATATAAATTACCAGCAGAAATAAAAACTCATAGGAAAGGAACTGAGTAAAGGAACTCTCAACATTGAAAAGAAAACATTTTGTAGTATTTTACGTTATGTATTCTACAGTAAGAAAATACTTTTTGTAAGTTATTATCACTAGTAACTTTTAATAAATACTACTCATATGAAACTGAGAGCAAAATCCTACCAAGAAGCAAATTTTCCAATATTATTTTAAAAATACTTTCTAAAAAGGATTTCCCAACATAAAAATATAAGTACTTAAGCTAGGTTGCAGGGTAAAAACAGGTTTAACTTTGGGCCTTCATATAATAAATCATGCATTTCTATTTTCAAGACGGTATCAGTTTCAAAAAAAAGATTGGAAGCAGTAATGCTGTAAATGCTTTGTGAAAGTCACAGTCGCTCAAATATAAACAAACATCCATTTATACTTATATTCAACATACATACTTCTGCATTGAAATTAGCCTCTGAATTCATTGCTTGCAACATACTCTGAAACCACAGCCCACCATATGCAATGTTAAACAAAGTGTCAATATTCAAGAAACAAGACAACAAGCAGATTTGTTGCATAAAATATGTAAATATCATTAACAGAAAGTGCCATATGATATCTCATGTTTGGATGGTTTCTGATCACCTATCTTTTCTGCTCCTCAGTCTCTTAACTAAGACTGTCGTCAACAGGTACAGCGCCCGTGCTGTGCTGAGGCATAACTCCTGAGCTGGCATCTGGGGTGCTGCCCTGAGGAAACTCTGCATACCCATCTGCTTTTGATTTTCTTCAAACTTATCAGTTCAATTGATTTCTACCATATTTTGGTCTACCTTTATTTCTATTATCTGCATTTCTGGTTATAAGCATCCCCTTGAGTACAACTGCCATTTAAATGATAAAATCAAAAATATCAAAAAGGATCAGTAATCAGCAATCATGTTAAAGCAGCTAGGCTTGAGATTTCTACCATAGGTTAAACGAAAAAGCTAACAAAAATTTAAGTTTAGGGAAAAAAAGGAAGAAAATTACAAAATCCAATCTTGAAAAGCAGGTGTTAAGCAGGCATTTGTTTGCAGTCTTTCAAAAACAAAAAGTCTTTAATAGTTAAAAAAATTAGCTAGTGTCTTTTGTGTGTGTATGAGGGAGAGAAAGAGTTAATTGAAAGGTGGGATAATTTTTGGACTTGAAGTCTTCCAAGTAATAACTCAAAATAATTTCTAGGTTCCATTGATTTTAATAAAACATTAACTCTTGTATATCCCAAAAGAAAGAGATTATTATATTGAGTGTTTTTGATTGAAAGAAAAAAATTTGCATCGTTTTTTGTGCCACTTGTTTGTTCTAGTTTATCAGTGACCAAAGACAAAAAAAGCAGATATGCTGATTAATCAAGTCTTATTGATCAGTAGCAGATGTCAATATTTCACACAAATGTCTGCAGAAAAATTCTCACAATCAAAAATTTATAAACCAATTTAAATTCCTGGTAATTAAAATTATTAGTTCTACAAAAACAAATGTCATACTCTACAAAAGTACGTGAAATTTGTACTCAAGAATATATTGATCAAAGGCAAAACTGCAAACATTTCTATCAAACCAAGGTTCTCAGAACAAACTGGAAAGTGCAAAACATAAAAGCCTACAATTGTTTCAAATACACCTAGCAATCCCTGCCGATTTTGGACCATTAAAACTGATTACTTAATTAGGCAATCATTCAAGGCATCCAAACACTCACAGACAAAAACAGAGTTAGTAGCATAGCCGTCTTCACCCTGATATGAAAATTCTGGAAAATGCTGCAGACGCTTAAACTTTAAGGCTCTGTCCCCATGCATAAACTAAGCAAAATATTAAATTCTAAAAGGTAACATCTCAAAGCTCAGGAAAAAAATAATTTACCTATAATGATATTACTTACATCTGTTTTTTCAGGTGGCTAATATTTTAAACTCTCTTAGGAATATCAAGTTATAATACAGATTGTCTCTAGATTCTTGGAAGTACTGCTTCCTTTCTCCCCTCTGGTCATACTCTTCTACTATCTAAAAGTAATTAACAAAAAATTTGCTCTCTTATATATCTATCAGGAGTACTTGCCTTCCAAGTTCTTGCCTAACATGACTAAAAACAACAAAAAAGATTTTCTATTTATGGAAAAAAAAGTACTGGAAACTCAGCAGTAGGAGTCTTTAATATAACTAAGGGAAAAACTCTTATCTTTTCACCCAGAATGTATCAGAGACATTTTTAAGAATTTCACTGATTCAGTGCAGTTGCAGTCAGGAAAAAGAAAAAATATTCTCTGTAAAAATATTCTCTGAAAAAAGATGGTTTCTGAAATAATTCCAAAGAGAACCTATACACTGTCTTTTAAGAAGAAAAAAGTAAGCCAACTCACACATACAGCTTCCAAACAGAAGTCTTACCCTCTTCCAGGAAAACAACAAGATTTTATTACCCTGCTATGATTCTTTCATTTCAGACATGATTAATTAGTAAGTATTACACTTCCCAAAACTCCCACTACACACTTTGTGGTCTATCAGCCTAGTTGTTGATAGACCGTATGAAATAGCAAGTAGCCAACAGCAGTAAAAGACAAGTATCCGACAACTCTATTTCAAAAAAGGAACACTTCTTTCCTACCTTTGCCTCCCTAAATGAAGCAGGCTGCTTGTAACTGCTTTCACACCCAAAAAAATTTTTTTAAACTTGATCATTTTCTTAATAATACCGTTTAAAATTTGAATAATGCATGCAACATATTCAGCACTCAAGAATACATGGCATATTAATCTGTTACCTACCTATATTTTAGAGCTGAAATTCTGAAAGACTTGTGAGTTCCTGTAGTGTATATTGATAAAGATCCACAGGCACAATTAATAAACAATAAAGATGATGTGAGCAAGCATGTTTTGGGAAATGGTTTTTATAGAAAAAATGTTTCTTTTCCAAATAAAACCTAATATGTCACACATTTAATGAGGACGGGAAACAGAAATAAAGGACTAAAAGAGAAGAGGAAGGGAAGAGAGCGGCCCTAAAATCTGAGTGAATGAAAACTCTGATTCTCTGTATATTGTACTAAAACGTTGTTTCAAAATAATTTTCCCTTTAAAATAATCATTTTCAAATTGTCCATATGAACCAAGAAGCCAGCCATAACTGAAGGTACTAGACATATGTATTTGAACAACTGTCAATTTATAAAAGTGGGATTTCCCTTCAACTGTTATGTCCAAAAAACTTCACTCATAGTATAATACTAATAAATAGATCTTGTTGATTCCAGGAAACATTTTTTTTAATCTATTCTAGTTAAAATACCCTTGCTTTTTTTCTGTTGTATTAAATTTAGGATCAAAAACATCAAAGCAGTTTCCACCTCGGACCTAACTTTTAGAGGATCAATGTGACAAGGCAGTCCCTGATAGATGTTTCTCTTGATAAACGACTTGTTCAAAAGAGACATTGTAGTTTTCATTTCCTGACCACAACACACTTTTAATTTGCAACAGCAGAGCTGCCAGAGTGTGAGCACTTGCCTACTTTCCAGCCTTTTGGGTTTGTAGCTCTGGTTCCTTTAGGCCACACATTTGAGACAAACAAAATCTAAAAATAATCAGAGTAATAAGAGTTACAAAATAGAAGCCACTAACACCCCAATATACATATGCACAAGTGGCTACTTTATAGCTGTATATATAAACTTTTCCTTGAAGAATTCTAGTGTATGATAACAAGCTTCCTGAATGGACATCACTTTCACAACGGGCATTTAAACACACTGGGAAATAAATTATGTGACTATTATTTAAGAGTAAGCAGAGACTTGGGGGGGGCAATTTATACACTTAAATCTGCTGCTAAATGTCATGAATTATATGATTGCCTAATCCAATGTGTTTTTTACATATTATGGCAATAATTATTACTACTACCTAGAAATCACATTTAAGTATCAATACGGTGAACAGTCAAACCATCCAATTTCTGCTCTCAGCACATTGTCCGAGCTCCGATTTAAAATTTATAAATGTAATATCCTCCTCATCACAGGCTGCAGCCCAATCTGCTCTGAATATATATTACAGCTTTAACATCACAGAGGGAAATCGCCCATCTGGCAATCCCATTCGCTCCAACAGCTCCGGGGGAAAAAAGCTGTGCTCTCTCCTCCTTAAAACATTTCTCAGGGCAAATTATGTGCATCTAAAATAAACAGTCTTCTTATTGATCGCTTCAAAGTCAACAAGTTCCAAATGCAAAATTCAATCAAGTCTTTCCTATCATGTAAGAGCGGTGTGTGTTTAGCTCAACAGTCACCAGAGTCCAACCAGAAGTGTCTGTCGCGCATCGGCTCTTGAAGTCCCTTTCCTTGTATTCACATTTGTGTTATGAGAGAGCAGTAACCACGGCCACATTACAGACCCATGGCAGCTTTGCCCCACTGCTATTTCTTTCTTTCATATTCTCCCTTTCCTTCTTTCTCTCTTTTCAGGGTGAATATATGGTGGTGAGGTATATGTAACAAAAAAAACAACAAAACAGTTTAAAGAAGACATATCCTTTGGTTATGCAAAATACTTTTAACAGCTTTCTGTTGTTGTTCCCTCCTAGTCTTAATTGAATATCACAAAGTGTACACACGGCATGGTCACAAGAGCTATTGAAATCCCCCTCTCACTCCATTTATCTGACCTCTTTTTTTTTTTCCTGGTGAAGAAAGAGGAAAGAGATTTCAAACAAAGTCAATTTCAGTGCCTGCTTATTTAATTCTGTCACAGGTTAAAAGTAAAAAACCCTGACAGGCAGACAAGTGAATGGCAAGTGAAAAACAAAACAAAAAACCAAAAAACCCTACCACTGTTCCTTAAAAGGCATTAAGGACTTTAAGCAATCAAAATACATTCTTTATTTTCATGTAAAAGCTATACCTTCACTCACCCCAAAAAACCACACTCAGAAGAACTGATTACTTCACAAAAGTGCAATCGTTGAGAGCAGAGTTAAAATGCATTAATAGATTGAGAAAAAAATTTCATCCACTTCTGTGTGTGTACATATATATATAAATATATATACTTTCATTAGTAAGCATTCTTTCCCCACACTCCCACCCTCTCCCCTTTCCACCCAGCCCCCTCCCCAAAAAAGCCTCACACTGAGTTTAACTAATTTACATACCATTTGACTTCAGCGGTTATATAGCGCATTACTAGTAACATGCAACTTTGGATTACAGCTAAAACCAATAAAGGTGGACTCCAGTAATCTATTAATCAAAACTGAAATATACAAACAAGTGATAGCAAAAACAAACAAGATTTTGACAGATTAAAATATCCATATAAATATTTTAAAGGAATTATATATCATGAGCAGCTGCTTCCCAAGCAGAGTCTTCAATGGTTTTATCATGCTATTTAATTTGTCTTTCCTATTTAGATGCAAAGGAAGTAAATTCCAAAACTGACATACCATAAACACTGGTGCTACTGATCATTTCTTGCTGGCAGCACAAAAAGCTGAATTGGATTTCTCACAAGCAGGAATTCCAAAGGTTGCTTTTCATTAAAGCCACTTTTCCTCTCAGCTATCAAATGTCACTGCCTTGAAACGTGGGCCCTTTCGTCAGGTATTCATTTAACCTACATGCATATAATTAAGGGGGAAAGCAACATCAACAAAAAGGGGATCTCAGATCACAGGAGAAGAAAGAAAGGAAAAAAAGCACATGACCAGGAATGCAAGTCCATGTCAATTTCACTCACTCCCATTGAAACTAACAAGAGCTCCGGGGAGGACGGTAATAGGATCAGTGGATTGTATATACCATTAAATTATACATCTTTCTCTCCCGTTCCTTGCCAACAATACGCCCACCACGCTGTACCCCCTCCAAGATGATGTGCTTACATTTTTCTGCAACCGATCTTCTGACATTTTCACGTCCCTCCAGCCACGAGACTGTAATTCAACCTCAACTTTTTGTGTGTGCAAGATTCTTATTTACACTTCTTATTTACTTAGAAGTTAGTTCCCAAAGAAAGTCTAGCCCCACCCTATGGCTAGACTTTCTTTATTATTTTTTTTGAAGTAAAAATATAGTAATAAGTAAGCCCAAGATAGTGGAAAACGAGACTCTTGCAATCGTGAACTCTTAATCCTACACTATTGTTACAATGATTAAGCAGCAAAAATATGCATTATAATGTTTCAGGGCTACTTTGTACTGAGAAATTAGACAGCAGGTTGGCGTACAGAATAGAAACGAGTGCAAATTAAATTTAATGTTTATGGCACAACTCGAAAATCTCTTTTCATTACAGGTCTTGGATTTATTTATATTCTTTAAAAATTAAACAAACAAAAACAAAACCAAATTTAAACAGATGGTAGAAAACTACGAAGCTCCTCTTACCTGAACGCGCGGAGCGAAAACCCGATAGGTTAGCGTAGCATCGATCCGATGTGTTTGCTGATGAATGGAAGCTGGGGTTAAGTGAAGGTGCCTATGATTTGAAATCATTCCAAGTTTTTGAAGGGAAGACGGACTGCAGCCTCTGCCATGTTGGAATTTCAAACCCAAAACAGCTGCTTGGAAGGAGCCAGCATGCCAGAGGCTAGGCGCAGGCGCAGAGCGCCGCCGAGCCAAATTCAAATCACTTTCACACTAAGAGCCAAAGATCAGTTTTCAAAGGAGAGAGGGAGAAAGAGACGGAGGCTGCCGTGAGGGAGAGAAGACGGGAGGCAGTGGCGAGAGGCGGGCAGTGGAGAGAGACGGGCAGCGGGAGGACCGGGAGGGAGAGGGAGAGGCGCACGGAGCCCGCGGAGCTGGAGGGGGAGAAAGGGAGGCGGGAGGCAAGCGGCGAGCGAGCTAGAGACGCGCCAGAGATTCATGGGCAGGGAGGGCTCAATGGCCGCGCCGCGCTGGCCGGCCGGCCGCTCGGGTCATGTTACACGGCCGGGGCCGCGGCGGCAGCCCAGCCTCGTCGACGCGCTCACGCGGCCCGGAGGGGGCCCAGAGGTCATGATTACACGCGCGGGGACCGGGAGCTCTGCCTGCCCGCACTCTCAGGCGGCCCAGCCTGGGGAAAGAGGAGCGATGCCTCGGGGGGAAGAGGCCTTTCTTTCCCACGCGTGACCGGCCGGCCCTGCGCTCCCTGCCCGCCTTGAAAGGCTCTCGGCCCGCCGCCCCTCCCTGCCCGCTCCAGGCCCTCTCGACAGCTGCGGCTGGTTCACCCTTCCCCACCCCCCTCGACTCCGCGCACAGGACGGGATCTGGCCCCGGGAACCGGGACCTCACCCGCACTCTCCCCTGGGCCCCTAGGACCAGCCAGAAAATGACTTTATCTGCCAAGAGGAGGCAACTTCGGGGGGAGAAAAAATCCGAATTAACCCAGTTCCCCCCCCCCCCGCCCTGTGAATAAATAAAATCCGAAGTGGCTAGGTGTGCGGTCCACTCTTCCGCTCTCTGGCTCCCCTCCCTACCTCCCCCAGGCGGCTCGGGCAGGGGAAAGCAAGCCCAGGGGGCCCGGTGCGGGCGGCTGGTGCGCAGGCATAGACGTTAGGCTTCAGCTTTCCCAACCCCCTTCTGTGGTGCAATCTGGGGACCCAGGAGTGGGAAGAGAGTAGGGGCTTTGTGGTGCTGGGAGCTGAGGAAGAAAGAAATGTGCAGTTGAGTGTGTTGCTGCATCCCAGGGAGCAATGCAGTGCTGATTGTCTGTTCCTGAGATAGCCTTTTGTTCGGAACATAAGGTTTAAGAAACACACACACGTTTTCTGGGGTCTCTTGTTAGATGTAAATGTGCTGCATCCAGACGCTTACTATGCAGTGCAAGCTCAGTTGGTTTACTAATCACCCTGCCCCACCCCCAAACAACCAGGATCATTTGAATGGGAACCTCATTCAGACTTCTAGGCTGCGAGTACTGCCTTCAACCTATTTCATTCTAGACTAGTCAACCATCCAACTGAGATAATAAAGCAAACAATAACATTTGATCATGATGTCTACGAGATAATGTGCCCAGCAAAGTTCTTTAGAAATTGTAATGAGAAAGAGAGTGAGTGGGGTAATAATTTCTCCTCGTTTTCATTAGATATGACTTTAATAGATAAATGGTAAGTTTATACTTTGGCCTGGTGGACATCCGGTCCTCTATATTTCAACTAAGCTAAGAACGAAAGAGGCAAATTAAATATTCGACCAGGAGCCCAACAGGCTGAAAATGTTACCCTTCAAGGTTGGAACTGAAAATATACTTGTGTAGGACTGACCCTCCTTATAACGAACCGGTATTCACATTTACCCTGCTTCTCTGCTACAGATTTAATAGACTAAATTGCAGCTCTCCAGATGATAAAATGCAGCTTTTAAAATATACGAAATATATACTCTGAAATTAATTTCATTCTCCTGTGTTTTTCTTACCTTTGGATGTATAGCTATCGAATGGATGCATTTAGCTAACACAATAAGAAAAATTGTTTTAGTTAAATCTAGGCAGATGACAATTTAAAAGAAAAAAAGGTGATTCAAGATCTTACTAAATAATATTTCTAGGGAATGGAATTCTATTTCGAATAGATTTGACCTTTCTGTACATTTTTTAAAACGAGGCTTCAAAATAAAACAGAAGAACTTTATTCTGATGTAGCAGAGAACACTGAAGCCCCTTTAGTTGTATTTTACAAGATAGCTTTGAAAATGATATTATGAGAAGTTGCTCACTGGATTTCACCACAAAGAAATAAGTGGAGGAAAGTATCTATGGGTCACTGTTGGACTGAGTACAGATGAATTAAACAACAACAATTGTGAAGAATCTATAATTTCAGTCATCGCTCATGTGGAGAATGCCGATGAGAGGTCCTCTGTGCAATTCAGGCAAAACTGTTCTGTCCTTGTTTGTTAAAAAAAAGTTCAAAGTTCATCAACCTTTAACACTAAATTCCTAGTACTGAATTTACAGTTCCTCATGTAAACCAAAATACCGAATATAAAAGAAATAATGACATAACCATTGAGTAAAAAACAATGTATTTTGATTATCAACTTAAAGCAATTCATTTTCAATATCTAAAACAAAATAAGCTCTACTTTTAAAAGAGGGCAGGAAAAATGTGGCTAGCCGAAGTTTATTAATAGACAAGCAGTACTTTTTTCATTTCTTACTAATTTATTTGAAATACAGATTATAATATTCATCGTTCAATATACAAATGAACATAATTAACTTTGGGATCAAACAAAGGGAAACTATTCAAAAGAGCACTGCTTATATTTACACTGAGTTTCCAAAGTGTCCAAAATTACATATACTCCCAGGATAAAAAGGCTTATATAATAGAATATTATGGGATTTGCATGGCTAATAAAATCCATAGTGAAGTTTGCCATCCCACTATTTCTAGTTTTCTTTCCCTCTTTTTCTTTCTCTTTCTTTTTCTTTCTTTCTTTCTTTCTTTTGTATGGGTAAAGATTGTTTTTTTCTTCAATTACATTTTGCAGAGGAATATGAAAATTTGTTTTTCAAGATTCTTTGCAAAATTAGTGCAACATTTACAGTTTTTGTTGTCTTAATACAAAATATAATGATGTGGCACAATTAAATAACATTCTAATAGTCACCATATTCTATCTACATTTATTTTTTAAGCTTTATTTTAAAAAGTGTTTCTGGTTGTAATCCATCTCTGTAGTATATTTTTTAAAACTTTTCTTATGATGATATGAGAATAAGAAATTGAATCTTTAAAGAAAGTGGATTGGCCAGCCAAGGAAGAAATTAATTCAGTGAAAAACTGGGCTTTTCCCCACTGCATTATACACATCGCTTTTCTCTTTCTTTTACCTTTTTAATGTAGAGATTTTATATACACACACACAAATATATACATATATAATGAATTTCTAATATACAGTATATTCTGACTTTGCTTTTTCAGAAAATGAAGAGAAAGATAAACATAAGTATCCTTTTGTTCCTTCAGGAGTGTGTGTATGTTTTCCTTTCAAACTAATTCAGAGGGAAATTTTTTTTAACTTTTTCCTGTTCTTATTCTCAATACACATATAAACAACAACCAAAGTGAAAGGTAAGGAAATAAGCAAGGAGGTATTGAATGGGGTTTTGCAGATGACATTATATTTGTCTGCACTAGAATAAGAATAATTTGATCCAGGTTAGACACAGAGACATGCTTTACCTTGTGATGGCAGAGGAAAAAGGAAGGAAAAGATGAGGGTAGATGAAGTGTAGAGAAGATGAGAGAGATGAGGGTGACAAGATGCTTTACAGAGAAAGTATAATGTTTGGTTTATCATGAAATGTTTGACACAATTCATTTTAATTTTTAAAACTGGTTTTTAATTTCAAACTTAAGGATTAACTCTGTTAATAAAACATTAAACTAGGAATTTCTTCCAAACTACCGTTTCAAAAAATATTTCAAGACTTAGTAGCTGTTTATTATACCTACACATTTTTTTCATATTGCTCACAAAATCTGAAGTAGGTGTTTCAACAATGTAAACTACTGGTACTATATATATATACACACACACATATATACATATATACATATATATATATATATATATATGTATATGTATATGTATATGTGCATATATATTTTGTCTTTTCCAGGGCAGCACCAGTGGCATATGGAGGTCCCCAGGCTAGGGGTCAAGTCAGAGCTATAGCTGCCGGCCTGTGCCACAGCCACAGCAATGCTGGATCCGAGGCGCGTCTGCGACCTACACCACAGCTCACAGCAACGCCGGATTGTTAACCCACTAAGCAAGGCCAGGGATCGAACCCTCAACCTCATGGTGCCTAGTCGGATTCGTTAACCACTGAGCCACAACAGGAACTCCAAGAACAATAATTTTTTAATGTTTCCTTAAATATTGCAGTTTAAGGATCTCATTTGCACTTCAACTAAGACTACCAAGAAGTTCTTATGTACTACCTACTATCCTCCAAAAAAAAAAAAATAGTGAAGACCTTGACTTCATTTTTGTGAAATTACTTAACTTCTTAGAATTACACTTGAATACAGGTACTGTCAAATGGTATAAGAGTGGTCCATATTTATCTCCTCTGTGATCCTCTGTGGAGAGAAAATTGGAAAATCCTGTGATAGTTTCACCAGAGATGTTTTCTTGGTTTTGCAAAAGTGTTTTCTTCTAATAATCTGAGGGGTTTGTTTTGTTTTGTTTTGTTTTTGTCATTCACTCTTTAAATGGTGGTAGTGTCCATATATTTGCTGCAACCTCTGCCTGATTTTGCACAATTCTCAGTTTCATTTAGGAAGCACATATTAAACACTTACTGTGGTTAAAAATTGCAGAAGATTTAAAGAAAACTGACATTAACATTTTATGGATGTGGCCAGATAAATATAGTTCAAAGTGAATGTTGAACTATACTAAGTGACTCATAAAGAGGTTCTGTCCAGAAGATAGGAGATCCTTCATGAGGGAGAGAGCAGTTCTGGCCTTTGTAGTCAAAAGCTTTATTTTCTAATAAAGCAAATCACTTATAGTTTCCATACACCTTGTCCTTTCTGTGCCTTGCTTCTCATTATGCCTGTAGTTTGCCCTCCTTTTCGGTGGGCTAATTCCTTGCAGACTCTCAGCTCTCATCTCCTCCAAGGAAACTTCCCAGCCTTCCTAGTGGTGTTCATTATATTCCCTTGGGCTCTTTTCAGACTCTGTTACCTCTCTCTATATATATACACTTTCACATGATTTAAAAAATATCTTTGTGTTTGACCCCTCTGTTAGACTGTAAGCTTCTTGAAGGCAGGCAATCATTGTAACCTCCATCTTTATTTTGTTTTTGTTTTCCCTTCCAGTGCTAAAAATAGTGAAAATCCTGATTAAATGTTTATTGAGGAAATTACCAAGTTGAGGTGTAGAGGAAATAGGGATTCGCAAGGGCAGTGGGGAAGAAAATTACTGGGGCCTTTGCAGGAAAAAACATATAATCTATTTGGGTTGAGCTTTGGCTTGACACAGGTACAAAGTGGGAAATAAGGATGGGAATGAGAATGGAGTATTCATTACAGAGGAACTTCATTCAGTCCTTGGATGAGAGGTTTGCATTTCAGAAGGTAGGTAACAGGAAGCTCTGGAAAGGTTTTTAAGCAAGAGATTTATGAGGTCTGAGCCCTGCTTTAAGAAGATATAGCTAATAGAACTGGGAACAGGGAGACCAGCTGGGAAGTTATTGCAACGGTCTATCATTTTCTGGTCCCTCAAACTGTCAATCCTTCTTGTAGGGTTTGGTGATATGCTTCCTTGCCTTTTTTATAGATGGTCTATCTGTATTGATTGCTCAATACTGAACGTTCATTTTATAATATTACAAAATGTCAGTGTGTTTAAGGCATTCATTTAATGCCAAAGATATAAAAAGAGACAATACATTGGAATGAAATGTTTTTCTTTCTCAACCTGAATGTAGTCTTTCTTCTCATTATTTCACCTCCTCCTCCCCACCACCACCACTGCCACTTTACAATTAGTTCCACTCAGCCTGTGCTTTTAGCTTAGCAGGTATTTCATTTTCAAGAAAAGTAATGCCTGGAGATAAGAAAAGTTCCTCCCTGGAGTATGTTTGAGCAAGCAAAATAAGCAAAGTGAATTTGATTTTTATATACTGGATAAAAATATAGATGCACATTTCCTTCATTTAAAGTATATTAAAGTTTCCTAAACAGGATTTTTAATTCATTTAAAACGGCACTATAATCTAGGTTAGGTGGGCTGTTGGTGCTTTGAATTAATGTGCAAGCTGTTAATCTCCATAGACCTGGATTTAAAATTAGACAAAGCAATAATTAGTTTGGCACCATCATTTCACTACCCAGAGGGTAATAATGTAGGTCATAAAATACTACAGCCTGGCACAAGGTTTTTGTACAAAACAAGGGTCTAGTATTAGGTGGTGTGAAAAAAAAAAAAAAAAAAGATTGTCACTGGGAAGTACAATAGCTTTGCTTTTGATATGTATTCCACCACTCCTAAAGAGACCTGAATCCAGAAATTATTGTCAAGTTTTCCTGTTTAAGGTGAGTCTTTCCCAACTAAGTGATACAAAGAAATGTAAGGTCCTCTCTGTAGCTGGTGTTTGCACCCCCCCATTATGTTTCCACACAACATTTGTGTATTTAGTCACAGAATAAAGATTTTAATTTACACAACACTTTTATTTTGCTATAGTTATATACCCTACCAGCTTACCATTTTGTTAAATTCCAAAAATGGCATAACATAAACCTTTTTTAAAATATAAAAGTGTGGCATTCAAGGAAGTGCTTACCATACATACCTTGATTTGTTTTCATGGCAAATGACTACTGGCAATATCAATAATTCAAGAACAGAAACAATGAAAATACAGAGGAATTGCATTTGGATACTTCTCCCTGTCAATCATCTTTGCCAGATTCCTATTTGAACATTTGGAAAATGAGGAAGATATCAGATCTAACCTTAAGTATGAGTAATAGTTTTCTATTTCCTTACACTGCTCACCCCAACTGAGCTTTTAAAGCACAGGTATCTTCAGTGTCTCTGTGTAGCTTAATATTTTAAGCTACGGAAAAAACGTTTTAATATTGCATTGAAAATATATTTCATACAATATACATGTACAGACTTACTGTTTTACATAAAGCAATATGCATGCACCTGTGTGTATCTATGAAGACTGTTCAATGTATTAGATGAGTACGTTCACAAATCATTTAAGTTGAGCTTTTCAAGTGATGTGAGCTACTGATACAAACTTGCTAATGATAATTATAGAACTGGTGCTGATTTAGTCATTTCAAAAAAGCCACGGAAGCATAATTAGTGTCTGAATGGCCTCAATATTGCATTATTAGGAGACTAGGGTGAAACTTGAAATGAGAACATCAAGGCTGATAACAGAAAAGAAAACATGAAATACATACATAATTCATTCTGAGATATTATAAAGGTTTATAACCAGAAACAATAATTTGCAGAAAGCATCTCATGTACTGAAGCCAACTGCAATCATTTGGTCAACCTGTTAAAGATCAAATAGTATATTCTTAGCTATTCTCAGTGGTGTCTTTGTAATAAAGTAGCAGCAAACAGACACTGTTTGCTTCTGGTCACTTTTAAAGAATGTTCAGTTTATCAGTTGGGACTTTAATCTCAACCTTAATAGAGTACAAAAGCAGCCTTGTTCCTGTGCTTCTCTCCTTAAAGCCACAAGCCATGTTTTTTTTTTTTTTAATTCAGAAGAAGAAAAATAAAATTCTTCTGAGAACACTAAATACTGTGTTACCCCCCCCAGGCAGTAATTTTCATTCACCTTTCCTTTTTTTATACTTTTCTCTCTCGTCTTCTTACTGATACACAAATACTTCACAGCTATCTTCAGAGTGAGGACATGCAGGTATCTATCAAGAATTCCCTGTCTTGGGCCCCTGCCAGGCCAACCATTACCAAGTGACCCGGTGTGCTGGTTGACTAGACCATTACAACTCAAAAGTCCCCCCTTTTGATACTCTCTCCTATTAGAGAGCAACAGACATGAAAAATGGTTCTCAAACCATGTAAAACATAGTAAAAGACTGAAATTTTAGTCATTCTCTTTCCTTAGCATAGGTATGCAGGTAATCAGACAAAGGCATCTTTAGATATAAACTCTCTGCTATCTAACATTTCCATTGTGGTTGTCGTTGCTGTTATTAGTACAAAAAAATGACAAGTTTGGGTTGTTTGCATAGGAGAAATCTGAGCTGTAGTTTAATACTTACCATGAATAAATATAAATATTGTCCTTTTTCTAATAAGGTGTTACACTTACAGAACAATCAGATTTTCAACTACGTGGCTGAAGAGAACGTGAAGTTCTAGAACCATAAGTAGACAGGATGTTGGTAATGGAAGAGTGGAAAGAATGAACACTGGGATGCAGGTTGGGATATTATGTGGATCAAATATGGTGCAGACCAGACTATATTCTAGTCTCCCAACTATCACAGCCAATCAATTTAAAAGCAATACAGTTGATTTATTTATTACAGTTTCTCTACCCTCCCACAGTACCTGGTAAACACTGAATGTTAACTATGTCCTTGATAAATGCAGACTCATTAACTTGCAGTACCTTAGTGAGACAGTAGGGCTACCAGAAAGCTGGGTTTTTACACCTTCTGGTCACTAACTTCAAGAGGTTACAGAGGGTTTAGATCCTACCTTTCCCATACTGATGAACAGAATAGCCAAATTCATGATTTCATTAAGGATACTTTTGGCTGCAAGTAAAAGAAGGAACAACTAACAGTGGCTTAAGTACTAAAGTGTTAATTATCTTTCAATAGAAATTTGTGAGTAGGGAAGTTCTCAGGTTTCTACTCTACTATCTTGTTAGTGATAGTTCCTCTACACAAGGGATATTACAGCTTCAGAAGGTCACTAGAGACTAGATTACATCCAATGGAAGAAGAGGGCTGTTGTTCTACATGTCTATTTTCATTTCAAAGGAAACCCTTTCAGAAGCCATTAGGACATTTACTCTTACATAACTGGGTCACAATTCTGTGTTTAAACCATGATTGACAGGTGAGTGAGACCCCTGGGATTGGGTTAAATTAACCATAAATCGGTTCCTATGCTGAGAAAGTGGTCAACTATTGACAGAGAAACAAATATGAAGTTATCTCATCAAGAAAGAAGCAGGAAGCTCCTGTTGTGGCTCAGCAGTAACGAACCTAACTAGTAACTATGAGGATGCAGGTTCCAAGCCATGGCCTCATTCAGTGGGTTAAGGATATGGCCCTCCCTTGAGCTGTGGTGTAGGTTGCAGACGTGACTCAGATACTATGTCGCTATGGCTGGCAGCTATAGCTCTGATATGACCCTGGGAACTTCTTCCTTTTTTTTTTTTTATCTTTATAGGGTCTGGGAACTTCCATATGCCACAGGTGAAGCCCTAAAAAGCCAAAAAAAAAAAAGGGGGGGGGAAGAAAGAAGAAGCAGAAGTGATCATGGTGGCATAGTTTGTAGAACAACTATGCAGGAATCCCATTTTTACTATGGTTGCTGCACATGGTGCCCCCTGGAGTTAATACACTGCACGACTTAAGTATTGGCACATTACAACCTATATGTCAACAGCAAATAGAGTCTATTTTATTTGCCAGACTTTCTAGACCAGTGGTATGGATACAGTCAATTTTTTATGATCTAATTTATATCTTTAAAAATCAACTCTTTGGAGTTCTCGTCATGGCTCAGTGGACACGAATCTGACTAGTACCCATGAAGATGCCGGTTCCATCCCTGGCCTCACTAAGTGGGTTATGGATCTGGGGTTGCCACGAGCTGTGGTGTAGGTCGCAGACATGGCAAGGATCTGGAGTTGCTATGGATGTGGCCTAGGCTGGACGCTACAGCTCCATTTGATCCCTAGCCTGGGTGCAGTCCTAAAAAAAAAAAAAAAAAATTCAACTCTTTCTAAGTTTCAATGGCTCATAACACAGGTAAGAGGACATCATTCAGAAGTGATCAGGTGTGGCCTCTAAAAAGCAAAAAAAAGAAAAGAAAAAAAAAGAAAAAGAATCTTCCTCTTCTCTTCATCCCTTTCTTCTTATGAGGATCATTCCAGGGCCTGTTTTTGACATGGAGGCTGTGGTCCAAAGCAACACTCTGCCTTCATTGAGTTTTAATCATTCTCAGTCCTAGTACTTGAACCTTTATCTCAGATACCTCTGTAGTTCGTATCTGCAGTCCTATCATGTGGTCTTAAGCCTGTATGATCAAGTAGCATCTGGTCAGGGTCCAAAGCATGTTTCCTCTTGTCCGCTGAAATCCTCTCAGCTTTTCTGCATTCCTCTTAAAGGTTCTTTGGACATCTTCCCACACCAAGCTTGGTGCCTGCCCTCTGAGAATCTGTCCTCAGACCTAATCCTGCAGATATCTTACTCACTCATTGCTCCTATTCCACAGAGAGGCTATGATTAGCACAAACTTTTCTGAGGAGAATGGGGAGGTGGCAGCAAGAACCCCATAACTATATAGCTGAGCTCTATTCATCAGTCTACCTTAATGATCCAACCACTCCCCTTCCACTACTGTCTTTGTCTATCTCTTCCTTTTCCTTCACTCCAGATATAGGTTTCTGGGTTTTTTTTGTTTTGTTTTGTTTTGAATGGTCCCCCCCGCCCCCGCCCTGCACATGGAAGTTCCCAGGCCAAGGACTGAATCTGAGCTGCAGCTGTGGAAATGCCAAATCCTTTAACCCACTGCACCAGCAGGGGATCAAACCCACAACTCTGCAGTGACTTGAGCTGCTGCCAGTTGGATTCTTAACACTCTGTGCCATAATGGGACTCCCAAATGGAGTTTTTGATCTTTCTCTGCACTGGAAAAAATAATTATTTTACTTCATCTCATAGCTTTTCCAACTCTGTTATTTCTGGTATAAACACTCTTCCTCTATAATCATAAGGCTTTTTATTTGTAATTTTCAGTGAAGTTCTCTCTCAAAATCCTTTGTCTTTTCTTACTGTTCAAGATTATTTGTTTCCATGAATGGAACTCAAATTTGAGATTTTGATCTTATTTCTTCCTTAACTCTATAAATCCTCACTGAGAAGATAAATTGTGTGATAAGGGTAACATAAAACGTGGAGAATGTTCAGGGGAAGAAAGATCAGTTAATATCTCAAAATGCTATCCTATTAACCCATCATTATTAGGTCACTAGGGTGAAAGAAATCTTTAGAAACTTCTCAATTCTCTCAGAAGAATAGCCAAGTATTAATTGTTCCCTCATATTTTTCCAGCATGGCGTTTAGAACCAACTGATATTTCAGTTACAAATAGTACTGAACATAACAACAAACACTTCTGTTACTTTTTCCCCCATTTTCTGCTGATTTGGGTGTTTGTATGCCCATATTCCAAAAGAAATCTCAATGGATGCACAAACTTGTATTTGCTGTGGGTCATCCATTGAGGTAGGCTTTTTACCCAATATATTTCATGTAATTTGGGAGAAGGAATTATTTGCACCTTTATTTTTTAGGTAAGAAAACTGAGTCTCAAATTTGCAACAAGGGTAAAAAATCTAGTAAATGGCAGAACTAAGACTTACACTCAGTTCTATTTTATTCCAAGTCCTTGCACTTTTTATTACATCTAGCTCATCTTGCTCACTGTGAGTGTGTTTTATGCCCCTGTGCCTTGCTGAACATCACTGTAGTATGTACACGCCCAGAATCAGTGTCATGACTGCTAGGAAATTGCTCAATACTTTTCAGACTTGTCCAGGCAAAATTCCCCATCCTAATTAGATTTGAAGTCACTCACTCATGCTGTAAAGTAGAGCTGAAACACTGTGGAATTCTTGTTTATTGTTCAGTTAAACTGGTAGTTCTCAACTACATTTTTTTTCCTGAAATGTCAACTGCTTATTGAGTTGATGGGGTGAGGGGACAAAAAGTCAGACAAAATTTTTTTCTATATTTTAATGTTCATTTTCTTTCATTTAATTGAGAAATGTTCATGATTCAAAATACGTGAACTTTTCAATAATTTTCACTCATTTCTTTTGCTAAACTAAAAATGCTACACATTGAGGGGGACTTCAACTTCTTTCATAGATAGTTTTTCTGTTCTCTTTTCTACTTCTTTTCTTTTTTCTTTCTCTCTATAACTGACTTTTTTCCCTTAAATCATGGTCATCCTTTTTCAGAAAATAAAGATATGTACCTGAAATTCATCCAGGTCTGAGGTTAAAATTGAAACAGAATTTTATATGTATACATAATTCATTATAATATACACATACAAATTCAAAGCCTGTTTCTAAGATCTTTGGTAAATTTGGTGTGCTTTAGAAAAGTGGGCACTTCTACTTTTCCACCAAAAAAAGAAAAAAAAAGTACAACTGTAGGATTAAATCTCCATCTGCAGATAAATCATAAGACTAGAAAGCAGATTTAACATTCTTTAAGGCAACGTTTCTCAAAGTATGGTCTCAACACCTTATATTAAATTCTTCTAGGACAGTTACTTGACCCTATTGCAGACCAGCCGAATCAGAATCTTTTTGGGAGAATCATGGAGTCTACTTTAACATACCCTTGCAATGATTCTTTAACAAACTTAAATTTGAGGACTTCTTCCTTATGGCACAGATCTAGACAATCCCCACCTTCAAGTGAGAATCACACTTATAAAACTCCAAGGAGCTTAAATCCATTTATACTCAGTCTGTTTGCCCTCCATTCTTCTCTGTCAACTTCCTTTCTTCCTCCCTTCCATCTTTTCCATATAGACATATTGATGGGGAGTTCCTGTTGTGGCTCAGAGGTAACAAACATGGCTAAGATCCATGATAATACAGGCTCAATCCCTTGCCTTGCTCAGAGGGTTAAAGGATCCAGCATTATTGTGAGCTGTGGCGTAGGTCACAGACATGGCTCAGATATGGCATTGCTGTGGCAGTGGCGTAGGCTGGCAGCTACAGCTCTGATTTGGCCCTTAGCCTACATACTTCCCTATGCTGTGGGTGTGACCCTAAAAAGACCAAAAAAAAAAAAAAAGATATATTGATGGATAGATATGTAGATGTTGGAGAAAGAGAGAGAGGATATTACCTGCGAACAGATAAAACAAATATGGTCCCTCCATCCTGAAACTTATTTCTTTTGCCCTATTTTGAGTACAGAGGATCCTCCTGTACATTCTTACACCCAGCAGCACCTGAAGGCCCAGCTAAGCCTTGGCTTCTTTATGGGTCTTGTCTTAGTGGCTCTTACTCTCTCAAGATCTTTTTGTTATTTGTTTCACAAATACCAACAGTTTGTACAGAACTATAAAATGAATGGGACCCATTATGAAGAGACATGTTGGCCCCAATATTATATCTTTTATCAGGGCATTTCATAATGATTTAAAATAATATTTTATTTTAAAAATTTTTATTAAAGTGGATTTACAGTGTTCTTTCAATTTCTTCTGTACAGCAAAGTGGACCAGTTTTTTTTATACACACACATACGCGCACACACTTTTTCTCACACTATCCTCCATCATGTTCCATCACAAGTGACTGGACATAGTTCCCTGTGCTATACAGCAGGATCTCATTGCTTATCCACTCCAAATGCAATAGTTTGGATCTATTAACCCCAAACTCCAAGTCCATCCCACTCCTCCCCCCTCCTCCTTGGCAACCACAAGTCTGTTCTCCATGTCCATGAGTTTGTTTCTTTTCTGTAGATAGGTTCTTTTGTGCCATAGCTTAGATTCCAGATATAAGTGATATCATATGGTATCTGTCTTTCTCCTTTTGACTTACTTCACTTAGTATGACACTCTCTAGTTTCATCCATGGTGCTGCAAATGGCATTATTTTGTTCTTTTTTATGGCTGAGTATATTCTACTGTGTATATTTACCACCTCTTCTTAAATCATTCATCTGTTGATGGACATTTAAGTTGTTTCCATGTATTGGCTATTGTGAATAGTGCTGCAATGAACATACGGGTGCATGTATATTTTTCAAGGAAAGTTTTGTCCAGATACATGCCCAGGAGTGGGATTGCTGGATCATATGGTAGTTCTATAGTTAGTTTTCTAAGGTACCTCCATACTGTTTTCCATAGTGGTTATACCAATTTACATTCCCACCAACAGTGTAGGAGGGTTCCCTTTTCTTAACACCCTCTCTAGCATTTGTTATTTGCAGACTTATTATTAACAGCCATTATGACCAGTGTGAGGTGATACCTAATTGTAGTTTTGATTTGCATTTCTCTAATAATTAGTGATGTTGAGCATTTTTCCATGCGCTTGTTGGCCATCTGTATGTCTTCTTTGGGGAAATGTCTGTCATTAGTAACTATTAGTTAATAATAACTATTAGTTAATAACTATTAATTATTAATAGTTGAAAATAGTTATTAACTATTTTGATACCTACATTTTTTTATCCTTCATACTTAGCTAGACATGGATTACAGGCTGGTGGAGATGGAGATCACCTATGCAATGATCTTCAGTATTCTCAGAGGTAAACCTTGTGAACACATGCCTACACACACATCATATTCATAAACAATTCTGGCTAAATATCAGTAGTCTTCCAGACAAACAGATTGGACACTATTTACCCCATGAACTCTTCCCAAATCATGAAATCTTAAGGAGCTGTTCCTTTTATGTTTTGTGTTCCACTATACAGACTGTTTCTGACTTATGATGTTTCAACTTACAATTTTTTGACTATAGAATGGTGGGTAAGTGATAAGCATTCAGTAGAAACCACACTTCAAATTGTGAATTTTGATCTATTTCCTGGCTAGTGATATACAGTATGACCCTTTTTTTGTGATGCTGGGTAGCAGCGGTGAGCTTCTGATGGTAAACAATTACATACTTACAAGTAACTCTGTACCCATCCAAATTCTGTTTTTCACCTCCAATATAGTATTTGGTAAATTACATGAGATATTCAACACTTTATTATAAAAGTGTTGAATATATTATTATTTTGTCCAACTATTGGACACTGTAAATGTTCTGAGTACATTTAAGTTAGGCCAGGCTAAGCTATGATATTTGGTCAGTTAAGTGCATTAAATAAATTTTTGACTCATGACACTTTCATGTTATGATGGGTTTATGAGGATGTTACCCCATCATAAGTCAAGGAAGATCTATAATACCATTAAACACACTATGTTGGTATCTTTTGTAGTCTCTTTCTTACCTCACACTTCAAATACTTTGAGAACAGATATTATTTTTTCTGATGTGATTAGAACCCAAAACAATTTCTAACACACAGTAGGTACTCATTAAAATGTCTCAAATTAATAATTAAAAATAAAATTATTTGAAATAAAAGCAAGTTTACATTGCTATACTTATGACTATTATTATAGTGTTAATAAAAGCTGCTGAATAAATACTAAACCAATAAAGGAATTGTTCAGAAATGTTACTACATTCAGTTTACCATGAGGATCAACACATTATGTTAAACATACTGATGCTCTTAAACAGGTATATATACACATATCACACATATTTTTTATAATACCTTGTCATGAAATATTTTAACTTCCTCCTTTTTTAAACTGAGGAAAGAGAAAATATTTTTTTTTCCCTCTCTCTTTTTAGGGCCTCACCTGCAGCATATGGAAGTGCCCAGGCTAGGGGTCGAATTGGAGTTGCAGGCCTATGCCACAGCTACAGCAACGCTATATCCTAGCCGCATCTGTGATGTATGCCTCAGCTCATGGCAACACCAAATCCTTAACATACTGAGCAAGGCCAGGGATCAAACTGCATCCTCACGGATACTATGTTGGGTTCTTAACCAGCTGAGCCATAAGAGGAATTTCAGAAAACATCTTACATAAAAGTAGCTACCTACTAAATACCATTCAGGTGACCCCACTGCAATGTAGAATCTGATTTTTAATGACAGTGTGTGCGTGTATGTACATATATACCTATGTCTATGTAGTTTTTCTAATATATTTGTGTGCCTAGTTATCTATGAATATACATACAAATATATGCACATATATGCATGTATGTATAAACTGCCATATAATTTTCCTGACTATATATTTTGTGTATAGAAATACAGAAAGGAGAAAAAAGAGCTATATAGTTTTCAGGAACTATAGGAAAATTAAACAAATTCACACATTTCTTTGTAATATCAAAATGATATTTGCTTTAGAATTAATATAGAACTGAGCAGAAGAATTAATGTTGTAGGATAACTATCAAGAGATTTAAATTGTCAATTTTTTTCTCCCTTTTCTCTTTCTTTCCTTCTAGTTCCTTCTGCTGGTTTTCTTCTTTCTCTTCACTCTTGCTCTTTAAACAATTCTTCACCTCAAATATATATATGCACAAAAAGCATAGTGAGAATGGACAAAGACTGAGTCATGTGTTTTTAGTGAGGTCTCATGTAAACAGCTCTAGTCACAGGATGCCTGCTAGAATTAAGAAGGAACTTGTGTTGATACCATATCTTCCTTATCATTGTACTCTTTATGCAGATGAGTCAATAGAAGTACCATATCCACATCTACAGAAAATGCAATCCCATCCCAACACTTTAACCTTCCGGTTGGGCTGAGCCACAAGCTACTTGAGATTTGATTGGTCAAGCATAAACAAAGAGGCAAAGCTTCCCCATACTAGAGAGTGCATGTGGGGATTTCCATCCAAAAGTCATTCGCTTCATGGAAGATGCCTATCTTTGAGTTGAGGTGAAGGTGGGAGGATTTAATTCTCTAGTACTGTACCTTAATTCTTTGTAACCTACAAATAGAAATGAGTCAAGGTTTTTAATCAGGAAGAGTGGTGTCCACTGTTTGTTCTACTCTCTGTCAATGAATGTGATCTCACCTAATGGAACAGTCCTCCTCTCACTCTGGGGGATCTCTCACTGTACAGAGAAGCTGCTTGCTTCATTTTGCAGGTTATCATTCTAAATCTTAATACGCTTAGCATCTGTGTCCTCCTGAAATTGTTTTATTACCTTGTGAATGGGCACCATGCCATGCTAGCAGATGGGCACAAAAATGCTGGAAACCTGGGTTGTGTATCATTTTTGAGGATTAGTGTCTATACTTCTATGACATTTTAAATGCAGCTTTGGAGCTTGAAACACACTTGGAGAGAACATTACCACACTCAGGGTCTGGTCAAATAATAGTACACTAACATGCTGGTGATGAACAAGGGCAGGTACAGATCCTGTACCTCTCTCTCTCTCGATCTTTCTATCATCATTAAAATGTCATATTTAATTACTGGGAATTTTTCTAAGAAAAGGCAAGGGCCATGTCTCAGGTGGCAAGAAACAGAAGAAATACCATGGTCTTTGTTGACCATGAATAAATTACTTAACCTCTCTGAACCTAAGTTTTATCATTTATAGGATGTGAATTGAGGCAACAAATTATATACCGTTAGGTATTTGTATATGTTCTTCACAGAGTTACTGTGAAAATCAAATATGACAGTGCTTAAGAAAGTGCTCTGTGAACTGTGCAGTATCATTCAACTGATAGTTGTGAGCTATTTTTTTTTTTGCATCTGTTAGTAACCCAGCTAACTATTGCCATTCTGAGGAAAAGAATATCAAAATTAAATTCAGGCAAAGTTGCTGTTATTGAGTTGCTGAGATTAATAGTGAGCTCTCTTTTGACAAAAAAAAAAAAAAATGTTCCCAACTTGGAAGGGGCTTGATCATCCTAAGCTCTTCACTAGGCAGACAAGTAGCAGGGCAATTTGAAGATCATATTTATGTTGTCCAAGGATAGGGGAGAGCTGAAAACTTTTCTTTTGATTTAAGGCATTATAGACTGCTGATCGAGACCACTTGGACCCCAAAGTGAAAACCTGAGTATGAATTATTCAGAATAGCTCCCTCTGCAGATTAGAGCCAATTGACTATTACATCTGATAATAGTGGTTTTAGAATTTTGTGTCCAAAAGATTTCTGCTCTGGTTCCATTTGACCTATATTCAAATAAAGTTTTAAAAATTATTTTTATTAAAGTATAGTTGATTTACAGTATTGTGTCAATTTCTGCTGTACAGCATAGTTACCCAGTCATACATACCTATACCTTCTTCTTCTCATACTATCTTTCATCATGTTCTATCCCAAGAGACCGGATATAGTTCCCTGTGCTGTACAGTGGTACCTCGTTGCTGATCCATTCTAAGTGGTGTGCATCTGCTAACGTCAAACTCCCCATCCATCCCTCAAACACATGAAAAATAAAAACCAGAAATTCTGAGAGTGATTTCACATTTTTTGAGTTCAATATAATTTACTCAGTGTATGAGTGTGGGTGAGAAAAATATCATTGCAAAACTTGGATCACAGATGTTAAATAATAGAAATCATAAAATTTCTGCCCCTAACAAGCTCTACAATCTATGAAGTCGAGAGAATTTGGCATTGTGTTCCCAGCTCTTTTTTAGAAAATGTTTTAGTGATTACTGAAACTGGATTCTTCCCCCTTTCATTCTGCCAATGAGCCAGTTTTTTCATTGTTGCATGAGGGGGAGGAGATGAAATATATGATGAGGGCCTCCCCCCGCAAAGCGCTCTGATTGTGACATATGAAAAAGCGATTTGTTATTAGTGTGGCTCATCTCAATGTAAAGCCCAGAATGTGACTTGCCACTGAGAAACTGCCATATACTTAAAAAAGAAATACTCATATCAGAATCTTACATTGCTAATTGTTTTCCTCATTTTCATTTTATATGCCAGTTTAATCTATGCTGGACTGTTTCAGCTTTATTGAAGTGCTCATACCTGAGGAAGACAAAAGCAGGAAAAATTCTGTTTTTTATTTTTTTTTAAAGGGCCACACCTGCGGCATAGCTAGGGGTTGAGTTGAAGCAGCTGCTGGCCTACTCCAGGGATGCAGCAAGGCGGGATCTGAGTCATGTCTGTGATCTACACCACAATGTATGGCTATGCCAGATCCTAACCCACTGAGTGAGGCCAGGGATTGAACCTGCATTCTCATGGGTACTAGCTGGGTTCTTGACCCACTGCACTACAATGGGAACTCTCAAAATTCTGTATTTTAATATGAGTAAACATCCAGCTGATAAACTATCATTGGCTAATCTGAGATCAGTGGATCCGAGTTGTGATTATATTAAAATGGAAATGATTTCTTAAATTCATTATCTTTTTAAAAAATTTTTCAACAATATTTTTAAAAAATACATTCATTGGGGCATAGGTTGAATTTCATATTAAAATAATATAGCTCCCTTTTAGGGAACTAATTAGGTTGGAGAATAAAAATGATATTAATTACTGAATTAATGTTAACTTCTTAAGTTTAGGAAGTTTTAAATATGCTTAAAGTAAAACAGTGCTGATTAATATTTTAGAAGTACTATTACGACAGGAATAAAAATGAGATGAAAACTAAACTAGCAGAAAATGGTTTCAATGAAATTGACATCATGTATCAATTTACTGTCTAGTTTGACATACTGTCTTTTTACCACCAAGAGTTCCCTCAGGAAAGTATAACAACAGTAATAACAAAAATAAAAAAAATTAAATAAACCCAATTCACTCACTCAATCCAAGCAATGAGCTTTTTATGCATCAAGACTGCTTATGAAATGCTTGAAAACTGCAAATCAGGGGATGGGAAACGTTTACTTCTTTCTGTAAGCCCCATGCCCTCCCATTTAGCTGTTTTGACATGTTACATATTGACACAACTATTATTAATATCTTTCTAACTGCTCTAATAACAAATTCTTGTTATTTCAAAGTGTCTCCACTGGTGCATCTAGTGATTAGAACAGCATAAATGTATGTAGACTTTAGTACTATAATTTCATTGTAAATATTGAGTAGTATATTTTCATACAGATGACAAGACTCAGGCTGTACTGTTTGAAGTAGTAAATGAACTCTGACACATCTCCATCAACCTTTACATAGTAATTTTTCATAACTCCAAAATGAAACATCTTTTTTTAAGAAGTCTCTTTTACTAGTATAATATAGTACATGGTACTTCTTCACTACATATATGCAGGTAGGAATGAAAATGTTAGCAACTGATGTTTGCAGAGTGTTTTAAGGCTTATAATGCCTCTTCATCCGCCCATTTTATTTAAAAAAAGAACTTGTGACTCGATGGAGTTAAGCGATTTGTCTAACATCTCATAGTTTGGTGAGTGGCACAGAGTGGGCTCAATAGCTACTAAATCCCAGATTTTTTCCAATGCTAAAGCACTTCCCCTGCAAACTGATCAAAGTTAAGGGGTTTGGGGTCAGGTTTGAATCCTGACACTTGGATTAATCCTGAGTAAAATATTTAACATCTTAGTACCTGTAAACTGGAGAAATTCTTAGTAACAATCTTACAGAGCTATGAAAATGATACAAAATAACTTGCTACTTTGCACCTAGCACAGTGCCTGGTACACTGCAAACAATAAATAAATACTGGTTATTTTTAACATGTACAATCATGTACTTACTTATATTTACTAGTCATCATTTGTGTATTTGTGTGTTTTGTCTTCCCTCAAGTCTAAACTTGTCTCCCTAGTTTCTCAGGGGAATTAACCTTCAATTCATTTATATTCTCTGTAGATGCTAGAAAAATGCTCTTGGAATGAATGTGGAAGTGAACGATGTTAGAAAAAACTTTTGGAATGAACGTTGAAAGGAATGAAAACAAAATGTTTCAATATGGCACTTAAACTGTTGGAAGTAATTGGAACCCATTATAAGCATCTATTCTAGAGAACATGAATAACTAAAAATCTGTATTTGTTTCACTTATAGACAAATTAGTAGTAGTTCCTTCTGAATTATGATTCCAATACTTTAGTTTATCTGCTGATACAGAAATGCTCTCCTTTCACATATAATCATTTTAATTTTGAGTAAATTTTTAGCAGTGCTCTCAGATAAATATTCTTATGTACAATTAGAACCAAAATATTAATATCCAACTGAGTTTTTACCAAATAGCCGAATCTTGTTGTTTACAAACGATCTTTCACATTTGGTAACGTATTTAGTCATTATCATATAATTAGCCACAATGTATAAAAATTTTGGAATTGCTTTCCTTTTTAAAAGACTTTATGTCATATAAAGTAAAAAGACAAAAAATAACTTTCTTTAAACATATGAAGTATTCCATCTAGAACTGGAAGGAAAAAGGAATAATAGTAGATTGTGTGTGTGTGTGTGTGTGTAGCAAAAAGGGCAAAGTGTATAAAATGCTAAATTCACTTTGGTTAAATTTCAAATTAATAAAAGTATATCACTTCTGAGACAGATAATTTCATTTGTCTCTTTTTCATTACTAAACACAGAATATAATCTTTCTCTCAGCAATTCATCAAGCTTACTGGTTCTTCTGTCTCCAAGGTCATGTTCCCTTGCTGTAGGAGGGTTGTGATGTCATAGAGAATAATGACTTCAGCTGAGGTAGAAACAGCAGGAGCCAACCACTCATAGGCAACCAAGAGCCTGTTTTCAGGCAAATGTTCATGACAACAACAACTCAAACAGCATGATGATAAATAACTATCCAAGCTCTTCTCAGACTTTCCCACATGGCTTTAAAACTGTTGGTGGCATGAAACTGAGATTAATACAAAGATACTAATTCAAATCAAATGGCTAGGGATTTATATCTTATAAGAATAACTCTCCAAGAGGCTACTCTCCTGGTGGCCTCCAGAATCACCAGGAATGATCCCAAAATCTATTGCCTTTCTGAGTATCAAAATCATTATTAGAGAGCTGAAGAGACCGGTGTAACAAGATTCATCAGCTTATGATGATATCAGTCTTCAGAGTCCTGAGGTACAGACAACGGTGGTTTCAAAACACTTGTCAACTGGAAAGTTGGTTCTGAAACCCCAGTCAGAGTGTAGGGAAGTTTCTTATTCACTCCTAAAGATGAGGAGCCCTAGGGGATCACAGGGTACCTCAAACCACACTGATTTATCTAAGGGAATGCTTGCTACATTTCCAGAGGATTCATCTTGGTTATCCTCTGACCAAAACAGCTCCTAGTTTATCATACCTTGGAGAAAGTTCTGAACATGTACAGTTCTCCATGCTCCACAGATGAAGGTTTCTTATGCACACAGATACACATGAGGATACACGAACAGATAAAAACTCATATACACATATATTTAAAATTGTGGTACTATTTTTAGTTCATTTATATACTGTACTGAATACATGTGAGGTACTAAGTACTAGCATGACTGTAAAAGAATATAAGACAAGGAATTCCTTGACGGCTCAGTGGGTTAAGGATCTGTTGTCATTGCTGTGCCTCTGGTTACTGTATGGTGCAGGTTCGATCCCTGGCCTAGGAATTTCCACATGCTGTGGGCACGGCCAAAAAAGAATATAAAACAAGTCTTGCTTTCAATAAGATTACACATAATCAAGAACAGAATTGGAGATTTTAAAAAGTAGGTCCATTTAGTCCTAATGTCTTAATTTATAGATGAAGAGCCTGGGGCTCAGAAAGGTTGAATACTCATGTCATACAAATCAATAGTAGGTACTGGCCTCAATCTCCCATAATTGCATCAATAATAATTGCAATGGCTTGGATTGTGACCACCACGGCAATTGCTCTAATCCTTAGTATTCACCAGCCTAGTGCTAAGTGATCTGCATGCATTGTTGCACTTAATAGCCTAACAAGGTCAGCACTACCACTATGCCCATTTTACAGGTCACCCTGCTGGCAATGGCAGAGAAAGACTTTGAGTTCTGTGCTGTCTGATTTGATAACCTGTGTCCCGAATCAGAGAGCTTTTCACATGCAGGATGCAGGGCCCTTTTCCCTACATGATTGTGATGGAAAAGAAAATAAACTGCGGGTCAATATATACTAAAGTACTAAATATAATCAAGTACCAAAGCAAAGGTAGAGCTAATGGATGCTTAGGGTGGTAAGAAAGGGTGGTCAAGTTCCGCTTGCCTCTCCATGGAGAGAGTAAGCTGCAGAGGAGGCGCTGAGCACAGTATACAGGGAGGGAGCATGAGGAGCCTAGCTTTACTAAAAGGAGTGTGCAGTGGGGGAGCTAGACTGCAGGTATTAACGAGGACCTTTGTCACTCTCAAAATGAGTAACCGCTTTTTTTAGTTATTGTTACTATTTCAGCTAGGCTGGATTTAAAAATTTAAGGCACATGTCTTTTTTACCTGGTGTTTCAACTGCTTTTAATTTATATATTAACGTGCTAATTTTGAGGAGCAAGACACAGTGAAGGGTTATTCCAAAACTAATGCATTGTACTGCAAGGTATTATGTGACTACGCATAATGACATTTTTGGCTTTTCATCTTAAAAAATCAAGGAAATAAATTGTCCAGCAAATGGTCTTTCTCCTAGGCTTTACCTCCACAGGCTGCTTTGGATAGGTCTGCATTTGCTTTTGAGAACTAGAGGACTATGAATTGATCACTGGAAGGACATTTTAAAAGGTGCAATATTTAGACAATTTTGGAGGAGGGGAAGAAGGAAAAGGGAGCAACTGTATAGGATAATTAAGTTCCATCTTTGTATTCACCTTAAAAGTTCAGGCCTATTTAATTGACCTACTCTAAACTACTGCAGAGGAAACATTCACAGCAGTGGAGGTATAAATATTACACAGTGCTGCAATGCTTGCATTAAAACAAAACAAAAACAAAAGCCTTGTAGTTCTAAAAAAATATTGGCACATCTGCTGTACTGGATAAGAAACCCAAATGTGTAGCTGTGTAGCACCAGCTTAAACTAATACCTCAAGCAGAGAACGCTCCCTTGTCTTTTCTTAAGCTGACTGACTAGTTGAGCACTAGTATGGTCAATAAAATCATAGCACTGGGGAAACGGTTTTCAGAAGTTTGTACTATTCTTCTATCAGCTGTTGGATATGAAGAACTTTAATGACTGTCTCTGTCACCCTAATGGGCATTTCTGTGTGTCTGAGGAAGTCAGTTACTTCTGGTTTATCCTGTTGGTCCCATTACCGTTCACCTGCAGACAAGGATGCTCAAGGTAAGGTAAAGCGACTTAGCCCCTGAACGCCCTCTGAGACTCAAAAGAGGAGGTTTGGGGTTGTTTTTCATAGAAAGGCTAACCTTGCACTGACTACTTGACCATCCGACTATATGTAAATAGCTCTGATTTCAGTATTTAATTGCATACTTACTGGTGCATACATGACAGAAGTTCATTCAATTAATTTCTAGGCTTTTCCTTTTGTCTTGGAAGGCATTTTCTTTCTTCACAGTAGTGGCCCTGATTAAGTGGAGGAAGGTGTATTTTAGGCTCTTCACTGTCATGATGTTCAGCTGATGAAAATATCATCCTTGATATGCTCCACTGAAAACATCTTGTACGTGGAGTACAGATGCATATCCCTGGAGAAGGCTGCCTTGCATTACAGAGCGGGTAAATAGACAGGGATGGAGGCACTTCAATGAAAGTCTCCTGCAGCCCCACATTAATATGCTTGGACTTAAGCTTGATGTTTCCCAAACAGGCTAGATGGTGCCCCTTGCTTAGATTCTGCTCCTGACAGGCTACAGGCTGGAGGGCAATTCTTGCTGGACTCTGCAGTTTTCCAGCGTTCCTTGTTTGACAGAATCCAATTCTCTTGACCTTCAGGACATGGAGCAGAACTCATCACTTCCACCTGGCCTACCCAAGTACGTAAAGCTATGCTCCTAGAATACTGCTGCCATGGTTAGTTTAATTTTAATTTATTGCAGAGATGGTTTTATGCATATGACTTTATAACTGTGCACGTACCCTGAGACCTCTGAAGGTCAAACAAATAATAAATGCTCATTAAGAGCTTGGTGCTTTTGCTGAAATTGGCCAACATAGGTGTCATTGGTGATACTTTCATGTGGACAAAAAGCATCTATGTCAAGTAGGACCTAGTATTAAACTATCACAGTATTTGGCTTTGCTGCTCCAGGAAATTATATGCCAGCAATGCTTATTCAGTCATTAAAATAGTGGGACAGTTTAAAACTGGGAGTTACTTGCTGTTTAGTCTATTTTTCTCTTAAAGCACTGGACTACTTTGAGTTATTTTTTTTTGGTGTGTGTGTGTGTGTGCATGTGTGTGTACACATGCATTTACCCTGGAGAGTGGCAGTGGAGGTGGAAAGGGGGGAGAGAGTGAATAAGTTCTCCCACTGCTTAAATAAATCTTGTGCAGCTGTTAGAGGTTACAGAAGGAAACCCTGATTTTTACCCGTGCATGAGGTACAGAATAGGGTACCAAGGTGACTCCTGGCTAAAGCTACATAATTCCTGCCATGAAAACCCTGGCATCCTGATACTGTGTGTTCAGAACCCTTCAAAGTAGAAGTGCTGCCCTCATCTCTAACATGATGTCTCTTTCTCCACATCCCTGGGCTGCTGTGGAGGGCCTGGATGCAGAGCAAGAAGAATGTGCTCAGTATGCCGCAGGCCTCCCACCTGAAAAATGCTGAATCACTCACTGCCATTTGGAATGTGAATGAAAGTTAATTCTCTTAAAAAATAAAACATAGAAAATCTTATAATTCTGGTTGTTAACACTCATATAATCTTAGCAAACAGTATAACCTATTAAGGTAGTAAGGAATTCTACTTTATAAACTTTGGTGTTATGCTATGTTCCAAGCATGCTCTCCTTCACATTAACTTACTAAGATATATCTATGACTTAATTATGGACATACATGCTATTCTTTATCTTAAACATATTTATAGCTAAGAAAAGAAACCTAAAATTGGAGCTGATTATGCTTGTTTCATTGGCTTAAAAGCAACAATAACCACATAACTATTTTGGAAACTGTTTTTCATAAAAAAAAAAAAGGACACAGATCCTAGCTTTTGATTTTAGTAATGTAGAATTATTCCTATCTTAGAAAGGTCATCACCATGGTTTATTACAGTATTTCTTTGATGTGTCTAATTCTTACCATTCTGTTTTAAGAACTTTATTAATGTCAGTAATGACATTCAAGTGGAGATACTCTATGCAATTCCTAAATCAAATCTTTGGTCCTCATTCTACTCCAGAACCACTTCAGCATTGGTCTGGAATGCTGGAGAAGATAAAAGTGTGGGAGAATGAGAGGGTACATTTCTAAGTTTATTCTTCTTCCTACCCCCTTCTCTGGGGGTCTTCCCAGTTAATCTGCCCCAGGATCTGTCCCTCCCCAAAACTGATCCATCAGAGTTCTTATTTTAGAGTTTTAATCCATCCAGAGTTCTTATTTTTAGAGTTTCTTTAATGTGGACAAATTTAATTCATTTTTTTATGGCCCAAAAGCTTACTATCATCCTGATTTACATTGTTGACTTTCCTTATAAGTTCTATAGTTCTGTAGTTGACTTTCCTTATAAGTTCTTCCTTATGGGTTCTTATAGTTTCCTTATAAGTTCATAAAAATAAAAGAATTATTTTAGTTCTGTCAATCCCACATGGCGCTACTGCCTTTAAATCCTTAGTAATTAGTATGTAATTGCTAACAAGGTGATTTTTTCAGCCATATGTTGAGACATTGTTTTAGACTCACAGGGTTCTCAAGGTCTAGGCAATCATACCTGAATGAGCAAAGGCAAAGTCAAGAATAAATGGAAGCACCATTCAATAAGAATATTTGAGTGTCAGGTACTTTGCCAAGTCTTTGACATGCATTATCTCATTTACTCCCCATGACCACTGCACGAGGGATGTATTCATATTTACCCAGTTGACAGATGAGAAGACTGAGGCTGACAGAGTAACAGACCCAAGGCAAGTAGAAAGCCTGAGATTTCACTAAGGTCTACCTGACTCCAAAGTCTGTGCTCTGAACTACAGAGCTTCAATATCTGTGAATCAAAACATTAACTGATAAGCAGTGAAAAGGGATGCTTTGCATTAAAAGTAAAAAGCATTTTTTTTACTTCTAAAGAAAATCAGTCATTAAAAAAACTGCAGTGTAAAAGGGTAGGGGACTGCATATTTCTGCCAGACAATTCTTCTGTGAATTTAGATCTAATCCGCTATCAATATTTTCTGGCAATATTTCTTTCCTTTTACCGCCACATCATTCATAAGGTTCAGTGTTTCCAGAACTATAACATGCCAATCCTTACCATGCTTTCTCAGCACTATTTGTATTTTAAATTACTGGAACCGTGGCAGCCAATCACGTTAGAAGACAGAGGACACTGTTGTTAATTCCAGGCAGTGTGTGAAGGGGGTAAAAACCCTGAGCGTTCTATACAGCCATTTCCCAGATGTTTGTCAAACTTGTCTATTTTCTCTAACTCACATGCAAACAGAGAAACCCAGACAAATCTGTATTTTTCCTTTTGTATTGACATAGTTCTAGGAAAAAAAAGTTTTACTGAGCTATACTGACAAAAATACTGTTGAATGCTTATAGTTTGAGCTATAATATATTTATTTGTAGCTTTTCTGAAATGTGCCTGTTTTGTGTGGAACTTTTAACATGATTGCCTTTTTTAAAAGCAATACTGCTCAGCATTGTTCCTTAAGACCCACAGACTTTAAGAATATCCTAAAACAAAGCAAGATAAAAATTTCAAGGGAAAGATTTGGTGTTGGAAAACAAAATGGGAATAGCAGTAATTCTTCAGGAGAGCTCTGATTTATTTAGTTCCTTAATTCAACTTCCTATAGATGGATATCCCTTTAAAAGGAACCAGTTCCTTTCTAAGTATCAATATCCTCTTTTATGTAATTGTGATATTCCTCTCACACTATATCACAAGCTTCTGATGGTTAACAGGTAAGAAAATCAGCAATTCATTAAAGTTAAAAAAATTCTAATTTTACTACTAAAAAATATAAAGAAAAATTCTACGTAAATAAGCAAAAGAAATTTGCTACATATAAATGAGGCACTGCTCCTAAAATCAACTTTTGGGACGGACTGGGTTTTAAATGGAGAACCTACCTGAGAACTTAAGAAAAAAAACTAGGTTGAGATGAAAGGATTGCCAAGGAACACACTGAATACTTGTGCAATCATGCAGTGCTTTTGACAATAAGGAAGATATTACATATATAAGGTAGACTGTTTAATTACAGAAAAAATAGTCAAATATTTCCCTGAATATTTTATCGGGTACTTCACAGTGCCCAGACTATTGCAAGTTCTCAATAAATCTCTGCTAATTTGACAAATCTTCCTTTGTTTTTAATGATTATCTCTTTTGGGAAAAGCATTGCAATATATATTTCTAGAGCCTACTGTTAGTGAGCTACCAGCACAGAGCCACAGTGGTGAAAAATATAGGTCTTAGAATCAGAAGGACTTGGGCTTGCGTAAAGCTCCTATTAGAGCTGTGTGATGGGGCAAAACACACAATATCCTTCATCCTCTGTTTCCTCATCTGTAAAATGGGGGAAATGATACCTATATTATAGTGTTTTTGTATAAATTAAACTGGATAAAGCATTTAAAGTATTCAGTGCAGGGCAGGCACTTAACAATTGCCACCAGAGCACAGGTATTATTATTCATGGCAGTGGTGATAGTTTCCTTATGATAATTCCTCCCTCCCTCTCCTTCCCTCTTTTCTTTCTTTTCTTCTCTCTCCCCTACCTTCAAATAGAAAGGGGGATCCCAGGGAAGCACTGTTATGAAATGCCTCTATTGCTATAATGTTCTCTTATGGCCACGGCCTGATAAGGCTGAGTGTTGACACTAAATATGCTGAAGGACAATTTTAAAGGTAAGGTCTTTAAGATTTTGGAGTTTTCTATCACCCTCCCCAGCCCTACCTCTTAGTAACCATCTATATTTCTCTTAATCCTTTTGTGGCACAACAGGTTGTTCATTTTTTACTTTAAAAAACCTCTGACTCTAGAGATTCCGTTGCTGTTGTGACAACAGTTGGAGTGGGTTACTGCCTTGCAAAGAACTATCGTCTGAATCTTCTCACTCTAAGGTAACAACCAGTGATAACCAGTCGCACTTCCTTGTCCTTTTTTCTCCTCAAACTTAAGGAGTTAAAATAAAAATATACTGTTTTAGTTTTCTTGGACTACTGTACCACAGCACCACAGGTGGCTTAAAACAACAGAAATGTATTGCCTCATAGTTCTGGAAGCTACAAGTCCAAAATCAAGGTACTGAAACCTGTAGGAGAAAATTCTTCTTTACCTCTTTTAGCTTCTGGTGTTTGCTGGTAATTCTTCATGTTCTGTGGCTTGTAGATTCATCACTCCAGCTCTGCCTCTGTCATAACAAGGCCATCTTCTTCCTGGAGTGTGTCTCTTCTCTTTATAAGGACAACAGTCATACTAGACTAAGAACCCAGCATACTCTAGTATGACCTCAGCTTAACTTAACAAATTATATTTGCAGCAACTCTATTTCCAAATAAGATTACATTCCAAGGTACTGGAGTTAGGACTGCACAACATATCCTTTAGGGTGGCACAATTTATCCTATAACAGGCAATACAATGCTTATGCTAAGTAAAATAAAATTTCAAGTAATCCTAGTGAAAGTCTGAATAAATCTTATGGTGGTGTCAAGTACAGGGAAGAAGGAGAGAAGTAAAGGATCAAGTTGGTCAACAGATATTTACTGAGCTCTTAATGTGTGCTACCATGCAGAGTATTTTTTAAGCATTAGGTAATCTGTTTATCTTTAAGGACTTCACAGTTGAACTGAAGGATTTTGGGTATTATGTGTGTTTAGAAACAAACAGAAAAAAACATTTTCTTACCTTAAAACACAGTCAACAACCAAGTAGTGAGCAAAAATACCTCTGGCCAGCCCAAAGTGAGGTTTCCAAGTCTAGACTATATGTAGGTTGTTGCCTTGTAGAAAAAGAGCTCAATAGCCTATGAACTACTTTTGAGGTCTTCTACTCCTATGCAATATATAATTGCAGTTCACATCCATTTGAATTTCCAGTCTACCACAGATTAATTAGGCATGCTGAAAGCAGTGAGAATAACAACTGAAAACCTGACTACAAAAGAGAGAGGAAAGAAAATGAGAATAGGAGAGCTAAAAATTTGTTACTTTCTGAAATCATGTAGTATAGAGACAATCCCATATGCTTGTCAGGTTTTGTGTGAACCTTACTCCTTGAAATACGATGTAATAATTGATGTCTAATGTAGTGATCCCAAGATATGGAGAAATGTTTAGATTCTGAACAATATGTTATATTTATTAAAACAGACACATTTATAAAATATATTAGAGTTTGCTCCAAAATCACTAAAAATATTAAATGATAAAACCAAACTATTTACAAAGCGTAATCTACAGTGATACAGCGTATGAGCATTTGGGGCAGGTTTTACTTAAGAAGCGTAAGTCAGAGGCAGATACAGCACTAGAATTTCAGTGAAAACAAGGGTGATTAAAAATGTTGACTTGGAATGGTCATAGATAATTTCCAGAAGAACTTGGCTCCTCATTAGTACTTAGAAATATAACTGGGTTTGCTGTGCTCCAGAGTTGTTTGAATCTAGTGAAATAGGCTATAGCATGTTTCCCATCAAGAATGGTCCACATGAGAAGTCCACAGTCACTGCAGATCCTATACAACTTCAGAGCCTAGCATGACTCAGGAACTGACTTGGCAGTTCAGCTTTCCCCTTGGTTAGACTAGATTTTCTGGAGAGGCACTGCAAACTCAAATGCCTTCATGGATCTAGCAGGCAAAAAAATGAATTAAGTGTGCCAGGTATGAGATATTATTTGGAAACAAATTTGGACAGCATGTGTCACTCTAAAAATACTATCATTTGTATATAATTTGTGCTTTTAAAATTATCCAGCTTGGAAGTGAATTCATATTTGGAGTCGCCAATTCACAGCCTAGCATCTAGCATCAACCCATCCAGTTCCAGGGCCAACATGATCTTAGTTTCTTATGGCTCAGGCCTGCTATCATTCTCTTTGATCTATTTTCACCCAGTGGCCTTGGTATTCTGGAAGTAAGAGACTATCCACTGGTCTAATGTTTACTAAAGGATATTTTAAAGGACATTGGTCCTATGAGATATTCCTAAAAAAATATGATTTGTTTACCAAATAATTTTGGGAAATAATATATACTATATATGCCCAAAGGAACACAATATACATTCACATATTAAAAGCTCTGAGAGAATGGTTTAATTCAATATTTTAACTCAAAACTAACCACACTTAGTTTATTTTTGAACTCCATCCTCCTTTATAAGTACATCACAAAGAACTAATGTTCTAAGGAGCATGATCTGCAAAACACTAAGAGGCATTGCCTCTCATGGAACTCCATATTAAATTGGGTAAGTGAGAAAAGCAGAAGTAATGCCTGAACATGCAAAGAGTTCATATACATTTTTCGGTGATGAAAGGTAAACTTGTTTAGAGTTTCCATACAGGGAGGGAACATACATCACTGATGTCCCACTCTGTCCCTCCAGTAAGTGCTAGGGAAAAAGCTTTGGCCCTTTTCTCCACCCAATTATTCACTTCACTCCAGAGGCAAGTGTAACTTCCCTGGTTTGGCCATGTCCTCATTATTAGTGTGTGAGCTTACTCTTCTGCCCAAATCTGGAAAAATGGCTATTATTTTCTTTCTCTCCCGTGGACTACTAGCCTGTAACAGACAACGTATACTTCCTTCCTCCTCCTCATTTGGATCTTTAGAAGGGCAGGACTTTCACCCATAGTTGGAGGGAAGTTCTGCCTTCTTCTCAAGTGCAGTTTAACTAGGCATCTCCCTACATTAGATAACACAGCTGACCTACTTCTTGCCTTCTGTGGCTGAATTCTTTGTGTATGTATTCAATTGGCCATTACCTGAAGGTGAAAAGGGACCAGTGGCAGGATTCAGACAGAAAACCCACTCACAGCCTTCAACATTATGCAGAGAATAAAAAGATCAACTTTACTAACCTGTTGCCCAGGTCATTAACATGAGCAGAACCTCTTTGTGCTCTTCGCACTGTTGTGGACCGAGAGAGAGAAAATGGCATTTATCAGAGACCACTTATTTTTTTAGGTTCCTTTTTTCTTTTCTTTATTTTCTAATTACTTTTTTTTTTTTTACCATAGCCTTCAGAAATCAGTTAGAAAAGACCCTTTGCATCTCAGGCTATAATTTTTTTTTTTGAGGAAATGATGTAATAGGCTGCTCTATTTCTAATCTTGAGAATATTTGGTTTTGGGCGTATTTCAAATGTTGATGTTAGACTGATATGAAAATGCCTGTTAGTGCTCAAAATCCAGGACAAAGGTTATTTCCACCAAGCTCAAAGGAAAGTAATAAATAATTCTGAAATATTGTCTTAAAATAAGAATATAATATATTGTAACTTGTCAAGCCTTCAAGTCTATGTTGGCTTATTATTGCCAACCCAGCAGGTATAACAAAGGTTCTTGCCTCTGGCCTGACATTTCAGCCATCTGGAGAGTTCCACCTTTATTCACCAAGCCTTGTTTATCAAAGTTTTAGCCATTCTTTCAAAAACACTTATTCCATGCCAGATGCATCTTAATTCTACTAATTTTCTCTTTTACATAAATATGTCAATAAAGATTCTCCATCTTGTCCATTGTATTTACAGTATCTTGAGCTGTGATAAATAACGCATTCCTGATGATACACTGAGGCTATTTGTATGAAAGTGCCACTAAAGCTAATATAGCTACAAGACAAAACATCATTAATCTGAATTCATAGGACCTCATGCAAGGGTTATATTTGTAAAAATAATAGTGTCTTGAGGGGTGGTCTAGAATGCAAAGAAGATACAGGCTATTTGAATCTGCCTCACTGCTTCACAAATGACCTCACAGAAGTGAAATGCAAAACTCTCTTGTAAACTTGGTAGTGACTTTTAATCCTGTATTCTTTCCCTTGGTAGAAAAACTCGGTATATGAGCCCTAGCATCTTGTAGATACATGCTCTATTTATAGCTAAAACCCATTAGCTCAGTTACAGATTTTAATAACAACCTGTATCACACATTGCCGCTGCAACAAATGACATTATATAAATGTAATTTTTATCTTTTCCTTTTTTTCATTGTTAAAATAACTGACATAAAATCAGGATAACAGGGTTTTTAAACATTTTTAAATTAAATTTGACTTACAATGTTCTGTCGATTTCTGATGTACATCTAACTGACCCATTATACACATATATACACTCTTGTTCTCACACTATCCTCCATCATGTTCCAACACAAGTGACTGGACACGGTTCCCCATGCCATACATTAGGATCTCATTGCTTATCCACTTCAAATACAATAGTTTGCATCTATTAACCCCCACATATCCCAATCCATCTCAATCCATCCCCTTCCCCCCTTGGCAACCACAAGTCTATTCTCCATGTCCATGAATATATTTCTTTTCTGTAGATAGGTTCTTTTGTGCCATATATTAGATTCCAGATATAAAATATCACATGGTAACTTTCTCTTTCTGACTTCAGTTAGTATGAGAATCTTTAGTTCCATCCATGTTGCTTCAAAAGGCATTGTTTTGTTCTTTTTTATGTCTGAGTACTATTCCATTGTATATATGTACCATATCTTAATCCATTCATCTTGTTGATGGACATTTAGGTTCTTTCCATGTTTTGGCTATTGTGAATAGTGCTGCAATGAACATAGGGGTGCGTGTCTCTTTTTGAGGGAAAGTTTTGTACAGAAATATGCCCAGGAATGGGATTGCTGGATCATACAGTAGTTCTATATTTAGTTTTCTGAGGCACCTCTATATTGTTTTCCATAGTGGTTGTACCAATTAAGATTCCCACCAACAGTGCAGGAGGGTTCCCTTTTTTCCACACCCTCTCCAGCATTTGTTATTTGTAGACTTATTAATGATGGCTTTTTGACTGGTATGAGGTGATACCTCACTGTAGTTTTGACTTGTATTTCTCTAACAATTAGTGATGTTGAGCACTTTTTCATGTGCCTGTTGGCCATCTGTGTGTCTTCTCTGGAGAAATGTCTATTTAACATCTTCTGCCCATTTTTTGATTGGGTTTTTTGTTTTTTCTTTTCTTGCTGTTGACTTGTATGAGTTGTTCATGTATTTTGCAGATTAAGCCATTGTTGATCACATCTTTTGCAACTATTTTCTCCCATTCCATAAGTTTTTTTTTTTTTTTTTTAATGGTTTCCTTTGCTGTGCAAAAGCTTGTACATTTGATTAGGTCCCGCTGGTTTGCTTTTGTTTTTATTTCTGTTGCCTTGGAAGACTGACCTAAGAAAACATTTGTACAGTTGATGTCAGAGAATGTTTTGCCTATGTTCTCTTCTAGATGTTTGATGGTGTCCTATGTTTAAGTCAAGCCATTTTGAGTTTATTTTTGTGCATGGTGTGAGGATGTGTTTCATAGATTTACCTGCAGCTGTCCAGTTTTCCCAGCACAACTTGCTGAAGAGACTGTCTTTTTCCCATTTTATATTCTTGCCTCCTTTGTCTAAGATTTATTGACCATAGGTGTCTGGGTTTATTTCTGGCTTGTTCCATTGGTCTGTATGTCGGTTTTCATACCAGTACCACACTGTCTTGATGACTCTAGCCTTGTTTCCTAGACTCTCCTGATGTCTAGGAGAGTTATGCCTCCTGCTTGTTTTCTTTTTCCCTTGGGATTTCTTTGGCAATTCTGGGTTTTCAGGGTTCCATGTAAATTTCTGGATTGTTTGTTCTAGTTCTGTGAAAAATGTCATGGGTAATTTGATAGGAATTGCATTAAATCTAGATTGTTTTGGGCAGTATGGCCATTTTAACAATATTAATTCTTCCAATCCAGGAGCATGGAATGTCTTCCCATTTCTTTGAATCATCTTTAATTTCCTTGATTATTGTTTTGTAGTTCTGACCATATAAGTCGTTCACCTCCTTGGTCAGGTTTATTCCTAGGGATTTAATTTTTTGGGGTGTGATTTTAAAAGGTATTGTATTTTTATGCTCCTTTTCTAGTATTTCATTGTTAGTATACAGAAATGCAATTGATTTCTGTGTTAATTTTGTATCCCACTACTCTGCTGAATTCATTGATTAATTTGTGTGGAGTCCTTAGGGTTTCTATATATTGTATCATGTCATCTACACAGAATGACAATTTTACCTCTTCTCTTCCAATTTGGATACCATTTATTTCTTTTGTCTGCTTGCTATAGCTAGGACTTCCAATACTATGTTTAATAAAGTGGTGAGAGTGGGCATCCTTGTCTTGTTCCAGATTTTAATGGGAATGCTTTCAGCTTTTCTCCATTGAGTATTATATTGGCTGTGAGTTTGTCATAAACAAACTTTTAGCATCATAAACAACTTTTATGGTGTTATGTTCCCTCTATACCCACTTTGGTAAAAGTTATCATTATGAATGGATGTTGAATTTTGTGAAATGCTTTTTCTGCATCTATTGAGATGGTCATGAGTTTTTTGACTTTTGTTAATGTGGTGTGTAATACTGATTGATTTGCATATGTTGAACCATCACTGTGAACTTGGGATAAATCCAACTTGGTCATGGTGTATATTTTTTATGTGTTGTGGATTTGGTTGGTTGAAATTGTGAGAATTCTGGCATCTATATTCATCAAAGATATTAGCCTATAATTTTCTTCATTGGCAGTATCTTTGGTTTTGGTATTAGGGTGATGATGGCTTCATAGAATGTCTTTGGGAGTGTTCCTTCTTCAATTTTTAGAAAAGTTTAAGAAGGATGGGTATAAGCTCTTTGTATGTTTGGTAGAATTTCCCTGTGAAGCCATCTGGTCTTGGACTTCTGTTGTAGGGAGTGTTTTTATTACATATTCAATTTCATTTCTAGTCATTGGACACTTCAGTTGATCTATTTCTTCTTGATTCAGTTTTGGCAGGTTGTATGTCTCTAGAAAGTTGTTTATTTCGTCTAGGTTGTTAAATTTTTCATAGTGTTCTCTCTCTTTTTGTATTTCTTCAGTATCCATTAATATCTCTCCATTTTCATTTATTTTGTCTATTCAGGTTCTTTCTCTGTTCATTTTGGTCACTCTGGCCAGAGGTTTGACAATTTTGTTTATCCTTTCAAAGAACCACTTCTTGGTTTTATTGATTTTTTTCTATTGTTATTTGAATCTCTATTTTATTGACTTCCTCTCTGATCTTTATGATTTCCTTCCTTTTGCTGAGTTTAGGTTGTGTTCTTTTTATTCTAATTATTTTAGGTGGTAGGTTCAGTTTTTGATTTGAGACTTTTTTCTTTTTTTGAGAAAGGCCTGTATCAATATGAACTTCCCTTTAAGAACTGCTTTCACGGCATCCCATAGATTTTGAATGGTTGTGTTTACATTATCATTTGTCTCTAGGTATTTTTTAACATCCCTTTTGATTTCCTCATTGATCTATTGGTTTTTTAGTAGCATGTTGTTTACTCTCCATGTAGTCTGTTTTTTCTCATCTCTTTTCCTATTGTTGATTTCCAATTTTATGCCATTGTGGTCAAAAAGATGCTTGAAATAATTTCTATACTCCTAAATTTGTTGAGGTTAGTTTTGTGCTCCAGTATGTGCTTAATTCTTGAGAATGTTCCACGTGCGCTTTCTGAAAAGAATGTATATTCTGGAGTTCCCATTGTGGCACAGCGGAAAGAAATCCAACTAGGAACCGTAAGGTTGAGGGTTCAATCCCTGGCCTTGCTCAGTGGGTTAAGGATCTGGTGTTGCCATGAGCTGTGGTGTAGGTTGCAGATGCAGCTTGGATCCTGTGTTGCTGTGGCTATGGCACAGGCTGGCAGCTATAGCTCCGGTGAGACCCCCTAGCCTGGGAACCTTCATATGCCACAGGTGTGGGCCTAAAATGACAAAGCCAAAACAAACAAACAAACAAAAGAATGCCATGTCCTTAAAATGTCAATTACATCTAACTTTCCTATTGTGTCATTTAGGATCTCTCTGTTGCCTTATTGATTTTCTGTCTAGAGGATATGTCCATTGATGTGAGTGGGGTGCTAAAGTCTCCTGCTATTATTGTATTCCCACCAATTTCTTCTTTTATGTTCCTTAGTATTTGTTGTATGTATTTGGGTGCTCCCTAATATATATTAGGGCATATATATTGACAACTGTAATATCCTTTTCTTAAATGTATCCTTTTATCATTAAATAGCATCATTCTTTGTCTTTCTTTATGGCCTTCATTTTAAAGTCTAGTTTGTCTGATACAAGTATTGAAACTCCTGCTTTCCTGTCTTTCCCATTCACATGAAATATCTGTTCTACCCCCTCACTTTCAACATATATGTGCCCTTTGCCCTAAGGTGAGCCTCTTATAGGAAGCATATTGTAGGCTCTCGTTTTTTTTATCCAGTCTACCACTCTAAGATTTTGATTAGAGCATTCAGTTCATTGATATTTAAGGTAACTATTATTATTATTTTGCTTTTTAGTGCCACACCCATGGCATGTGAAGATTCGCAGGCTAGGGGTCTAATCAGAGCTATAGCTGCTGGCCTACACCAGAGCCACAGCAACGCAGGATCCGAGCACCATCTGTGACCCACACAACAGCTCACAGCAATACTGGATTGTTAACCCATGGAGCAAGGCTAAGGACTGAACCCACAACCTCATGGGTTCCTAGTCGGATTCGTTAACCACTGTGCCATAATGGGAACTCCCCTAAGGCAATTATTGATAAATATGTATTTATTGTCATTTAAAACCTTGTTTTCTAGTTTATTCTACATTTCTCCTTTGTTGCTTCCTTTCTTTTTTGTTTTGTTGGATGATTTCCTTTTATTTTATGCTTGTGTTCTCTTCTTTCCAGTTTCTGTGAATGTATTGTTTGCTTTTGATTTGTGATTGCCCTGGTTTTCAACAGGGATTGCCCTGTTAATCCCTTACTGTATCTGCTTGCTTTAGCATAATAGTCATATAATCTCAAACACATTCTAAAAAAAAAAGGGGTCTGGATTTTGTTTTTACTTTCCTGCCCCACGTTTTATAACTTTTATGTCCTTTTTTAACATCTTTATATTCATTCTTTTGCTGTTCCTTGTGTTTATAATAGCTTTTTTTTTTCCTTTTAGATCTGTATACTGGCTTATTTAAGTGATTACTTTCCAGCTGTGATTTCCTCCTATCCTATTTTTTACTTCTTTTTCATTTATAGGATACCTTTCAGTATTTACTTTAGACTGGGTTTAGTATTGCCATATTCTTTCAGTTTTGTTTGTTGGGGAAGTTCTTTATTTCCCCTTCTATTTTAAATGATATCCTTGCTGGGTAGAGTATTCTAGGTTGTAACTTTTTCCCTTTTAGAACTTTGAATATATCTTGCCACTGTCTTCTGGACTGTAGTGTTTCTATAGAGAAATCTGCTGATAGCCTTATAATTAATTCCCTAATAATTAACTCTTTGCTTTTCTCTTACTGCCTTTAGAATCCTCTCCTGGTCTTTAACTTTTGCCATTTTTTATTATACTATGCTTTGGTGTTGGCCTGTTTGGGGCCCTCTATGCTTCCTGTATCTTGACATCTTTTTCCTTTAGATTTGGAAAGTTTTCAGACATAATTTCTCCAACTATATTTTCAATCTTCTTTTATTTTTCTTCTCCTTCTGGAATCTCTAATATATATATATATATATTGGTCTGCTTTATATTATCCCATAGATCTATTATGCTGCTTTCATATTTATTCATTTAGTTTTTTATATGATATTCTGATTGGGTGATTTCCATCATTCTATCTTCCAAGTCACTAATTCATTCCTCTGCATTATTCATTCTGTTCTTCAGTACCTTTAACTCAACTTGCACCCTGCAGATGAATTTTCTATTTTCTTAGCTCCTCCTTATAGTCTCTAGTTCATTTTTAAAGTAACCTGTGTCACTTCATATACAATCTTAATTCCTTTGTATCTGCTCTTATCCCTTCAGAATTTTCACTATCTCCTTTTTGAACTTGGTATCTGTTAGACTGCAGAGGTCTGTTTCACTGTTCCTTCAGGTGAATTTTCCTATTCTTTTAATTGGGAACTGTTCCGGAGCTTCTTCATTTTGCTTGTATTTTTCTTATTCTGTGAGTTTATGGAAAACAACTACTATAGTCTTGAAGGGCTATTTATATGTAAAGCAACGCTGGATATTTTGTGAGGGCTTATTGTTATGTTTATGATTATGATTATTTAGTGTGAGGGCTGCTTTTGGTTTGGATGCTTGCTCTCTCCTTCCTGAGTATATGCAGGCTGTTATCCCAGTGCTAATGTATGGCCTGGACTTGCTTCCAGGGAGATGAAGGCAATGGCCTTGGCTAGTAGCCAGTGCCTAATTGCTGGGCCCTTGACAGTGGCAAGGACCTGTGGTGAGGTGGTGCAAGCTACTCCTGGTTGCAGGACCCTGGCAGGTGGCAGTGACCTTCAGGCAGGTGTAGGCAGTGCCCAGAGCCTTTGGCAGTGGAAGCATCAGAATGTGTGCATTCCCAAGGGACTGAGAGCAGAAATGGTGGCACTCGGTTTCAGTGCCCTCTTCTGCGCCAACCTCTGATGTGATGGGGATTGAAGGTGGTGTCTGTTCATGGATCCCTAGTGCTGGTGGGCCACGTCCACCTCTGGAGTCTGAGATGGCTATGGTGGTTTGCCCCTGCCACCAGTAGCCCAAGCAGGAGGTGCCATGCTGCCCTTAGTGTGCGCAAGAGGTGCCCCAGCCCCCTTAATCCAAGCAAGAGGTGCCTCACTCCCTGAGAAATTGCACATGTGCTAAGAAAGATATTCTTCTGGCATTCTGCCCCTCCTCTAACAATGGCACCTCACTTCTCCTGCAGGCCCAGCCCTCCTCCCAGTTTCCCTCAGGTGTGGTACTCTACTCCCCAGCTCATGACACAACACTCACTAGCCCCTCAGGTTGTCTCCACACAGCCAACCCTGGTCCTCTCCCTGGAACTGACCTCCAGAGCCTGAGTCTCAGCACCCAGCCCCTGGCTTAGTGTCTTAGGCTGTGGTATCTGGGGGTTGTGGTACCCATAGTTTGTGCATCTCTCTCTCTCTCTCTCTGCTTTGCCCTCCTCAGTCTGGATGCTGTGCTTCTCTCCAAGGCTTTGAAGTCCCTCTGCCTCAGCTGCTTTGCCAGTTAGGTGCCTTCCCACGGTGTGGGTTCCTTTTCTTTTTCACAGCTCCCTCTCAGGTGTGCTAGTCCTATCCTGATTCCCTTTTTCTTCTCCTTGCTCTCTCTAGCTCTCTCTCTCTCTCTCTCACTCTTTTTTTGCTTTGTTCTACCCAGTTATTTGGAGGGTATCTTTCCCTTTTTGGAGATTTAAGGTCTTCTGCCAGGAAGTAGATGTTCTGCGTGAATCATTCTACACGTAGATTTTTTCTTTTTGATGTGTTTGTGGGTAAAGTATGAGCACCACATCTTGCTCCTCTGCCATCTTGATCCCCCATCTAAATGAGTTTTTATTGCTAGAAAGGAAAGAAAATACAGAAGGATTCTAGGTGCATATTTATGGCATAGTGAAAACCTGTGTACTTAGTAGAAGTTTACACTCTCCAGTTCTCTTTCTACAATCCTTTGCTACTTCCAGAAACATCTCATAAGCAGGTATCATGTGCCTAAGACTGTCAGAACATTTACTGGATGCCTTTTTCATCTGCTAAGATGCTTTATTTATCCAAAATGTGATTAAGCAGTGGTTTTATATAAACTTTTAAAATAAAATAAAGCAACTACACTCTAAAAGCAAAAAATATGATCCTTTGAGCACCTCACTTTAAATAATATCTTGTTAAGGCTTGTTCCAGTGTGCATCAAAGCTTATGCCTCTCAAGAGTGCTGACACTCTGTGCTCAGGAATTTTGTATTGGCAGACAAATTGTGGACCATAAATCCTGATATACAGCAATGGTTTTCTAGATCAACAGGAGACACTCAAGCAGGAAATGTAGAAACAGGGGAGGAGGTGGATTCACCTCTCTGTAATCCTCAACCCTTTCTGATGCCCTTACAAGGATTTTGAGTGCATTTCTGCCAGTATCAGCAATGGTGAAGTTCACCTTCACTAAAATCTAATTCCAGCACTAACTGGCAGGCCAGCACTAGTGAAAATAACATTCCGGTTTCCTCCATGACCCCAGTCCCGACATGATAACGGGAGCCCTCAACAACTCATTTCTAGCTTGGAATTCTTGATGGTTTATTTAGTTTGACTGGCTGTCGGAGATTGCCATTATGAATACAGTTGCTAGGGAAGGCCTGCCGTCGTGCTGTTTGGCTTTTAAAGGGGTCAGGATTTTGCAACATCTCAAGTAACACTTATGGCTTAATGTCTGCAAACAACGCAGCATTTAACATTTACTATGCATGAAGAGGATCATAGTTCATCATTTATTATTCAAAAATTACGTGAAATATTTTTATGATAGAATATGAAGAATGTGTTCAAAATATTCATGTATATAAACAACATACAATAAATTTACCTTAAAACATCTATATGTAATCAAAGAGGTATTTGTAGTTCTCTAACATGGAGCCAAATTTTAAATATTTCAAAAATCAGACTTTTAATCACACTTTCAAGTGGATGAGACTGAGCTCATTGTGAAGTGAACATTTAATCCTTTATCCACAGAGGCTATCATTTTCATGATAGAGAAAGGCTAGGTTCATCATAGTTTAACCATCCAAATTTCTCAATTCAAAAATTACCTGCTCCACCTTCTCATCTTACTTGTTTCAACAGCATGTTTTGGTTTCCTATAAAAGAAGGTGATTGTGAATATTGGTTCTTGGAATGAAAAACATTGTGGTCCAAGTAAAGACAGTGTGAGTAATGTGGGTGATGTAATTTGTTTTCATTTGTCATTCAAGTCCCAAAACTTCTCTCAAAAAGAAGGTAGATTTAAATAAAATATTAAAGCCAAATGACTTGGGTGAGAATGAGAATGGATCCAATAAAATCTTTCTATTAACAAGATAAATAATACAAACATTTAGCTACTGATTTTGTAATAAGATAGCTACTTTGTTAAGAGTGACTTCAATGAGTTTAAATGCCCCACATTTGAGAGGCAGCCTATAAATAGCTATTGAGAGTCCTGAATCCCTTTACAGACTGATCCATTTGTTTTGGAAATGAATCATTTCCAAATTATTATTTTAATTATGTATGACACTTAATAGTACATCCTGCAAAAGTGATAAATTCTTCATAATATTTAAACTCATTATAGCTTACATTAAGTCTTTCTAGAAAGGAGTGACAATCTGGCTTTATAGGAGAATCACAAAGATTGTGAGTTAATGAAGTAAGACTCTATCCCTCCTTTGTCCGCCTTTTCTCCTCTCTAGCAATTTGTTGTCTTCATTTCATGTGGTCCTTATTGTTTACTTCTGTTAGCAATGTACATTTTTAAATACTGATGTGCTTAATAAATACTTATTAAGTACCAATTATGTACAAGCATGGTGCTAGGTGATACAAAAAAGTTCTCTTAATTAAAAAATTTACTTGCCTTAAATAACAGTCAGCTAGAGGTAGATCAAGCACTGGGAATCAGATCTTTGCATTATATCGACCCATAATACACTTGGCAGTTTTATTTTATGAACATGATTTAAACTCGTACTTAAGTAGAATATTGCATGTTTTGAGTTAGGAGTTTTGTTTGCTCTCAAATTACATTTAAAAGGTTTGACTTATTGGCTGCCATTGACTTTAATTAAACTCATTATGGCCTCACACGTCTGGCACTTGTTAAGGATGGGGAAAAAAGTTTAAAAATGAGTCAAGTGACTCAATACATACTCTCTCAGCAAATAGCCATAATAAGCCATGCTGGGCCACGACTCAGCCAGCAATGTGCTACTTGACCCTCGCCAATGTTTCTATGTTAAAAAAATATGTGTACATCTTCTTTCCTTATTCTTCAATACAGGATGTACTCTGTTCAAGTAAACGTCTTTGGTGACTTGGTTTGAATGGAAGTGCAGGCAAAACAATTTTCTTATTATTTCCTTTATGCAGGATAAGCTCTTGACTAAACAGTACTAGCTAATTGGGTCCTCCTTAGTCCGTGTCATCAAAATATCCAAACATTCAGTTAGGAAAGGAAAATATCAGCCATACAGATGCTCTAATGGCAGGATGCCACACACCTCTATGTCTGGAGTCATCCAGCTGTCTGACTGAATGTCTTGGATTCATGGGGGTGTTCTTCATTGTATAGGCAATGATACTGGGACAATTAAAGGAAAAAATATTACTCATGTTCAAACTCTTTAATGAACTGAACTGCAAGGCAAATATATTTTTAAAATTAAAAGAATGTAGTTATTTTTCATTTGGTATTTTAGTTTCATTATTTTGAAAATGCTAAAACAAAGGCCTAGAAAGGTGAGAGAATTACCCAAAGTCACCTGCACTAGGGAGAGATAGAACATGATCTTGAATGTGAACGACTTGCAATTACCATAGCCCATTACCTGTATGAATACTATAAGCATCAGATTACCCATCTGCCTGTTATGACATCACCGAAATACTCCAGGAATCTCAAAACCCTTCCCATCTGCCAAGATGCATCAGAGAGAGGGGGAGGCATTATCCAGTAGTATGTGGATTGTCTGAATTTTCTATTTCTGCATGTATTTCTTCAATAGCTAATTATTTAGACCTTTTCTACCAGTGTCCTGATCTGCTATCCCCATTTGATATCTAGTCCTGTTCCTTGATTCTTCTCCTGTCCTATTCATCAAATCTTAGCTCCTATAATTCTGGTTTGTTCTATGAAGTGAGGATGATTTTTTTCTTGTCTTTTCTATGTCTTTAATTCTCTCCAAGGCCTAAATGAAAAAGTAAGAAATGCGATGAGGTGAGAGCAAATTGCAGATATAAATGTATAGGCTAGGATAGTTAATGGTCATTAGTTCCACGAATTTCCTGGCTATAAATCCTAACTACTGTTCCTTCTTACTTCCCCTCAAGTCAAAAGTTCACTTTAGTGACTCGGGGGTATGTACGGTCATAAGTTTGCATTAAATTCTGCAATGACCAGAAGGGAAAGAGATAGTAGTGAGGAGTGGTAAAATGGAGAGTCGATAGTTTTTAAAGGAAAAGAATAAGTGTGTGTGTGTGTGTGTGTGTGTGTGTGTGTGTAGGGGAGGAGTTGAGGGAACAGACTAAAGGTAGAAAGGCTATACTTTTGGTAACTGAAAAAGACGATGACAATGGAGGTGGCAAGAAGGAAATCTCTTGGCTAAAGTCTTACCATCCCAGCCTGTGGGGAATCCTCCATTAGCTAAGAGAAATCCTCTTGTAGCTAAAAGAAATTCTCCCTGCCTGTGGTAAGCACATATTATAAAGTTCCAACTTGGAATTTTGAATGTATTTTCCCATAGAAAATTATTGAAAGTTGTTAAATTCTTCAGTTTTGTTTATATAAATAAATTATACCGGCATTGTTTCCCTGGGAATATGTGCTTTGCATTCTTAATAGTAGATTAATAAACTAGCTTTTGGAGAACAAACCATTTCTAAAAAGGAGAGGGCCTACATTAGATTATAGTGACATCTCTAATTGTGGTACATAGACATCTTAAGTTATTATTCAATTAAACACAAAACATCATGGAAAAAATCAGAAGGGATTTAATCATTAAAGAAAAGTTGATATTTAACATGATACAAGATTAAAAAAAGGGACTTTGTTCTTTAGTCATAAGAGGATAAACAGAAAGTTACATCTGTTAAATGTTTGTATCTACTAGGCTCTATGCTAAATGCTTTATATTATCTCAGTTCATTTTCACAGCAATCAAATGAAATGGTCATTATTATTCCCATTTACAGATGAAAGAACTGAGTCTTAGAAAGGTTAAGAGATTTATAAAGGTTGAAGTGAGAATTCCTTCCTGAATTGTACTTGTTTACTTGTCTCCTTATTCACTATGTAGAGTAGAATGATTTAACAGAATGTTTGTTGTTATAGCTCCTTCCTTCTTAGGTTTTCCTCTTGACCAAATCAACCATAAAAGAATCAGTTGGACTTTCCAATTTTCTCAGCCCAACGTCAATTGTGAGTTAGATCATTAAAAATCAACTCAGTGTTACCATTAAATTATCCGAAATAGTCAAATATTTAGAACAAAGTTATTGAGCAAATTTTTATCTTTGCACTGTTTACTGCAGTCAAAATTCATAAGTAAAAACTAAAATAATCCAGACTTTTTCACTTTTTGTTTTAACATCTGATTACATTTAGATGAAATCTGTATGTGACATTCCACTGAGAAGAAAATAAGTACCACACAATTAGGCAAAATGAGACTTTTCATTTTATGTAAGAATTGTCTAATATTTCTCACATAAATGAGAAAATTTGTCATACTTTATAGTTATTGTCACCAGCACACCTGGAATAACTGCCAAACACCAGATCAGTCACTGCAGTTTGAACTATTATAAATCAATGCATTTGGAATAAGATACTATTAATGGTAAACATATTTATTTATTTATTTATTTATTTATTTATTTCTGTATTTATTTATATGGCTGCACCCGTGGCATATGGAAGCTTCCAGGGTATGGGTCGAATTGGAGCTGCAGCTGCTGGCTTACACCACAGCCAGAGTAACACCAGTCTGAGCCATATCTGTGAACTGCACCACAGCTGATGACAATGCTGGATCCTTAACCCACTGAGCAGGGCCAGGGATTGAATCCACATCCTCCTGGATACTAGTTGGGTTTGTTAGCACTGAGCCACAGCGGGAACTCCCATTAATTGTAAATTTAAATTGAATTTTACTTACATATAATCTATACCGATGATCTTTAGGGGTAAGATTGGTCAGTGTTTGAATACTTATTTTGAGCACTGGGTATTCAATGGTATAAAGACAGAACAATTATTTTATCTTTAAATGACATTTCTATTCTTGTACCAGTTACGATTTTAATAATGGAGAAAAAGTCCCTTATTGGGAATGACAGGTAACTTGGGAAGTTATTTCATTTATCATATGGCAGTTTCAAATATCCTTAAATTTATATCTTGTTGCAAAATCTCAGGAATCACAGCAAATGTGATTTAGCTCAATACTTCCTCAAGGGAAAAAGAAGAGGGAGAAGTTTAAAGAGCATATTAGACCAGAAAGTTTAATAATACCATGATCCATTAGGAAACTTTCAATGGGTCACATTGGGCCAACAAAATATATAAAGGTACAGCCAAAAAAATGTCAGGCCTAGATAATGCGCATAAGCAGGTCTCTTGCAAGACCATATATGGATCACCACATTTTGATGTTCACTCGTAAGTTCCAAACCAAGCAATCCCACACACTCCTTTCCTAGCCCTCTTCATTTTCTTGGACTTGGCATATTTCCCCCACTGTTCTCCCCAATATACTTTTCTTCTACCTCACTTAGCAGTCTAGAAAGTTTCTTGATTTCAAGATTTAGATCAGGAAAAAAAAGGGGTTATTTCAACTCTAGACTTTCTTTTATTCTTCTAGACAGGAGCTCCAAAAGCACCATGTAAAATCAAGCAACTGGAAATGGAATCTTAGATACCTCATTAGAACAAATACAGCCTCTATCATTTTATGGATGCATTAGATTTCCCTCTTCACCAATCTAATCAAAGACTTGGGGGAGGGGGGTTTCCTCCCACACATCTGCCAGATAGTGTGAAAATGAGTCAACTGGAGGATGTATTTAGTGTGCTCTGGTGGAGAAAATGTTCTTGCTTAAGAGATTTAAGCAGTAAGAAAACCAATGTTTATCCATTATCATATTTAATATTTTACGTCCAATAGGTTTTCTGATTTGTGACAATTTCTAACTTAACATCCTTGTCATTTGCAAAGGGCTATTCATTCAGCAACATGTTCACTGTTCGTATCTTTTTCACCAGAGAATTTTAAGATTTATATTGTTTCACACCATTTCTAAGTTTTTAGCAGAATTTAGAAATATATCGTTATGAGGTTTCTGAAGCCTCAAAAATATATGAAATGCTTTTTTCTACTAATTTTTGTTTGTCAAGTCACTCTGATTTGATAGAAAAATTAGTTGACCACAAGGCTTCTATGGATTTATCCTTTCCATCTATACTAGTCCTTTTTTGTAAACAAGGGGATGGTATGTGCCACCATACTGCAGGTGTCATTCCTGAAAATAATGACTTATTGGTACATCTGACAATGAGGTTACAAGGACTAAAACAGAAGCCAATTCAAACTAGACATTTCTTCAGGTGTCACCTCTCAATATATGAGCCCTAGTTATTTTATTAGAAAACTTTGAAAACAAAATAGGAAAAAAGGAGTAAAGCATCTCTATAATGATCTATACAAGGCCTGTATTAATGACCATATTAGTGACCTAACATATAGATTTGTTGCTCTCAGATGTTTATTATTATTATTATTATTATTTTTGTCTTTTTAGGGCTGTGGCATATGGCATATGGAGGTTTCCAGACTAGGGGTAGAACTGAAGCTGTAGCAGCTGGCCTACACCACAGCCACAGCAATGCCAGATAGGAGCTGCATCTGTGCCCTACACCTCAGCTCACCTCAACACCGGATCCTTAATCCACCGAGTGAGGCTAAGGATCGAACCTGCATCCTCATGGATACTAGTTGGATTCATTTCCACTGAGCCATGATGGGAACTCCCAGATGTTTTTTAAAATATTGGCTTGCTTTTAATTTTATTTAAAAAGTTTCAAATGGGGAGTTCCCACCATGGCTCAGTGGTTAACAAATCCAACTAGGAACCATGAGGATGCAGGTTCTATCCCTGGCCTCGCTCAGTGGCTTAAGGATCTGGCGTTGCCGTGAGCTCTGGTGTAGGCTGCAGATGTAGCTCGGATCTCGCATTGCTGTGGCTGTGTCCTAGGTAGGTGGCTACAGCTCCGATTAGACCCCTAGCCTGGGAACCTCCATATGCCGTGAGTGTGGCCCTAGAAAAGGCAAAAAAGACAAAAAAAAAAAATTTCAAATGGGATAATACTTGAAATACTATGATACACTCTTTTTACAATAATTGAAATTCATGTATCCTAGGGTTTTCTTTCATTCTTTATAACTGAACTTCCAGTCCCTCAAAAATTTAAATAATTTTTTTTTTTTTGCTTTTTATGGATGATTCCCCGGGATATGGAGATTCCCAGGCTAGGGGTCCAATCGGAGTTACAGCTGCAGGCTTACGCCACAGCAATGCAGGATCCGAAGCATGTCTGCAACCCACACCACAGCTCATGGGATCCTTAACCCACTGAGCGAGGCCAGGGATTGAACCTGCAACCTCATGGTTCCTGGTTGGAATCCTTTCTGCTGTGCCACAGCAGGAACTCTGTAAATTTTTATTTTAATTTTGATAAATCCTTCATATTTTGAAGACTGTCACCCATTATGGTGGGACAGGGTAGTATTTACATGTGAATACCAATTTTTTTCATTAGCAGTCATACATCTCACTCTTCATCAGGGGCAATGTAAATTTTACCTTTTTCTTTCAGTGTATGTTCTTAGTTTCATTTAATGATGTATCAAAACACTTGGTTTGCTGTAAGTATACATAACAAAAACTCTCTTTTTTGTCCTACCACTTGTCACATATTTATGTCAAAATTTGAAATTGCTGGCGAGTCAAAAATAGGAGAAAGATGAGAACCAACATGTATTAAGCACTTACTCCACGCTGGGTCCTTTCCACACACATTTACCATCATGATAATATTATTTCCTGGGTTTTGGAAATGATATGTACAGACAGGTTAAGAAACTTACACAAAGCATTCCAACTGGAATTTTCACAGCCAAGTTTGCCCATTCTTCTTTTTCCAAGTATGTCCTTCTATAACACACTATATTTATTTATAAATGGCTTCTTGCTTCTGAATCATGAAATTTTAGTTTGGGTATACAATTACTTATTCTGCTTAATTTTCTATCATTTAATATACTCTCTCTGTCAAAATTAAGCAGTCTCAGACTTTCCTTTTCTTACTTTATACTTAAACTTACTTTTAGAATGTTGTGATTTTAATATCCTAGGATGCTGAAAATATCATTGTCCTAAGTATATTGCATGTTGAACTGGCGAGATGCTATGACATCACTTAAAGGTATGGATTTTAGAATCATAGTGTTAAAAAGGACCTTAGAAATAACCTCAACCCCCAGGTCTATGGTCAACATTACAATCAGGTTGAGCCTTTTAAAGCTTATTAAATGATGTCACTCCTGCTTAAAAACCCCTAGAAGCATCCTCTCTTTCTCAAAGGTGGGTCTAAGGACCTCACCTCGAGGGATCTATAAATCCCTGTCCTACCTGCTCTCAACCACTCTGGCTTCCTTGTTTCCTTGAACAACCCACTCATGTTTCAACTCTATGGCCTTTGCATCAGCTGTTTCCTTTGCTTGAGGTGCTCTTTTCCCCAGATACTTATATGGCTCATTCCTGTCTCTTTCAGCTCAAATATTACCACCTTATTTGCAATTGCCCTTACTTGCCCTGGCCCCTATCTGCTTTCATCCTTTCCATTTAATCTATATGCACAACATACTGTATATTTACTTATTTATTTTCTCATCTCCCCCTACTATATATATTGTAAGCTCCATGACAACTGAAAATTTTATTTTATTTTTTTCCACTGAGCTCTCCCCAGCACCTGGGACAATGCCTGACACATGGTTAGTAGTCAATAGATATTTGTTAAATGAATAAATAAATGTAAACTTCAACACATATTACTCACAGAGAATGTCACATTGAGTTCAATGACGGGTCATGGGACAATAAGAAGAAATCTCCATATTCTAAGCATATTACTGTGAAAGTGCAAAGACAAATTTAATCTGAGTCAACCATGTATTAAAAACTAAACTTATTCCTATTAAACAATCTACTTAAGAAAAACAATGCTGTTCTAAAATAAAAGATTCTAGCACATAGATCTGACATATGGTGTTCCATGGGTGGGGAAAGGGTGGCTGTTGTCTCATTATCAAAATTCCATACAGTCCAATGAAACTGATTCACGGAATACTTTGTGGCTACATAGTTGGTTTTAGTTGGTTTTTCTTCAGTCTAGTAACTCTCTGAAGAAAAAGTAAAATGTATAAGCACCCATGAAGAAAACTGGAGCCAACCCTTTTTTACTTATCTGAGTATAGTTGAAAGAACTGGACATAACAGATCTCTTCCTTTCAACCTTCTCTGGATATCATAACCGTCTAATGAAAAGCGCAGCTTTGGTTCTGTTGATTGAGTGTGAGTGTGGAGTGAATTGGGGAGAAAGAGGTAGTTTTAATTAAAAATGAAGTAACACTATGATTTATGTTCTTTGTGCCCATGTGAAACATATTATTCCACGATTTCTAAATGTTCTTTTGTAAATAACTTCACAGAAACAAATTCTATTCATATATTTTTCTTTTTTTTTTTTCTTTTGTCGTTTTAGGGCCGCACTGGCGGCATGTGGAGGTTCCCAGGCAAGGGGTCTAATCGGAGCTGTAGCTGCCAGCCTACGCCAGAGCCACAGCAACGCCAGATCCAAGCCGTGTCTGCGACCTACACCACAGCTCAAGGCAATGCCGGATCCTTAACCCACTGAGCGATGCCAGGGATCGAACCTGCAACCTCATGGCTCCTAGTCAGATTTGTTAACCGCTGTGCCATGATGGGAACTCCCTATTCATATATTTCTAAGAAAGCCAAGTTGTATATGCATTTCCTAATGTTGTTAATTTCTTTTACTGGGGAGTAGAATGGTAATAGTTGTTAAAAATTTTTTACTTTTTATTTTGAACTGTGCAATTAAGATTTTTTTTAAAGAAACATAAGCTCAATTTTTAGTTTGTAAAAAACTAATCTGGAAAAAATCTATATGTTCCGTTAAGGCATATTCAACATATGTAACTAATAATATTGGGGCCACTGACTGAATCTGCTCACTATTTGCTTCATTGAGTAAATAAATTCATGAATGATTTTTTAGTTCTCAGAAATGAAATAGGAAGAGGAGAATATGAAACTGATTCATGAAATTCTAAAAAAGGGCTCTAGCATCTGGAAAGAACATGGCCTTGGTAAAGTGTTCAGAGAAAAGGGAAAGCCTGGACTCTTTCCAGAGTCAGTCCAGGAATGCCAAAAGACCTTCAGGGCAAGAACAAGGCAAAGGGCCGGCTTGAAGCCAGGAAGCCTGAAGCAAGATCAGAGCCCCAGCTGGGATAGTGGCGACAGGCAAGATCCTGGGTCTATAGGTTCAAAGGGGCAAAGGGTTAAATTTCAAGGTTGGGTTAATATATTAAGAATATATGCCTATATAAGAGTTTATAACATACACATTTCAATGGGTGCCTATACGATGACACAGGAATGAGAATCCAGGGATAAAGGAACTAATAAAACAAAAGAGTGTTATTAAAGGTTTTAAAAATGATAACATGTCAAGAATAGGAGTATGAATGTCATAACTTTTGCACTTGATATCCAAAGGAAAAAAGAGACAGAAAAAGAAATGAATTTACTAGAAACTAATATTAAGCCCAAAATGTTGATACAATTCTAGCTGAGAATCCATTCTTTAACAATGCTATGAATGAAAAAGCTTTGAGGTTTTAGTTGTTTATAGCTTGGGTCATCACTGTGATGTGGCTACCAAAGAAAAAAATAACTTTGGTTGCAGTAAAGGAAACATAACGACCAGAACAAAGAAAATTACAGGGTTCTCTACTCATAAAATCACACCCTGATGACGATAATCATTTCTGGTTACCAAAGTTTAAACTTTCGCAAAACAGACTACTTTCCCTAAGGAAAACCATGTCATAGGAAAACGCTTAATACAGTGATTGATCGGGGTATGGAACAATTGAAAACTCAGGTGTGCAAAAAAGAATATGCCTTCTTAATCTTCTATAATTTCTGCCTTTTGGCCTCTGCTCTACTGAGTTGGTGGAAAGAATCCCAGCCCCAAAAGATATCTATCCCTCGAGTAGTTATTCAATTCTGGGGTCTTAGACATTACCCTTGTATAGATGTTGGGGATACACATTCTTCAGTGCTCAGTCCCAAAAGTTACTGATGAAATAGTCACAGTTCACATGTGCCTCTTTCCGCTTAGCTACATTTGGCTGCTTCTGTGCCATTTTGGGACAGAAGAGCCTAGGGTGAAGCTGATTCTGGGATTGTCTCCTGATAGACTACTCAACTATCTCTGCTTGGCATCTGACTGCCACTCAAGTGGTCTTAGTGGGGTACAGATCTCCCCTGCTTTGGGGAGCCACAGAGCTGTCTCCCTCCTCCTCCAAATTCTAGAGAATCTCATTTTAATAAGGGAAAAATATTTCCACCTTTATGTTCTTCAGGACCTCAACTTAAATTCTTCTCAAGTCTTAACCTTTTGAAAAACAAAGACATAAAGATTTCTAAGTTCTACTTTGCCATATCATTTCCCCCAAAGCAAAGGGCTATCTCCTTGAATTAAGAAAAAGGAAAGAAAAGAAATATAAGCAAAACCAAACAATAAGAAACAACTGTTTCCCAGCCAAAGAGGAAAAAAACCTTATGATAAGAATAATTCAATAATATAGTGGGCTGCCTTGGTATAAGGTTGTCATTAGAAGATATGCTTCACTGATTCACCTTGAAGTGATGTTGTAGAAGAGTTTTAAGTCTTGAATGGAAGAGTGGATGAGATGACCTGTAAGGTTTCTGCCCTGTGTGAGACAGTAATTCTACATTCTACCACTTCAAGTGTTAAATGTAGAGGATGGTACCTGGAAAGTTACAAAATTTATAATAAAAGAGGAAACATTTAAATTAAAAAATATACCAGAAAATGCAAAACTTGTCACATGGTAGGTGATTCATATAGTGAGTAAAATTTTATTACTTTTTAAAATAATCTGTTCCTTTAAGAAAATAAAACTATTTATCATCACAAACACCAGTGTAAAGCATACCCACAAAAACCATAATCTATTTTTAGGGAAATGAGTTTTGATGACTCATCAAATATTCATGCCAGGTTATAGGCAAGACAACAAAAACCTCTTAAAATAAAAACAAAACTCCATATAACAGAAACCTTTTTATACCTATAAACTATATTAACATTTTTGCTTTCTTTTCATTTTTAGCTGACATTCTTCAAAATAATCACAATAATTTTTCTCCAAATTCTTTCAAGTAACATGTGTCTAAGTTTCAATGTACTCCATTAAAATAACATGAGATAAATGTGGACAAAGACACAAGTACACAATTGATAGTGAGTTGAAATTTCAAAATGCTTAGATATGGTAAGATCAGTGTGAGGTGAAGGGTTGTCAGTGAGGCGCTATGAATGGAGATATGTTGTGCCATTTCTACCACACACACCCCCCCCTTGTCTCTGTCAGGGCAACCACCCCTCTGCCCGACTAGCCCCCTCACTACTTTTATGAACATATGGAGCTAGGGCACCCCAGGGGCCAAAGAATTTAACCTGTTCTCTAACGAAACACCCTGAGGCCCTCCATATGATCCCACCCCAGTTTCTGGTCCAACCAAATCCCGCAAAAGTCCCACAAGTTTTCCACTGTTCTTTTGGGCCAAGCCCCTGAGTTCCTACACCCCAAGTTCTTCATGGCTGATCCTGTCACCACCACCCTGACTTCCAAAATAAAGTTCCAGCTTTTATTTTACTTGAGACTACAGGTCAAAAGAAAAAAAAAATCTGAATATCAGTTTGTTCTCATTTTTCTGTTCCAGTCCACTCTGTAAGACATCTAGTTTATAGTGGTTTGCTGCTCTGGTAAAAAAAAATTGTAAATTGACTCATGTTTCATTTTTTAAATATCAGATTTTGTTACTGTAAATAGCTGAAGGGTCAAAGAAAAATGACTTGGGTGGTGATTGAATGTCTGAATATCATTTGCCATCTTTTCCAGAAAAAAAGTAGATAATGGTAGTTGTGGGAACCTACGAATCTGAACATTGCTTTACATCTTCTGAGCAATAAACAGATCATTTACCAACTTTGCTACCCAAAATATGTTACTATATTTTCTCTTCAAAATTTGCATATAGTTTTATTTGCTGCTATAAGGAATTATGATTTTCTCCACCTACTTCTCATTGCGGAGAACATGCAGCATTCACAACTCTGTCTTACTAAACTACTTTGAATTAAGCTGTGTAAAAAATATGAAATTAATTAAAAAGACATTTGAAAGTATTGAAAAACACACAATCCAGTCATATGACTACTTTCTCTCATTTCTTCCCCCCAAATTTACTCAGAAAACTCATATTCTTTCTTGTCTGCTAGGGTTTTTCTCCTAGCTTTTTGCATCCAGAGAATTCATGTGAGGAAGAAGGGCTAGAGGTTTGGATGGGATGTGCTTCAGATAACTTTATTCTGATGACAAAGGGCATGCATATACCATCAAACAAGACAAAAGGAAGCATTATCTTTTATCTTTATATTACTTTCTTAAGTTCACTTATTCAGTGATCATCCAATAAATATATACTACTATGTGCCAGAAACTATTCTTCATACTGAGGATGAAACAGTGAACAAAACTCTACAACAATTTCTGACTACTACATTCTAGAAATGTAGAAAGTTTACATTCTAGTGGTTCAAAAATTACAATTAAAAAATAAGTCAAATATGTGGTATTAGATCTTAGCCACCAAGCATAATTTCTCTTAAATTTAGCTTTAGTTACTTTGATAATTTTAGTATAACTCTCTACCTACAAACTTTTCCTGTCTGTTCTTTAATGATCTTGCCAATCAATTTTGTTTTATTCTATTTAAACTCAAAGCTATTGGAGTTCCCAATGTGATGCCATGACGCGTTAAGAATCTGACTGCAGTAGCTCAGGTTACTAAGGAGGTGCAGGTTCAGTCCCTGGCCTGGCATAGTGGGCTAAAGGATATGGAGTTGTTGCTGCAGCTACAGCGAAGGTCTCAGTTGTGGCTCAGATTCAGTCCCTGGCCCTGGAACTTCCACATGCTGCTGGTGCAGCCATAAAAAAGTAAAACAACAGACAAAGAAGCAAACAAACCATACAGACAGCCATTGAACTCTAAAAGTGCTGGATGCCTTTTTTTTTTTTTTTTTGCTTTCTCTAGGGCTGCACTCGCGGCATATGGAGGTTCCCAGGCTAGGGGTCTAACAGGAGCTGTAGCCGCTGGCCTATGCCACAGCCACAGCAATGCAGGATCTGAGCCGTGTCTGCAAACCACACCACAACTCATGGCAATGCCGGATCCTTAACCCACTTAGAGATGCCAGGGATCGAACCTGCAACCTCACGGTTCCTAGTAGGATTTGTTAATCACTGAGCCACAACATATGTTCTTTGCTCTCAGAGAGCTTTCAATCTATGGTTGTTAAGCTTTGTAAATTAGCATTTAAACCAGCTGGAATATTCTGAAGTATTACAGACTAAGGGAAGGAAGGGGCAAGAATGAATCATAGAAGAAGTACATTGTTAAGGAAGGTGCAATGGGAGTTTATATAAGAAAAGAACCTTAAAGTTCTGGAAGGGAAGTTGGATAAGGGAAATTAAATCAGGCCCTGGAAAAGGAATGACCAAAGATATGAAAGACTTGCATATTGGAGAGAAAGGAGAAATATGACTTCTTTTAAGCAGAGTGATTTATGGTGTATCATCGGGGCTAAATCTGGACTGAGGACAAGAAATCAAATTGTTGACAGTTTTAATTCAAGCTAAACATCAAGATTCAAAGAGTCTGACTCAGCATATTTCCATGACTGAGTTAATTTGGCCAAACTCTGTGGCTCATCTAGTTGTGGGTATGTTCTGAGTGGAAAGCAGGTTAGTTGAAGAGTTCTATCAGATGATTTGTCAAGGATACAAAGTTTGTCAAGGGAACACAACGTCTCAAAATTAGACTTCAGTTTTAAGAATGCAAACTGATGTACATGAATTAATGTGGATTTCCCAGGTCCTTGGGATAAATCTTGGACTAAAAATCTCCATCCTAATTCAGTGGAATTGGTCTTTGGGACCATCCTAAGGAGTCAAGAAGAATAATCCAAAGAATACAGTTTGCTCAACAAAATTACATTCAATTCATCAAATATTTATTGATCCCCTCTTGTGTTTAGTATTTCATTGGGTGCTGTGCGAATAAAGATAGACTGTACCACTTGGTTCTGCATCACTGTTTAAACATATTTATTTAGGAACTTCTTAATGTTGTAAAGACTAGTTCTATAGTAGCCCTACTAAAATATCTTGTGATGTTTCCTTAGTAAGTATGCTTTGTGGATAATTACGCACCTCTATATCCTGACCTTCCCATCCTATTTCAGATACTGTATACTGTACGACATAGAGTTAGATTTTGTCATTTACATTTTAGTTTCAAGGAAATGACAAAAAATAAATTAGACAGTAGGAAACAAATACTGTTTCCAATGAAACCAAAGAAATTTGGTTCACTGAAGATAAATTCAATCTACTCAGTCATCTTGCTCTAAAGAGTGATGTCTGCACTATTTTCCTGAGAGGACAGTTTTCTGGCCTTTCTCCAGTTCTCACTTTAACTCCACTTATTGTGGACTTGGCAACATCACAATAGTTAAGTGAATTTTACAGTTTTCCCAAAAGCTGATAGGATTTCAAATCTGAGTTGCTTTTATGTTTAATGTTTTCCTCTGAAATGTCATTTTATGTGTATCAAAATAAAAATGAATATACAACCGAAAGAACAAAGAAAAGAATCAACAAAATAACAGAAAACTTGCATTTATTAAACACTGAAGTGAAGCTGAAGGAAGGTAGTTGCAATTAGAAAAGAAAGAAGAAGATGGATTTGACTGATAGATTTTCTCCATATATAATAAATATGTGCTGATTTAAAATTTAATGAATGCTTACTATGCTTCTCGTATATCAGGTCTTGTTAAGTATTTTCTTATATATCATCTTTTTAAAATTCTTACAGGTAATCTCTAGTTTAAGCAACATTCTTTTCTTTGTATCTGTAAAAATAAAGAGTAGGTAAGTCAGTCATATGACTGATTAATGACAATGGCAACTTAGTGGAAAGAATACAGCTGTCCTGTCACAATGACTGTAGAACAACATTTTTAAAAAGCTAATAATCACCTTGAGCTTTCAACACACTTCCTTAAAATAGAGAAGACAGGAGTTCCCATCGTGGCTCAGTGGGTAACGAATCCAACTAGGAACCATGAGGTTGTGGGTTTGATCCCTGGCATTGCTCAGTGGGTTAAGGATCTGGCGTTGCCGCAAGCTGTGTTGTAGGTCGCAGACATGGCTTGGATTCTATGTTGCTGTGGAGGTGGCATCGGCTGGTGGCTATAGCTCCAATTAGACCCCTAGCCTGGGAACCTCCATATGCCACGGGTGCAGCCCTAGAAAAGACCAAAAAATAAATTAATACATAGACAAGACATGCACAGCAGCATGAGTTATCTGAATACATTGCTGTTACCATTTATTTTAATTGCATCATTTCATTAATTTAAAATTGATTCTATGAAAAGCATAACATTTATCAGTGTCATCCTAAACTGAAATGAATTTCAGATCAAGACAGTGGAATAGAAGGATGCAGGGCTTACCTCTTCCTACAAATACAACAAAAATACATCTACCTTTGGGACAATTCTTGCAATGCTGGCAGAGGATCTCATACAACCAAAGCTTCAGGAAAAATCACCACATAACTGGGTAGGATGATAGAAAAAATTTAAAAACACTCCATATGCTACGAGTGCAGCCCTAAGAAGACAAACATAAAAATAAAAATAAAAATAAGTAGAAATAAAATGGAGAAGTTACAACGGACATCACAGAAATATAATGGATCATAAGAGACTACTATAAGCAATTATATGCCAATATATTTGGAAAGCTAGAATAAAGGGTCGTATTCTTAGAAACTACAATCTTTCTAGTCTGAACCAGGAAGAATTAGAAGAGATGAGCTGGCCAATCACAAATACTAAAACTGAAACTGATTTAAACATTTCCAACAAATAGAAGTCCAGTACCAGATGGCTTCACAACTTAATTCTATCAAACATTTAGAGAAGAGTTAACACATACCCTTCTGAAACTATTCCAAAAAATTGGACTACTCCCAAACTCATTCTATGATGTCACCACCACCCTGATATCAAAAACAGACAAAAGTATCACACAAAGAAAGAAAATAACAGGCTAATATCACTGATAAACATAGATTCACAAATCCTCAAAAAATACTAGCAAACTGAATCCATCACTATATTAAAAGGATCACATACCATGATCAAGTGGGATTTACTGCAGGGATGCAAGGATTTTTCAATATCTGCAAATCAGTGTGATTTACCACATTAACAAATTGAAAAACAAAAACAATATGATCATCTGAAGGGACACAGAAAAGCCTTCTCACAAATTCCAACACCCATTTATCATAAAAACCCTCCAGAAAATGCGTATAGAGGGAACCTACCTCAACATAATAAAGGTCATATGACAAACTTACAGCTAACATCACTCTCAATGGTGAAAAGCTGAAAGAACTTCCTATTAGGAACAAGACAAGGATGTCCACTTTCACCACTTTATTCAACATAGTTTTGGAAGCCCTAGCCTTGGTAATCAGAGAAGAAAAGAAAATAAAAGGAATTGGAAAAGAAGTAAAAATGTTGCTGTTTGCAGATGACATGGTACTGTACATAGAAACTCCCAAAGATGCTATCAAAAAACTAGGAGAGCTGACCAACGAGCCTGGTAAAATTGAAGGATACAAATTAATACACAGAAATCTCTCATATTTCTTCACGCTAACAATGAAAGATCAGAAAGAGCAATTAAAGAAACATACCCATTCACCATCACATAATAAAAATAAAATACTGGTGTTCCTGTCATAGCTCAGTGATAACAAACCCAACTAGGATCCATGAAGATGCAAGTTTGATCCCTGGTCTTGATCAGTGGGTTAAGGATTCAGCATTGCTGTGAGCTGTGGTGTAGGTCACAGATGAAGCTCAGATCCTGCGCTGCTGTGGCTGTGGCACAGGCTGGCAGCTATAGCTCCAATTTGACCCCTAGCCTGGGAACTTCCATATGCTGCAGGTGTAGCCCTAAAAAGAAAAAAATATACAAAAATATCTACAAATACACTTACCTAAGGAGACAAAATACTTATATTCTGAAAACAAGATGCTGTTGAAAGAATTTGTAGATTGCAGAAACAGTTGGAAAGATATGCCATGTTCTTAGGTTGTACGAATCAATATTGTCAAAATGACTATAATACCCAAGGCAAGCTAAAGATTTAACATAATCTCTATTAAATTATCAAAAGCATTTTTCAAAAACTGGAACAGAGGATTTTAAAATTTGTACAGAAACACAAAAGACCCCAAAGAGCCAAAGCAACAATGAGAAAGAAAAATGGAGCTGGTAGAATCAGACTCCTTGACTTCAGACTATACTACAAAGGTACAGTCATCAAAAGAGCATGGTAATGGCACCACAACAGAACTACAGATCAATGGTACTGAACAGAATGCCCAGAAATAAACCCATGCACCCATGGTCAATCAATCTACCACAAAGCACAAGAATATACAATAGATAAAATCTATAAAATAAGTGACGTTGGGAAAACTGGACAGCTACATATAACAGAATGAAATTAGAACACTCTAACACCATACACAAAAATAAACTCAAAATGGATTAAGGACCTAGATATAAGACTGGATACTATAAACTCTTACAGGAAAACATAGGCAGTACACTCTCTGACATAACCTGCAGCAATATCTCCTCAGATCTATCTCCTAGAGTAATGAAAATAATAACAAAAGTAAATAAATGGGACCTAATCAAACTTAAAAAGTTTTTGCTTGATAAAACCACAAACAAAATGAAAAGGCAACCCACAGAATGGGAGAAAATATCTGTAAATGAAGCAATTGACAAGGGATTAATCTCTAAAATATACAAACAGCTCATACAGCTCAATATCAAAAAAAACAAACAACACAATCAAAAAATGGGAGGACTACCTAAATACACTTCTCTAAAGAAGATATACAGATGGGCTATAAGTACATGAAAAGATGCTCAACATCACTAATTATTAGAGAAATGGAAATCAAAACTACTATGAGGTACTATCTTATACCAGCCAGAATGGCATCATCATAAAGTCTACAAACAATAAATCCTGAAGAGAGTGTGGAGAAAAGGGAACCCTCTTACACTGTTGATGGGAATGTAAATTGGTACAACCACTATGGAAAAGAGTACAGAAGTTCCTGAAAAAACTAAAAACAGAACTACCATATGATCCAGCAGTCCCACACCTGGGCATATATCCAGACAAAACTACAATTCAAAAAGATACATGCACCCATATCTTCATGCCAGCACTATTTTAATAGCAAGACATGGAAGCAATCTTAATGCCAATGGACAGAGGAATGGTTAAAGGAGATATGGTACATGTACACAATTGAATATTAGTCATAAAAATAATGAAATAATGCCATTTACAGCATCATGGATGGACCTAGAGATTATCATACTAAGTGAATTTAAACAGTGAAAGTCAAATATTATATAATATCACTTATATATGGAATCTAAAAAAGGATAATATGAACTTATCTGCAGAACAGAAACAGACCTACAGACTTTGATAACAAACTTGTGGTTACCCAAGTAGACATGCAGAGTGGAGGGATGGATTGGGGGTTTGGGATTGAAAAATATAAAAATAAAAATACCTTGAGACAAACGACAATGAAAACACAACCATACAAAACCTAAAGGATGCAGCAAGAGAAGTCCTAAGAGGAAAGTTCACAGCATTACAGGCTTTCTTCAAGAAACAAGAAAAATCTCAAGTAAACAACCTACCCTAACATCTCAGAGAATTAGAAAAAGAACAAACAAAACCCCAAGTCAGCAGAAGGAAGGAAATAATAAAGATTAGAGAGGAAATACATTTTAAAAACCAACAGAACCAAGAGCTTTTTTTTTGAAAGGATAAATAAGCAAACCTCTGGCTAATCTTATCAAGAATAAAAGAGAGGATCCAAATGAACAAAATAAGAAATGAGAGAGGAGAAATAATAACTGATACTACAGAAATACAAAAAATCATAGAGGAGAATACTATGACTAATTATATGAAAACAAATTGGACAACCTAAAAGAGATGGACAAGTTTCCAAAAACACACAGCCCACTAAAACTGAATCAAGAAGAAATAGATAGATTTAATACACTGATCACTAGAAGTGAAATAGAACCTGTAATTAATACACACACAAACTCCCTGTAAACAAAACTCCTGGACCAAATAGCCTCAATGGGGAATGCTACCAAGCATATAAAGAATTTATACTCATCCTCAAACTCTTCCAAAAGGCTGAAGAAGGGGGAACATGCCCAAAGTCATTCTATGAAGGGTCCATCACCTTGATTCCAAAACCAGACAGAGACAATACAAAAAAAAAAAAAAAAAAAAAAAAAAAAAAAATTACAGGTCAATTGTTTGGATGAATATAGATACAACAATCCCCAACAAAATAATAGTAAACCAAATCTAATGACACATAAAAAGGATCAAACAACATGATCAAGTTGGATTTATCTAAAATTCACGTTTGGTTCAACATATGCAAGTCAATCAATGTGATACATCACATCAAAAAAAGAAATAACAAAAACCACATGATCATCTCAACAGATGCAGAAAAAGCATTTGATAAATTTCAACATTTATTCATGATCAAAACTCTTACCAAAGTGTGGGTATATAGGAAACATATCTCAACATAATAATGGTATTTATAACAAACCCATAGCCAATATAATAATCAATGTTGAACAGCTAAAAGCCTTCATGCTAAAATCTAGAACAAGACAAGGATGCAGTTTCACCACTTCTATTCAACACAGAATTGAAAATCCTAGCCATAGGAGTCAGACATACAAAACAAATAAAAGATATCAAACTTGAAAGGGGAGGTGTAAAACTGGCATTATATGCCGATGGCATGATACTATAACCACAGTTTCCTGTTTAAATGTTCTTACCACCTGACTGGGATCCTTAGAGTTGGGGGCTGTATCACTGGCTATCCAGTGTCTGCCTCAAAACAGAAATCCCATCATATAGTCTTATGCATTAACTATTTCTGTGTACTTTATAAAAAATTTAAACTTCTCATGGCATATATAGCTCTGCAGTACTTACCCCTTCTCTTAATCCTCATGTCATTCCACCTTCCGTTGCTCAGGGGGCTTGAATCCCTTAGGCCTTCTTCTTCCTTGTATATCAAACGCTCCTACTGTAGATGCTTCTTACATACTACTTTCCTCATGGAGTTGGCAGGATGCTCATCCCAGCAAACTCTTGGCTTATATCTCAACCTTTGGTTCTTGGTTTAGGTGTATTCTCCTCAGAGTGTCTTTCCCTGATCACATAGTCCAAATATCCCTATACCAACCATCCCTACATCCCTATACCCCATACCCAGCTTACAGTTCTCTCACAGCATCCCCTATTTTTATTTTGAAGTGCTGGTCACAATTTGGTTATACTAGTTTGGCTTTACTAGTTTAATGTCTGTTCCACTTGGTAGACTTTAAATTCCATGAAAGCAGTGTCTGGTATAGATAATCCTGAACACTCCATACAAAAACTATTGGAACTGATAAATGAATTCAGTGAAGTAGGAGGATATGAGATTAACATACAGGTATCTGTTGCATTTCTTTTAACTACCAATGAAAAATCAGAAAGAAAAAATTAAAAACTAATCCCTTTTAAAATTGTATTAGGAAAAAACTCTAAAACTTAGGAACAAACCTGACCAAGGAGGTGAAAGATTTCTGAACTATAAAACATTAATGAAGGAAACTGAAGATGATTTGAAGAAATGGAAAGATATCCCATGCTCTTGGACTGGAAGAACTGATATTGTTAAAAATGATCATACTACCCAATCAATCTATAGATTTAATGTGAAACCTCTCAAATTACCCATGAAATTTTTCACAGAACTTGAAAAAAAATCTTAAAATCTATATGAAACCATGAAAGGTCCAATTGCCAAAGTAATCTTGAGAAAAAAAAAAAACAAAGCGGGAAGCATAACACTCCCAGACTTCAGACAATACAACAAAGCTACAGCAATCAAAACAGCATGGTAATGGCACACACACACACACACACAAACACACAAAAGACATTCAGATTAGTGGAACAAAATATGGAGTCCACACACCTATGGTCAATTAATCTTCTCTAAAGGAGGCAAGAATATACAATGGAAAAAAGACAGTCTCTTTGGCAAGTGGTGTTGGGAAAGCTGGACATTGGCATGTAAATCAGTGAAATATTCCTTCCCACAATATGCAGAAATAATCTCAAAATGGCTTAAAGACTTAAGAATGAGATATGATACCATACAATATCTCTTATGATAGGAGAGAACATAGGCAAAACATTATCTGAAATAAATCGTACTAATGTTTTCTTAGGTCAGTTTCCCAAGGAAATAGAAAAAAGCAAAAATAAACAAATGGGACCAAATCAAACTTACAAGCTTTTGCACAGAAAGGAAACAGTAAACAAAACAAAAAGACAACCCACAGAATGAAAGAAAATATTTGCAAACAATCTAATCCACAAGGGCTTAATCTCCAAACTATACAAAGAGCCCATATACAACTCAATATCAAAATAACAAACAACACAAGAAAAAAAAGGGGAAAAAAGATCTAAATAAACAGTTCTCCAAAGAAGACATACAGATGGCCTATAAGCATGTGAAAAGATGCTCAACATCACTAATTATTAGAGAAATGCAAATCAAAACTACAAGGTATCATCTTACACCAGGCAGAATGGCCATCATTAAAATGTGTACAAACAATAAAAGCTGGAGAGAGTGTGGAGACGAAGGAAACCTCTTATATTGTCAGTGGGAATGTAAACTGGTGCAGCCACTAGGGAAAACAGTATGGAAGCTCCTTAAAAAACTAAAAATAGAGCTGCCATATGATCCTGCAATTCTATTCCTAGGCACATAACCGGAAAAAATGAAAACTCTAATTTGAAAAGATACATGCACCCCAATGTTCATGGCAGCAATATTTATAACAGCCAAGACACAGAAGTAAACTAAATGTCCATTGACAGATGAATGAATAAAGATATGGTACAATGTAATATTACTCAGACATAAAAAGGAAGGAAATAATGGCTTTTGCAGCAACATGGATGGACCTAGAGATCATCATACTAAGTGAAGAAAGAGTAAGACATATCACTTATATGTGGAATCTGAAAAATGATGCAAATGAACTTATTTACAAAACGGAAATAGACTCAGAGACATAGAAAACAAACTTAAAGTTACTGAAGAAGGTGAGGCAGGGTAGGGTGGAATAAATTGGGAGTTTGGGATCTGCAGATACAAACTACTATACATAAAACACATAACAAGGTTCTAATGTATAGCTCAGGACACTATATTCAGTATCTCATAATAAACTATAATAGAAAATCTGAAAAAGAACATACATACTAATATAGTATATATATATATATATATACACATATATATATATCTGAATCACTCTGCTGTGCACCAGAAGCTAACACAACATTGTAAATCAACTATATTTCAATAACACAAACAAACCAACCCAAACGAAAAAGCCATATAAAGAGAAACTGACCATGTAAAACATTTGGGTTGCCATGCAGAGCATTTAATGTAATGAGCCCAGTAATCTGTTCGGTTAGAAATTGTTCAAATGCTTGTTATGATTGATTTTGCATCAGATCAAATTATATGCCAGTTCTTTTACTACCAAAAGAATCTTAAAGCAACAGTAATTCAATGTTTGCTTGACCTTCATATTCAAGATTTTGCAGCACTGAGAATACCTTTCCTTTCTATTCTTAGGAGGTCTAGGAAAGGTAAAAAAAAAAAATCTTCAGGCCAAACCTGACTACCATGGTAAAAGCTGTTTAGTAGCATAATTTATAGGGAACATGTGACAGTTTGCAGGAGTGACATGCGTCATCTTCCCACATGAAACTATGTAGAATGTAATTTTACAGTTGGGTAAATTCTCAAGGCAGGGCACAAAGGGACGCCCATTAATGTCAGAAGGAGTCAAGGGGCTCTATTCCTCATGCCCCTCTTAGAGAATGCACCTGTGTTGGCCTGCTGGGAAAGGAGGCCATTCCTTTTCTGGAATTTCTAAATGCCACTGTTAACCAGTATCATGTATGGATGTTTATAAAACTTTAGGTTGGATGTTAGATTTGTCTATAGTTAATCATGACATGAAAATGGGAAGGCATACATTTTTACCCCATAAAATTCTATTCTTATTTTACGAAAATGAAAAGGCCACTGTGACTATAAATATAAAATGTGAAACAGAAATCATATAATAGAAAATCTACGCAATGCTGTAATGTGTTGTTATATAATGCTTATAAAATGCTGATCTATATGGTTTCAGACCTAGAATAGTACTACGGTGGCTAAAAGAGAAAGTCCTTGCAATGTTGGATAATTCCAATGTCTAAAGTCTTGGCTTCCTATGTCTTTTACACAGGGAAGGTGGAACATAGGTCCTTGCAATACTTGCTAAAATTCCCATTTTTCTTTTTTAAATTACAACCTTCACACACTTCAGCAACCTCTAAACAGCTGCCCTTTAAAAATCCTCCGCTTTTAAATATCTATGTTGTATTTATTTTCTTTCCTCTCATTCTCTTTATAAGCCCTAGAACAGGCCTGGTTAGATAGGATGTGCTTTTGATGAGGTGGGATGGCTAAGAAATTTAGGAGGCTATGCTATGAAGCTCCTAAGCAGAAGGTAAACACAAAGCGAATGGGTAATCAGTAGTACATAATAATAGAGATTTTTGAAAGTACCCACTGGATATCATTTGTGTACTCAACTTTACAAATTTTATAAATTTACAAATCGTTCACAATATGTTTTTTTGTTCTTGTTTTTTTTTTTTTGCTTTTTGGGGCTGCATCCATGGCATATGGAGGTTCCCAGGCTAGGGTTCTAATCTCAGCTACAGCTGCCGGCCTACACCACAGCCACAGCAATGTAGGATCCAAGCCACATCTGCTGACCTACACCATAGCTCACGGCAATCCCAGATCCCAGATCTCTGAGCAAGGCCAGGAATCAAACCCGAAATCTCATGGTTCCTAGTCGGATTAGTTTCCTCTGAGCCAGGATGGGAACTCCCACAATATGTATTTTTAAGTGCCCAAGTACAAAGGACTATGGAGAACACAAAAACGAAAAACTGCAGAGATACATCTTCTGCTATCAATGAGTTTAAAATGTAGATAATGAAATGTTCTATGATACACAGTTTTATACATTATGGCAGCCACTAGCCACATGGAGTTGTTAAGCACCTGAAATGTGGCTGGAGTAACTGAAATTTTTAGTTTCTAATTACATTTAATTTATATTTAAATTTGAATAGCCACACATTTAATTTTTCTTTTAAGGGATTTGAAGTTTCATTCACGCTAAATATCTTAAGGCCCAAAGGATTGCTTAGCACGGTTGTTTAATACACATCTGGTGAATGAACCAATGAATAAATGAAAGAAAGAAAAAGGCCTTTTCTAGAGCCCCAGCTCCAGCTCCAATCCACCTACCTCCCTTTCCTCACACGTGTTTAAGAACTGACCACCTCCATGCCCTCCCAAACAGACCCTTTATCTAGAAGTGCCACAGTATCTGGTTCCTCCAGCTTTCTGCCTCAACCAAGAACTCTTCCATTTAAGCCTCCATGAAATCCAGCCAATTCCAACTCCTAAACATCTATGAAAACATCCTTCTCTACTTTCCTACCGGCACTGCCTGCCTGAATTTAGGTCTCAACCAATCTTAAGTAGTTCAAACTCTGGGCCTGTCAGGCTCTCCCTGAATACCTTCGGTTGCTTTTGATATAGTCCATCTGCTAACCCAGGTCTGAGGACTGCTTGCTCTGCCCCTCCATATCTGTCTGGCACCCCAGGCTCTAGGTCTTTGGCCTCTATGCTTTTTCACTACCTTTTCCGTCCAGGAAGTCTACCCAGAACCCCAGCAGTGGGTCCAGCTTTTCCCACTACTTACCCTATCCAGGCCTAGGGGTTTGGGAATACTACTGTTCTTTCCCAGCTCTGGCCCATCAAAGCAATCTCTGATCCAGGGCACTGACCATTGTGCCTGTACATGGTGATACCTCGGAGACTGCTGCCCACAGCTGAGCTTCCTGAGGGTTGGCAAAGTGTAGAGTGAGGGTCGGAGACACTCCCAAGGGAGGCTGCAGGTCACGCTGGCTGGGGCCTCAGATGGACCATGACTCCCAGGGTCACTTCAAACTGACCCGAAGAGGGGGAGAGCTCAGACTCAGTGCCTCCTCCCCTGCACAAACTGCATGATAAAGGACTATGAGGCAATACTTTGAGGCCACTTCCGCCGTCCTAAGCCCTTTAGCTCTTTATCGTATGAAACCTTCATAGTAGTTCTATGAAGGTAAGTACAGCATAACCCCCATTTTACAGACGAGTAAAGAGAAGCAAGGAAAAGTCAAGTCCCTAAAGGCACGCAGCTGGCCAACGTCGAGGCCAGTCTTTAGGCGCGCGTCCCAAGCCCCCAATTTTCTCACTCACCGCTGGGGGTCTTGGGCCCTGCAGCTTCAGCCAGAAGCGTGGGATTGCTGGGTTGCTCCAGGTCACGCTCAGGGGCAGCCTCTGCGGCTGCGCCAAGGTGCCCGGCGTGCTTGACCGGAAACACTGCGGACGCGAGTCTCCGGCAGAGGTGCGCTCAGTCCCACACACTAAAATCTGAGTAACCCCCGCCCGTATTGGACAAAGCAAATCTGGAAAATCCAAGAATTGAGTTTGTAAGTACCAACAGTTTTCAAAAGAGGGTTAATGCTGCCAACAAGTACCAACAGAATTCTTCAGGATACAGAGAAGTGAAATATATCCATTGAGAAAACTTTAAAACAAAGTTGAATGTAGATTTAAAGGACGAAGAAGCATCATTTACATAGTACAAGTGATTTTATAGATGATTTTAAAAGACCGGAGGTCCTATAGTGGCTCAGTGGAAACAAATCTGACTAGCATTTATGAGGACGCAGGCCTGGCCTGGCCTAGCGGGTTAAGGAACCGGCACTGTTGTGAGCTGTGGTGTAGGTCGCAGAGGCAGCTGGGATCCATCGTGGCTGTGGCTGTGGTGTTAGGTCGGTAGCTATAGCTGTGATTCGACCCCTAAACTGGGAACCACCATTTGCTGCCGGTGCTGCCCTTAAGAAAAAAAAAGGGGGGGGGGATGCGGGAGCAGAAGTAAAGAATGTCCTTTAAAAAAATAAATATGTAAGTAAAATACATCAGGTATTTTATATACTCTTGCTTATTTAGTTCCCAAGCTAGTTTCCTAGATTGCCTCTATTTTATAAAGGATGCAGTTGAGACAACAGGTTAATTAACATACCCAAGGTCACCTGGCTAATAAGTAGTGTTTACTAGGTTTGAACTCAGCTGTGCCTGACTCTTGCTCTCATGTGTGCTCCATGTCAACTATGCTGGTGAAAGAGGGAGGGGGAATCAAAAATGATTCAAGGTCACAAAACAGGATGATAGTGGTAGTGCCTTAATCAGAAGTGATTTTGTCAAGCAGAAGGTTAGCTTGGAGATAGTAAACAAATGTATAAACTAGTCAGGGAGGAACATAGCAGTGAAGATTTGGTACCGAGGGAAGGACTGAATACTTACGATAGGAGTAGATGTGGGAGCCCACTATAAAATCTGATGATGGAGGCTGTAATGGTGGGTGGATTATCAAAAGAAGGAATATACATAAGGGTGCCTGATTAAAATCTTAAGAAACATGCCTTTTTAGGGCTCAGGAAGAAAAGAGACGCCAGTAAAAGGGTCGATCATGTCCGTAGAGATGGAGGAAGAAACAGTATCAAGTAGGTGGTGGTCACTAGTGTCAAACAGAAACAGTGTCAAACAGAAGGAACAGGGAGGGTGAAGAGGAAGCAGTGAACATGAGTTTCCTGTTGCAAAGTTTAGTGGCCCTTAAAAGAGAGAAAGCATGATTATTTAGAAGCCTCAGTTTCCTCAGTTTGTACTTTCCCAAGGCCCTTCCCAATGTTCCTAGGTCTACGCTCTCATGCATACCAGCTGTTTTTAAAGGACTTTAGGTAGACAAATCTGAGTGCTTTTTAAGTAACCCTTATGGCTTCATGAAGCTGAATCTGTCTTTTCTCCCTATTTCTAGCACCAGTGTGTGCCTGGGACCTAGTATAACTTAATACAAATTTATAGGATAAATGATTGAAACTAGAGAATTTTTTTCCATGCATGTTTTAGCATTTGGGGAAAAGATTATTTAATCAAGTATTGAAACCCCAGGTACTAAGTATTACTGGTAACATAAAATAAAATGTTAGATATTTTTGATCTCAAAGAATTTTTGAATTTATAATCTATATGAGGGGATTAAATAAACACACCTAAGATTATTAGGTGCTAAGTTTTATGGAACCCAGCACTGACAGCCAGCCATTTGCAGTGATCTAGCTAAACTGGTTTTATTTACTTATTTATTTTTGGCCACACCCATGACATGTGGAAATTCCGGGGATCCAACACATGCCACACAGCAACCTGAGCCTCTGCAAGTGACAACACTAGATCCTTAATCCACTGTGACAAAAGAGAACTCCTTTTGTTGTTGTTGTTGTTAAACTGACTTTAAATACTGAACTGTTTTCCTCCTCTGTGTAGCTCCCTGTCTCCCATCCCCTTCTTGGGAACCCAGGATGTCCCCGTATTCTAGCAAGTGAATGAGTTAGGCCTGGCAAACAAGGGCTTCTAGAACCCTGTCCTAGAAGTATAACCAGTGTCCACTCTAATTGAATGGATTTCTTGTCATCTCAATTGTTGAATGTTTCGAATATCACTCTGGAGGGGCATATTATTAATACTATCTGAATTTGCAAAAAGACGTAGAAAAATCAGTATATTAAAACAAATGACTCAGATAGTGGTGATGTTAATTTCCTTAGATAAGATGGTTATTACTCATAGATTAATCACATATTAATCATGGACATGTGGGTACATCTAAATTTGATATTTCAATACTAATTTTGGATTGAAGTGTGCCCAGTTAGCACAAAGATTACTAATCTAGCCCTGGCTTTGCTGTTAATTGCATTTATGGACTTGGTTAAATCACTTTACTTCCTAGGTTTACTTTATTTCTTTGTGAAATTAAGCTAAAAAAAATTGTATCAGAATGACTTCTGCTGCAGGTATCAGAAAAATCCTATTCATATGGCCTAGGAACTAAGGACTCATAACATAAAAAGAGGTCCACAGGAAGGACGGCTTTAAGGAGGAATAAATGAAGAACGTGGCTCTCCTTCTTTAGGAGTCTCTTGGTTCTACTCTCTACACGTGTGGACTTCATGTTCAGTGCAATTGAATAAGAAGGACATTGCTCCCTGTGTCTTTCTTAAGAGTGAATAGTACCCTCCCCCCGTCCCCTACCATCTCCCTAATGGAATTCCACTGAAATTTCTGGTCAAAGTTGTGTTTGACTAGACTTTCACTGAAATTTCTGGTCAAATACGCTCCTGTCTAAACTGATCCTTGGCAAGGAGAATGGGATCATAATGATTGACTTAGACTCTATCAGTCTTACCTTTAGGCTGGGGATGAATCCACCTTTCCCTAAACGTGGCTAAAATAGGTCATGGGTACCCAAACAAAGGCAAGATACTGTTAGGAAGAAAGAAAAAGAGAGTGACTGCTGTGTGGGCAATTAAAAGACTCTTTTTTAACAGGTGAAATTGTTGACCTGTCTTCTTCATTCTCTAATATCCCTCCCTCCTTACCTCAAATACCACTTGGAGTTCAAGTCCCAATACTTGATAAAACAGGGATTATCTATAATTCACATGAAAGTCATCCAGAGAAGGATAGTTAAATTGATCAAAGTTTGTTCTAACTCCAGTCCTTTTCTCATCACTCTGTTACTTCAAGGTGCTATAAAAGGAAGGGTAGGTTATCTCAGTGGGATACTGCATAGTGCTAATAATGCCAGTAATTATGGGTTAGTCCTCATAGTAACTAAATTGTATTGTTCTAGTTTTCTGTTACCAACAACCTGCCAGGTACTGAGAAGAGCCTTAGAGGACAGGGCAGTTTGATGTAGTTGCTACTGTGGGGGTATGTTGCACTTTGGCAGAAATTTAGCTGTTAGAATTCCAGGCAGGTGAACCTGTTGGCTAGCACTGTAGAATAAGTGGGCTGTTCTTAGCCAGCATAATGACTCACTGTATTCTCATGAAAAGGCAAACTCAGAGAGGATTAATGAGGGTGTTAAGGAAGTGGGAGAAAGAATCAGCTGACTGATCAGTACTGTTTTTTCAGTTTCCTTACGCAGGACATAGTGAGTGTATTTGACGGTTTGTATTCTGACCCCTTCATGATTTCTTTTTTTTAATGGAAATATAGTTGATTTACAATGTTTTGTAAGTTTC
>PVHT020000141.1:17466629-17469129 GCA_004024745.2 Catagonus wagneri
GGCAACGCCGGATCCTTAACCCACTGAGCAAGGCCAGGGATCAAACCCACAACCTCATGGTTCTTAGTCGAATTTGTTAACCACTGAGCCATGAAGGGAACTCCTATATATAGTAGTTTGTATCTGCTAATCCCAAACTGCTAATTTATCCCTCTTCCACCCCCTCCCCCTTTGGTAATCCTAAATTTTTTTCTATGTCTGTGAGTCTATTTCTGATTTGTAGATTAGTTCATTTGTATCTTATTTAAGATTCCACATATAAGTAATATTGTAAGGTATTTGTCTTCTCTTTCTGACTGTTTTCACTTAGTGTGATAATCTCTAGGTCCATCCATGTTGCTGCAAATGGCAGTATTTAAATCTTTTTTATGTCTAACTAGTATTCCATTGTATATATATGTACCACATCTTCCATTTAGTTTGCTTCCATGTCCTGGCTATTGTAAATAGTGCTGCTGTGAACGTTGGGGTGCATGTTTCTTTTTGAATTAGAGTTTTGTCTTTTTTGGATCTATGCCCAGGAATGGATCTATGCCCAGGAGTGGAATTGGGGAATCATAGGGAGACTCTATTTTTAGTTTTTTAAGGAACCACCATATTGTTTTCCATAGTGGCTGCACCAATTTACATTCCAACCAGTAGTGTAGTCTTCCTGATTTGTTTCTGAATGTAACCTGTACCTGTGGCCTTAGGTCTATGGAAAAGTCATCTCATTACCTAGAATGCTGACTTTCCAATCAGGTATCGGATCTTAAATTATTATCTACAGCCGATAATGAATCTATGGGCCAGCCCAGGATGAAGTGAGATCCTCTGTACCCCTAGCAAGGAATTTAGTGACTTTCACTAGTAATGGATCAAAAAAGGATTCTTGATCTGATGCTCTTGCTCCCTAACTCCCTTTATTAGATTATACCCTGATGACTTTATCTTCCAGTCAGCTTATTGTACAGAGATGGATATTTGAACAGTTTCTTGTAAATAATATTTCAATTTGAGAAGTGCTTTAACATGTAGTAATTCAGGCTTCTTCACATTTGAAACATGGTTCTAGTAATGTGATTATTAACTACTGACTTCGCTATAGGTACTGGATTCATAGTTGGATTAGGAATTACAATATTGTAAGATATGAAAAAATGACTTCTGAATAGAAATAGTCAACATCATGTGGCCCTGGTGTTTAAAAAAAAACTATCTTTTAAAATATTTAAAAATTAAGCAACAATATCTTTCATATTTACCCATGTGTTAACCCTTTTAGTGCTCCTCATTCCTTTTTGGTCATCCAGATTTCCACCAAGTTTCATTCTCATTTTGTTTATGAGACTTCTTTCAATATTCCTTATGATTCAGTTTTGCTGGTAATTAATTTTTTTAGCTTTTGAATATCTGAAAAAATTCTCTATTTCCTCTCTATTCTTGAGATAGTTTTCATTAAATATAGAATTCTACATTGACACATCTTTTTTTTCTTCCTTTTAGTACCTCAAAGATAACTCTCTACTGTCTTCTGGATTGTATTGTTTTCAGCAAAAAAATCTGCTATTGTTCTTAACAAAGGTAAGAACACATTCCTGTATAGAATGTGTCTTTTTCCATTTAATTGTGATTATATCAGTATCATTTTATTCATATTTCTTATGCTTCGGTTTTGATGAGCATTTTGAATCTATAGGGCTCTAATTTTCAACAAAATTAGAAAATCTTTGGCCATTATTCTTCATATGCCTTTTTCCACCCTCCCCTTTTGGTGACTTTAAGGTATATCAACTGCCTAAAGTTGCCTTCCAGCTCACTGATGCTCTGTTCGATTTTTCTACAGTCTTTTATCTCTGTTTTTCATACTGAGTATTTTCTTTTGTTATATATACAAGTTCACTAATATTTTCTGCTTCATTGTCTAATCTGCTGTTAATTTTACCCAGAGAAATTTTGTCACTTATTGCATTATTTTATCCTTAGAAATTTGACTTGGTTACTTTTATGTAATCAGATGTCTCTATGACTTTTTGTTCTATCTTCTTGAATATATGGAATATAATTATAATAACTGTTTTAATGTTCTTGTGTACTAATTGTATTTTCCATGTCATTTCCAGATCTTTCTCTTTTGGTTTATTTTTCTCCTCACCATGTAATCATATTTTCCTGTTTCTTTGAATATCAAGGAATTTTTGACTGGATGACAGACATTGTGAATTTTACCTTGTTGTGTGCCAGGTATAATTAAATTCCTGTAAATATCCATGAGATTTGTTGTGAACCTCAAAATTACTGGGAAACAGCTTGTTTCAACCAAGACTTGCTTTTGAATTTTGCTAGGTGGAACAAGAGTAGCCTTTAGTCTAAGGCTAACTTTTCCTTATTACTGAGGCAATACCTTCGTGCACATTCATTGTCCTATGAATTATGAGGATTTTACATTTTCTCCATGGGAATATGAACTAGTTCCAGCCTGGTGTGAATTCCAGACATTTTTCTCTCTTCTCCTTTTGAG
>PVHT020000141.1:17474129-17482759 GCA_004024745.2 Catagonus wagneri
AACCTCATGGTTCCCAGTTGGATTCGTTAACCGCTGCGCCATGACAAGAACTGCTGATCATTCTTCATATTTCTTCAAAAATTACATTTTAAGTAGATGGGTTTTTTTTTTTTGTATAAATCTCATATATAAATTGACAACACAAAATATAACCAAAATGAATATGGGAACATATTTGTAGCAGTGTCCAAAAGTACTCCCTTTAAAGAATGTCGTAGTCAATGGCAAGGGACCTGAGTTCTGGTCTTTGTCTATCACTAACATTTGAAAATATTTTAATCATGAACTTCTCTAGACCTTGGTTTTCTCCTCTGTAAAATGATGAAAGTGGATAAGAAGAGATAAAAAGGCTTTCATCACACAAAAATTCTGTGACTTCTTCTTGCTTAATGATGTTAAAACATATAATTTTATAATATGAACACTTTAAATTCAAGACACTACACTTTTTGAAGTTCTGAAGTAGAGTCAGAGAGGCATGTCTGGTATGGAAAGAAAGCATCGTTTTTCCCTTCAGTTGATTCTCCAAACTTGATGAGCAAGAAAATGCCTGACATCTCTATTGTTGTCATTTCTCTTGTGGTTCCTGTAGCATCAAATACTCAACCTTCTCTAATCAGACTTAGGGAACTCACTTAGGCCACTAGAAGGCAAGACTTTTAAGGCACAGTGGCATCCCCCATGACATCTTGGTATGTTTCACTTCACTCTGGGAAAAATGCTGGTTAATCAACTGAAAACTCTGGGTTGAAAACTCTGGCTCATAAGTTACTATTAGCACCTGAAGTTATAGATGCTGAGCAGTACAAAACAGGTGGAAAAATATAGACCAAATAAATGAAAGAGAACATAGCACAGTTAATTTACATCAGTCCCAGTCCTTGGATCTATTATCTACCAACAGTGGTAGGGGGACGAAAGAAATCACTAGTATATGTAATGGCGGAACATGATTTTAATATCATACAGCAATTAAAAACACTTTTAAAAAAAGAATGACTACGACCCAGTTCTCAAAAGCATGAGTGATAACTGGCACATTGTTTAACTGATTTTACTTTTTAAAAGTTAATTTCTTTACTTTTTATTTTTAGTCATGTATTGCAGCATTAAAATTAACATAAAGGTGAGGATAACACATGATCTTTGTATGTCATCTTATTAAAATGAAGCTATTTTTAATACTTTTAAGAGGCCTATCAGAGAACACAATTTATATCCTCAAAGTATATTTTGTCAGTTTCAAGTATAATTTTTGCATTCATATTCTTTTATGAATTTTAATGGAGACACTTAAATTGTAATTATTCCTCTCAGCTCAAATGCAGGTAACAAATGGAATTCAATCAGTGTTTGCGCATAATGACCATCATTAAGAGAGAAATAATAACGACATTCTCTCTGCATTAAACTTGCAGACTCTTTACACAATGATCTGAATCCCATTATTGATCTCCATGGAGATATGCAATTGTCACCTACTCTGCATAATATCTGAATGTTAAATACATTTGTTTGGAACAAATATTTTAATGAATACAGTCAGTTCCACTTAATTAACTATCTGATAACTGAATATTTTTACTTAATAATTCAACTTGGAACATCAAAATTGTTCTATTTTTTTTTTCAAATGCACTGGAGATTAGTCATAGATATTCATTTGAATGTTCATAAAATGTATGTAGAGTTTAAAATTCCCCTTGGCTTTCTTTAAAGTACATCCATTAGAGGGACAGTGGAGAGGTATTTTTCATCTGTTTGAAATAATTTTTCCCCTCAGTGTTGTTTAAAATAACCTCTTAGAAGCTTACTTGGAAAATGTGTTTTCTGACGAAAATCCTTCTGCCATCTACGTTCCTTTTATCATAGAATTGTTCATAAAAATGCCACTATTCATATTTACTTACATACATACATTTTTAATGTGGGCATTTGTTTTGGGAAAGAAAATATGAATAAAATATTGAATTCACTTGTGCAGAAAGCTCTAGGAAAGTCATAATTGGTGAATATTTAGGCTATTATACTTTGAAAAAAATAATCCAAAATAATATCTGTAATAATAGTAATAATAAATACTATGAATAATGACTAATTTTTTTGGCCATGGATGAAGTGTCACAGACCAGTATTAACACCCTGTCTTTGGTACTGTTATGTCAGTCAGTTCCACAAATATTTTCTGAGTGCAACCACAAGTCCAGCATTACATTTAAGAGTGATAAAACCTTAACGAGTACCAGGCCTGGCCATGAGAAACTCACCATCTCATGAGAAGAAATTCACTCATAGAATAAGATTTGACACAAGTGACAAATGTCAGTGGTTTGAAAGAAGTGCAGTCAGAGCATGGAGGTGGAAGTGACTGGCCCCACGGACCAAGAGAGATCAGCATGTCTTCAGAGAGATGGCGAATCTCAGAGGGATGACAAACTTCTAATGTCTTACAGGATGAAGAAAATTTTGTCAGGTTTGAAAAATCAGTAGAAAGGTTTTAGAATAAAAGAAGTTGCATAAACAGAAGCTCAAAGACATAAGAGTATGTGGATCTGTCTGACTACCACAAGTGTGACTCCAGTTCAGCTAGAGTTTGGGGTACACAGTGTAGGGAATGAAACTATAAAGATTACTATGATAGCTACATTTTCTAGGTTGTAGGAGCTTGACATGTGTCTCAAAGTCTCGGTAAAATATTGTGCTATATCATTTATATAAATAAGGCAGTTTCATTTAGAAATGTTAAGTCACTTGCCCCATATACCTAGTTAATAAGTGGTAGGGCTGAATTTTTGAACCAAATCTGTTGGTGCCAAATCCCTGAACTCCCAGTGGAGTTAAAATGAGGTTGGCAGGACCTTGAAATGCCTGATAAAGGAATTGAGAAGTACTAAAAAAAAGATTTTCAGCTAGAGGATGATATAGTCAGGTCAGTAATTTAGAAAAAATAATTTGGGTCATAGTGTGGAGAGTCAAATTAGAAGCAAGGATATTTGAGGCAGATCTGCAAATTATGAAGTTGTTTTACTCACACAGGTGAAGTTACTTCAACTAGCATAACAGTGGAAAGAGAAAGAGGATAGATTCAGTAAATTTCTTTCAGTAAAATAACAGAACTTGGTTTCAGCTTGGGTAACTGATAGTATAAAAGTTATGAGAGAAAAGAAGAACTTTACGTTCCCCCTCTATATCCCTGGAGATGGAGTAAGGTTTATACTAAAACAGTATGGTTTCCACAGATTGAAACTATGTTGATTTACAAACACTTCATTTTTTTTTCCCCCTAGGAGGCCCTAGGAAAATTCAGCCAGGATATAATTTTTCCTTTATGTTAGATTCCACTTTAGTGTCCTTTTTTTCCTGATTTCTATTGCTTTTCAGTACCTGGGCACCTAATGTGAAAAGAAGCAATCTAACTGCCAGTGACTCAGTGTATTAATCTTTCCAACACTACTAAGAAGGTGAAAGAAGATCACTTCGTGGAGGGAAATACTCAAAATAAGAATTTAAAATTATCATTCACTTATTAATTTCTCGAGTATCAAGAATATTCCAATATATTGGGATATAGAGGTAATGAAGATACAGTCCATATCAGGTATTTTGCCTGTGGGGTGAATGTGAATCTTTGGGAACCAGAGTGTGGACTGTGGTCAGCAGAATACAACTGCCCTTCCACCATACATATTCATGGCCTAATCTCTGTAAACTGTAAATTTTTTATGTTACGTTGGGAAAGGAGCTTTGCAGATATAATTGAGGTTATGGACCTTCAAATAGGGAAATTATCCTAGATTATCTGGATGGGGCCCCATGTATAACAGGAGCCCAAAAAGTGAAAGAGGGAGAAAGAAGTCCTTGATAAAGGTGCAGCAGGAGAAAAGGCAGGAGAAATCTGAAGCACGAGCAGAACTCAACCTACAGCGCTGGCTTTGCATATGGAACAAAGAATGCCCCAAGCCATAGAATGTGTGATCCTTAGAAGCTGGGAACTGCTCTTAGCTGAGAGCTGAGGAAGGGGGATATCAAACCCTCGACTGCCAAGAACTGATTTCTGCCAACAACATGAATGAGCAAAAAAAACAGATTCTCTCCCAATCTGACCTACAAAACTGTAAAAGGAGAAACTTTTTAAACTTTAAGAGGCTAAGTTTGTGGTGATTTTTACTGCGATAATAGAAACGAATATAGATGGGAATTAAACTAATGTTTACCTTAAAAAGATAGAGTATTAAATATAATAATGCATTGCTGCATCTGATGTGTAAAAAACACTTTAGTAGTTAGCTATTACTTTTGTCATTATAGGACTAATTCTAAGTTTAACCGTTGGCCAGAGGGTTTTTCCGTTTTACCAGGAGTACCTGGAGCATTACAGCCCTCTTCTGTGTCTACTGCCTTCTGCTATTTGCCATCAGTTCCAGAAACATGCCTCTGAACCATAGCCTAAACTTCCAAGTCATATTCTTTTTGGGTCCTGCTTCTTCCGTGACTGATGATGGGAATGCAATGAACTCTAATTCTTTACAGAAAAGATACAGGTTCTGGTCTTTATCATCCCTTCCCCCAACAAAATGCAATCATTTTCAGAGATAGTCAGATACAACCTATATTACTGAAGAGAATATTTTATTTTTTAGTCAAAGATCATCTGCATTCAGGTCAATGATTATGTCCTAATTTCTACTAAGGAACAATGGAATTAGTTGTTGCTTTATACTTTTCACAGCAAAAGTCAAATTCAGGTGTTCAGCACAGAAAGGCAGTGTGATATCTCACTTGCTTTGCTGCCCAGGCTCCATTCCTCTTATTGAAGCAATTATACTCCTTTTCTTTCTTTTTCTTTTCTTTTTTTTTTGCTTTGAGTTGCCTGTAATAGATGCTCTTGGTACCTAGCCCATGTCTTGTATTTTACCATCTAAGTGCAGAATAGTGCAACTTCTAAGTGTCAACATCTACGTCTCTGCCTGAGGGACTTCCTCTGGTTTCCAGAGTTTCTTTTGTCTTTGTGTCTGGCAGGGCAGAGGTGGGAATTGGGATATAAATTTCCCATCTTTTCAGATGGGGTAATCAGAATTTCCCAGTAGGATGAAGCTTCAGCTACAAATAGTGACAACTTGCTCCTCTAGTTACCATTTACTGGCTACCTTCCCTTCCTGTCTAATTATTTATCACTTCCACATTTCTTGAGGTTGCCTTCCAAATAAACTGTTTTCACTGGAATCTTTGCTCAAGATTGGCTTCTAGAGGAAAAACCAAACAGGTTACTAACTTTTCCCTGCTGCGAGTGAATGTGCTTTTGTTTAATATGACTGACCTTATACTTGCAAGGGTAGAACATGTGACACATACCTAAACCTGAGTGTGTTCCACCCCTCATCTCCACCGTGCCCTTGCCCATAACTGGTTTAGAGATAAGAAGAACATGATATCATCAGAGTCAGTGATTACAGACATTATTAATCTGTAGCCCAGTGAATAAATATTTTGAACACATACTATACTGTGTTCCAGGTATAGTCCAGGTATCATTGGAGTAAAAAACACTAAATTTATGTAGTATACCCCTTCTGTAATCTTACTATCTAGGAGAGAGATGATTATTAAACAAATAGTTATTCATATAAAATATCTACTTACAATTGTGGAAACTACTGTTTTATCATCGTCTGTAAGAAATTTATATCATTTTGTTGTCTTCTTGTCTGTATACATTAAGAAATATGCTGTAATTCTTATTTTTGTTCTTTACATAATGTGTACTTTCTTCTGGCTGCTATTGAGATTTTCTCTTTATGACTGGTTTTCATAAATTGGATTATAGTGTGCATTGGTATGTGTGTGTATCTATCTAACTTATCATCTGCTTACTTATTTTTCTTGAGGTTAATTGAGAAAATTGGATCTGTAAGCCATTATGATCAACAGCTTTGAAAAAAGTTTTACCTATTATATCTTCAATTTTTTTTTAGCTCCATCCCTGTCCCCCCCCTTTTTTTTTGTACTCCAATTACATGTACATTCTACTAATTGGTATTGTCACAGCTTACTTATGCTCTATTTACTTTTTTTTATTATGTTTTTCTTTGTGCTTCTTTTTGGGTAATTCTATTTCTGTGTCTTCAATTTCACTGACCTTTTCTTCTCCAGTGTCTAATCTACTTTTAATCCTATCCATTGCATTTCTCATTTCAGGTATTGAATTTTTTGTTGTTGTTGTTTTGGTTTCACTTGGGGTAAATCTTTTTTTTTTTTATTAACAATGAATTTTATTTCAGTTATAGGTGTACAAAGATCATAAGTCAATACGACAGATTTTGTGTACCAAACCCACAGTGCATCCCCCCACCCCCCAGATTGTCTTATTTGAAAAACCAAGGTTTTACAAAATCTGTGAGTCATTGTCTGTTCTTCAAAGAAGTTCATTGTGTCTCTTCAGTTTCCACATGTAAGCGGTAGCATTGGGTGTTACTGTCTAATTGTCTGACTGGTTCCACTTCATATGATAATTTCTAGGTTCATCCATGTTGCTATAAATGTTATTCCGTTCCTTTTAATGGCTGAGTAATATTCCATTATGTGTATGTACCATATCTTCCCTATCCACTCCTTTGTCGATGGGCATTTAGGTTGTTTCCATGACCTGGCTTCTTCCCTCTCTAGCTGCTTTGGATATAAAGTTAGGTTGTTTATTTGAGCTTTTTCTTGTGTCCTGAGGTTGGCTTGTATTGCTATATACTTTCTTCTTAGCGCTGCTTTTGCTGAATCCCAGAGGTTTTGGAGTGTCGTGTCTTTGTTGTCATTTGCTTCTAGGTATTTTTTAATTTCCTCTGATTTCTTCAGTGATTCATTGGTTGTTTTCTTGTTTTTGTATCCATTCAGCTAGTCTCCGTCTTTTGGTTGGGGCATTCAGTCCATTAACATTTAAGGTAATTACTGGTATATATGTTCTTATTGCCATTGTATTAACTGTTTGGGGTTTTTGTTGCTTTTTTTTTTTTTAACCCTGAAGTTTTTATATAGGAGTCTATATACAAGTGAGATTGTTTGAAGTTGTTGGTTTCTTAATTGCACGTGCGTCTCCAGTGACCTGCATTTGTGCTCTCTTCTCATGATTTCTGATTTTGGTAGCATAGTTGTGCATGGGTGATTTAGTATCTTTATTGTATATATGCCTTTACTGGTGAGCCTTGTCATTTGTGGTGTTTTTGCTTCTGGTCATGGCCTTTTCTTTTCTGCCTAGAGAAGTTCCTTTAAGAATTGTTGTAAAGCTGGTTTAGTGTTGCAGAAATCTCTTAGCTTTTGCTTATCTGTAAAGGTTCTGATCTTTCCTTCAAATCTGAATGTGAGCCTTGCAGGGTAAAGCAATCTTGGTTGGAAGTTTTTCCCTTTCATTACATGAAGTATATCATGCCACTCCCTTCTGGCCTGTAGAGTTTCAGATGAGAAATCTGCTGATAACCTTATTGGGGTTCCCTTGTATGTCATTTGTTTCTTTCCCCTAGCTGCTTTCAATATTTTCTCTTTGTCTTTAATTTTGGTCATTTTGATTAATATGTGTCTCGGGGTGTTCCTCCTTGGGTTTATTTTGTATGGTACTCGTTGCGCTTCCTGGATTTGAGTGAGTGGTTCCTTTCCCACATTAGGGAAGTTTTCGGCTATTATCTCCTCGAATATTTTTTCTGTCCCCTTCTCTCTCTCTTCTCCCTCTGGCACCCCTATAATATGGATGCTGGTGCATTTAACAGTATCCCAGAGTTCTCTGAGACTCAGCTCATTTCCTTTCAATCTTTTATCTCTTTTCTCTTCTGCATTAGTGATTTCCACTAATCTGTCCTCCACCTCGCTAATTCGTTCTTCTGCCTCCTGTATTCTATTGTTGGCTGCTTCTAATGAATTTTTTATTTCAGTTATTGTATCTTGCATCTCTTCTTGTTTAATTTTTATATCTTGTATTTCTCTGCTCAGTGTTTCCTGTAAATGATCAATCTTTGCCGCCAGTCTGTTTCCAATGCCTTGCATCATCTTCAGCATCAACAGTCTAAAGTCTCTTTCTGAGAGGCTGATAATCTCCTCATCACTGAGCTGTTTTTCTGGGCTTTTCTCTTTCTCCCTTATCTGGGTTAGAGTTTTCTGTCTTTTCATTTTTATAGGTTTTTGGTGTGGTGACCGTTTTGCCAACAATAGAGTGGTAGCCTCTCTTAGTTCTGGCGTTTGCCTCCCCTGTGACTAAAGCTGGTATGGGCGAGGCTTGCTGTAGGCTTCCTGATGGGAGGGAGTGATGCCTGCCCACTGGTAGGTGGGGTTGATTCCTATCCCTCTGATGGGTGGGGTTTTTTCTCTGGATGAGATTAGAGGCTGGCTGTGTGCCTGCGGGGTCTTTAGGCAGCCTGTTTAGTGATGGGTGGGGCTGTGATACCACCTGGATTATTGTTTGGCCTGGGGCTTCTCAGCGCTGATGGGAGGGACCAGATTTTCCCAGAAATGGCCCCCTCCAGAGAAATGCAGGCTAATGAATGTTCCCGAGAGCTTCACCTCCAATGTCGTTCCCCCACAACAAGCCACAGTCACCCCTATTTTCCCAGGAGATCCTCCAAGAATTGCAGTAAGGTTCCACCCGGATTCCTATG
>PVHT020000141.1:17483759-17528693 GCA_004024745.2 Catagonus wagneri
GATGGGAGGGACCAGATTTTCCCAGAAATGGCCCCCTCCAGAGAAATGCAGGCTAATGAATGTTCCCGAGAGCTTCACCTCCAATGTCGTTCCCCCACAACAAGCCACAGTCACCCCTATTTTCCCAGGAGATCCTCCAAGAATTGCAGTAAGGTTCCACCCGGATTCCTATGGAGACTGCTTTGCCCTGGGGCCCAGTGCACGTGAAAGTCTGTGTGTGCCTTTCAAGGATGGGGTCTCTATTTCCCCCTGTCCTGTGGAGCTCCTGCACACAAGCCCCACTGGCCTTCAATGCCAGATGCTCCGGGGGCTCTTTCTCCCTGTGCCCAATCCCCAGCCGTGGGGTTTTGACGTGAGGCTCAGAACTCTCAGTCCTGTAGCTAAGTCTCTACAGTTACTTTCCAGTCTGTGGGGCTTCCTACCCAGGAGGTATGGGGTTGCTTCTATCGTGTAATCGCCCCTCCTACCTCTTGATGTGGTCTCCTCTTTGTCTTCTGGAGTAGAATATCTTTTTTGGAAGTTTACAGTCCATTTGGTTGAAGGCTGCTCGGCATTTGGTTGTAGCTCTGCTGTTTTTCGGGAGAGAAGTTGAGCTCCAGTCCTTCTATTCCACCATCTTAATCCAATCAGGTATTGAATTTTTTACATTTAGAGGTTTCATATGTCTTTCGTTCCTTTTCTCAGTTTTTTGATGTTGTTTTTCACATACCTAAGGCTATTTATAAGATTTATATGAGCTTTTTTAGGATGTGGTCAAATAATTCCATCATGTTGGTTATTTGGGGATCTGTTAATTGATTTTTTTTCTCCTTGTCATACTTTCCTGCCTCTTTGAATACCTTATTTTCTATGCTGGAAATTATGGATTTTAAGTTGTTGAGTACTAGATTTTGCTGAAGTTTTTAAAAGAGTGTTGGATTTTATTCTGGCTCACAGGTGAGTACACTTGGATAAGTATGATCCCATTGAGACTTAATTTTAAGTTTTGTTATGGCAGGTCCAGAGCAACTATTTCTACAGAGCTAATTTAACCCTACTATTTCATGTGATCTTTCTATGACTCTATCCTTTGTCTTGTGTATTTTAAGTTCTTTTCACTCTGGTTGGTTGCAAAATTCCTAGCTATGTTTGAACTCTGGGAATTGTTCAACCTACTATTTTCTCATTACTTTTCCTTGGCTCTTCCCTAACTCAGGAAAGTTTGTTCCCTACAAGTGGGTAAATCAACCATATCATTGTGGACATCCCTCTGCAGATCCCCAAGATTTTTTGTATTTATTTACACTACTCCACTACTCTGCTCCCTAAAAATCTCACCTTCTTTTTTTTTTGTCATTTTTTTTTTTAGGGTCACACCTGGGCCATATCTAGGTTCCCAGGCTTGGGGTCTAATCAGAGCTGTTGTTGCTGGCCTATGCCAGAGCAGCAGCAATGTTAGATCCGAGCCGTGTCTGCAACCTACACCACAGGTCACGGCAACGCCAGATCATTAACCCACTGAGGGATGCCAGGGATCAAACCCGCAACCTCATGGTTCATAGTTGGATTCATTTCCACTGCAGCACAATGGGAACACCCTTAAAAAATCTCACCTTCTTAGTCTCCCTGAGCTCAGATCACTGTCTTCTCAACTCAGTGTCCCCACACTGCAGGCTTTATTTCAGTTTTCTGTGCTACAGCCTGAAACCTGGCTCCAGGAAGTAAGCTGAGGCAATCATAAAGCTTATCCTACTTGTTTTACTTTCTCCAGAAATCCTTAAGTGGAAATGTCTGCTTATTAACTGGGCTTCCAGTTGTGTCATCTCCTTTTCTGTCTTATAAATTATTGGCTTTAGAACCCACCCTAATCTCCTCTTGAGATTCATACCTTAATTACATTTGCAAAAAAACCCTTGTTCCAAGTAAGTTTGCATTCTGAGATTCAGAGTGAACTTATCTTTTGGAGGCCACAATTAAGCTCGCTGTAGCAGGTATACTTTTCCTCTTGTGTTCACTACTGTATTCCCAGCACTTGGACCAGCGCCGAGAGTATAATAAGTGCTCAGTAAAATTTATTTTATTAAATGAATGTATTGAGGGCCTACAACATGCCAAATACTGGATTTCTAAGAACTGCACTGTGTATGTACCTAGTGATGCACAAATAATAGATGCATAAATGGGTAAGAGAGTCACTTGGGATCAAGACTGATCTGTTTTATCTTGGCATGTAAGCATCCTGTTTCACCTTCCCTACTTGATAATATATCCTTTCTGAAGGAGCACTCTTGCCCCCCCCAAAAAAATATATATTTATTTATATACATATATATTATATATATGATGGCATCTTTATGTTCAAGACAGCTATTCTTGTATACGAATGTATGAGAGAATTATGTAAATAAAATTCTATATGTAGATTCTATTAGTGACAAAATTTATCATTAAGATAACCGTAAGATGTTATACTTACTTAAACAGCATATTGTATTCTTATTTCTTACTATATTTACTAAAACATAATGATCTGAATTTATAAAATAAAAAATCATACAAAAGAGAGTTTAAAGCTTATCACCATTAATTTATCCTTTTCCCTCATAGCCACATATTTGTTAACAATGCCCAAGATCCTAGTGTGTCTATTTTAAATTCACATTAAAAAAGTAGACCTCAGGATTTCTCTTTGTGGCTTACAGTTAATGAACCTGACTAGGATCTACGAGGATGCCAGTTCGATCTCTCGCCTAGCTCAGTTGGGTTAAGGATCTGGCATTGCCGTGAGCTGTGGTGTAGGTCGCAGATGCAGCTTGGATCCCATGTTGCTCTGGCTGTGGTGGAGGTCAGTGGCTGTAGTTCTGATTCGACCCTTAGCCTGGAAACTTCCATATGCCACAGGTATGGCCCTAAAAATCAAAAAAAAAAAAAAAAAAAAGGAAAAGAAAGAAAGAAAAAAGTCCTCAAATTTCCTGTTTTCTCGGTGATCTCAAAAATTGGGAAAACTATCCAAGCTTTCCATAACCTTTTTTTTTTTGTTGTTATGTTATATTCATTTACCATTTACCTATTTAATTAGATAACAAATTTAGAGTCTGAAAATATGCTTAGGAGAAAAAAGTGTAACTAGATAAAAAAAAGAGGTAGGGAATACTTTGAAGAATTTGAAGCCTACTGCATGATGTTCTTTATCTACTTTTTAATTTATTTTATGCCTTAAATGTTCAATTAAATACTAACTTCCTTAACCTTTGTTTACATTATAAATATTATAAATATAGATATGTGGAGAATACATATCTTATATTCCACCAGCAACCACTCCCACACCCTTACTCACATTAGAAGGGAAGAGCTTTGATTATAATATAGAATATTTGTGGATGAGAAACTTAGATCTAGAAAAGCTAACTCTTGCCAGTGACAACATCTTCACACATATACACTGACACACCCATCAAGTTACTGATTTAATAGTGGAAAAAAATACATCTTTATATGGATGTAAAATTATGTAATAAATGTCTTCCAATTCGGTAATATAAAACATCACATATAGAAGTGGTTTCTCATACCAGCATTCAGGGTGTTAGTATAACTATGACTAAGAAGAATATGCCAAAAAAATGTGAAAAAAAAAGAATCCTATTATAGACTGACTGATTGGTTACTAGGGTCACAGCCCCCTGATTTTTAGCAAAGTCTTATAGTTCCAAGAATGGCATCCAGATGCTTTCTTAGGTAGCGGTGTCATTATTTTTAGCAAAAGAAACCTTTCACCCTTAGTCACGTCAAAGCACAAAGAATTCCATAAATCAGTGCCAAGCCTGTTTTTATTCTTAAATACTTGATCACATATATGTTTATGTCATTACATTTTATTGCCTTATTTTCAATAAGGATTTAGAAGATAAAATGGACTTTTAAAATACAAATGTATTTTTTTAACATTCTTTTCTGCTTTTCTCTATATCCTCAAATTTCCTTTAGTTTGGGCAATGAAATTGAACTAGTCACTTTAATTTTTATTGCTAGTCAGTTTTACCTCTTAGATTTCAGGAACAAAACCAAGCTACAACACTTCTACTGAAAATGTAAGAAATTCCTAAAATCAGATACTAAGCAAGCACATACAAAGAAACATTTTTTATTTATTACAAGCTTTATAAATTGAGAAAAGACTATTTTTGCCTTAATGCTGAAAGCATGTCTCTTTTGTCATCAAGAAATACAGAAATATTTGAAATTCCCCAGTTATCTTGGGCTCACAAATGGAAACATTTGGTTGTATTTGTTTCACAAGCTCACAGGGGCCTGTCTGCTTTTGGTTCCATGTAATTAGAATGTACAGATTTGACCTCAAATATGCTATATTGTAGTTACAATGTAAAAAAGTCAGAACAAATGTGCAAAAGGTTGCGTGCAGTTTAAACCATAATGTTATAGAAGTGAAAAGAAGAAGAATGAGTAAGCTAAGTGAAACCCCTTGTGTCTATACAACAGATCAACGCACCAAACAACGTTTAGAACTTCACAGTTATTTTACTGTGACCAGTATAGACGGTCTGGCCATGCAAATCAGATCCCAAACCCCACAGTAATGATAACTCTTTACTCTGTTCCTAGATCAAATTAGCTGGCTGGTGTCTAGATTTGCATTTGACTGTATCCTGTCTATTCACATAAACCTGCTGTTCAGATTATATTGACTGGCAATGAATAAATTGATAAATAGAACTGACTGAAATGAGATATTGAGAGATATATTAGGGGAATTTAAAGAACAAACAAGCATATTAGGAGAAAAAAACGAAAACTTTATAAATTGATGATCTCAAAGTTCTTTGTTACATGTACAAATTATAGCTTTTTGTATAAGGCTCTAGGTTTATAGGACTCATCCCAAAATTCTGTTTAGAAACATATGAGGGAGTGATAAAGAAAGGAAAGATAGAAAGGGACATTTTTAAATTATCTCTGACCTATTAAGTGAGTTAATATTTCATATTGTAGTAAATGTAAGCAATGTTTAAAACTCTTCTCCAAGTCAAGTTTCATAAGCTACATCCTCTTTTACTAAAGGTTTGAGAGTTTAGCTCTGGTATTGAGAGGACACCGAAATAAAAATGTTTTCTGATAATATTTCAGAAGATGGTACGAGAAAAAAATATGGGAACTGATATTAAGAATGAAAATCATGATCTCCTTTAACTGAGCACTGCATGATAGAATATTTATTTTCCTAAAATAACCATGTTTGTTCCTTAAAAATCTCTAATTTCATAGTCCAAATTAGAGCCTTATTTATATATCAATGTTGTATTCCTGTCCTTACAATGAAATATGTATGGCATCTATTGTTGGGTGTGCTACTGTTACAGTACTTTCTCACTGCTTGTCATAATTGTGAAAATGCCATCCTTTTTGTTTGTTTGTTTTATTTTTGTTTTTTTGTTGTCTTTTTTTTTTTTTTTTTGTCTTTTCAGGGCCGCACCTGTGGCATATGGAGGTTACCAGGCTAGGGGTCTAATCGGAGCTGTTGCTGCCAGCCTACACCAGAGCCACAGCAACGCCAGATCCAAGTGGCATCTGTGACCTACACCACAGCTCACGGCAATGCTGGATCCCCAACCCACTGAGCAAGGCCAGGGATTGAAGCCGCAACCTCATTGTTCCTAGTCAGATTCATTTCCACTGCTCCATGACTGGGAACTCTGAGAATGCCATTCTTATGGAAACCACATTGTGGCTATTGCTCCCTTTCCTAAAACAAATGGGTTATATATGAGCTGGAGGGCATCTTCTGAAAATTTTCAACATTAGGTGTTTGTTGACTGAGCAATATAAAGGAAAGGAAAACAAAGCAGATTCTGAACTTTAGCTTTAAAATTTAAAACTTAAATACACTAGGCCAGTCATCTTCAGATGTGACTGTGTGTAAGTGGACATAGAAATGATTTCAAAACGGAAAGCATTTGAGAAGTAAATCAATGTGAAATTACAAACATGGGGGAAGAAAGTATTGTGGAGAATCCAGGCAATCATAGGAAGCCATGTAGGCACAACAAGAAGAATTACGTCTAATAAAGTATCAGAAGCCAGACTAAGGCTAAAGTACAAATTCAAACACCATTAGCTCGACTGGGAGCCTATTCTCTTTCTGACTTTTCCTTCTCAATTGTCTGTGTTAAAGAATTTTTTCTTGGGGCTGAGCTGAGCCTATATTGTCATCCACAACAAATATGGTTGTGGCACTGTTCTTGGGTCCGGGGATGATATCTAAGGGCTGTGAAATAGGAAAATGTCTCAGATTTTTAAAGCTATCATTCTAGTTGGGGAGATTCATCTCAAATCCTGCCTAAGATGTAGCAAAATATAATTTCATTGTTAGGAAACATAAAACTACATCTGTGTTTTTTGGACTAGGTTTGAACTGTAGAAGATGTTATGGGTCTAGAGTGATCTAAACAATTTAAATAGTTAAGTAGAAACTCTCCAGATGGAAAAGCCAGAAAAGTGAATTTATTTTTTATTTTGTTTTTGTCTTTTTGTCATTTTAGGGCCACACCCGCGGCATATGGAGGTTCCCAGGCTAGGGGTTGAATCAGAGCTGTAGCTGCCGGCCTGCGCCACAGCCACAGCAACGTGGGATCTGAGCCGCATCTGCAACCTACACCACAGTTCCCGGTAACGCCAGATACTCAATCCACTGAGTGATGCCAGGGATTGAACCCACAACCTCATGGTTCCTAGTCAGATTCTTTTCCACTGTGCCACGATGGAAACTCCCTAGAAAAGTGAATTTTAGAAAATTGAACACTTGATTGACAACCTAATTTTTCTATATTCTTTTTGCTCTGTTATTAAGATGGATTTGAAAATAAACTACTGTATTCATTGTATAACCTAACAATGAAAATAGAAAAAAATCAGAAAAAAAATTAAAACCTAAAACTTTAATATCTAGAGAAAAACTCTTAGTATTTTCTTATTTAGCCTTCTCAAATATAATGCATTTATATACTTTAAAAAATTATTTGGGAAATTACATAGCATGTTTTTCTACTTAATATTCAATGAAAATTTTCCTGGATCTTTAAATATGCTTGTAAAATGTGATTTTTAAATTACACCAATATTTACTTTTGTAAACATAATTTACTTAGCCAATCCATTAGTGATGGAAGTTTTGGTTCTTCCATTATTTCCTTTTTGCAGTTATAAGTAACACTCTTCTTTAAAAGTATTTCTGTTCATGTCAGAGAGTTAAAGTGAATGTAATTTTTAATAACTTGAAAAGTTATTAAATATCTTCCAGAAAGCTGGTGCCAGTTAATCTCTGTACTAGATTGGTATATGAGTGTTTATTTCTTTATCCTCATTGAAACAATGAATAATATCATAAGAAAATAAAAGCTTTGTTTGGTAGGGAAATATGGCACTGTATAGGTATTTTTAATTTGTATTTATAAATTAGCAGAATAGTTTGAATATTTTAAAAGTATATTTATTGATCATTTGCATTTTGCCAGTTAATATTTCTACTGAGAATTTAGCTCCATGGTGTTGCTGCCTTGCCATTCATTTTGTTTGGTCAAGTGGCCTGTAGGGACCTGAAACTAGCACTAGAACCTCATGTAAGCATGTGCCCTAGATAGCTGCCTAAAGAGTCACAAGCAAATGTAAATCCCAGATATCAATTTCCCAACTGCCCTTGTGATCAGCAGTCTCCCCTGCCTCCCAGGGCTTTTCCCTTATCTATCTTATCCTCAGATAAGACCCTGTGAGGCTCATGGAAACTGATTTTTTTGTTTGAATTGACCAATCTGGCCTTAGCCCAGGAACCACAAAACACTCTACCCATGGATCTTAATATAGGCATGTACTCCAAATTCTCTGTCTGACTGCAGCATATCTTGACTTACCCATGTGGCCCCTCAAGGTATTTCCTCCAAGAACTGTGAGTAATAAATTCTTCTATCTCAGTTTCTCTCAGGGTCTGTTATTAAATTACAACTCACAGTCTGGTACCCTATACTCCACTTAACAAGTGTTAATTTAACAAAGTAATAACAATATCTTCACCAGTTTTTCTAATATATTTTTGCTTTTTTTTTTGATCTGTCTCAAATGTTTGTTGTATGATTGAAAATATATTTTCCTATTATTTTTATGTTTCTTTTACTTCTGTTTATGCCATTTTTTGGATGCTTGCAAGTTTGTGTGTTAATGTAGTCAAAGCTATCAGTTTTTCCTTTATTCTTCTTCTTTTGTACTTAGCTCTTTTTAAAATCAATTCATCAAAAGATAAACATCATTTATATTTTACTTTCAACCTTAATGGTTTAGTTTTTGTTGTTTAAGGCTGTTTTTCATCATACATTTATTTTGACGTGTGATAGGAAGTATAGATTTTACTTTAATCCCAAAATTTTTTCCCAAATGATTAAACTGTTCTCCCAAATAATTTATGAATAACTAGCTCTTTCCCTTAAATGTCATTTCTTATTATGTATTGTAATATTAATTACATATGTATTTTTTTTTTTAAATATCTTCCAAGATACATCTATTCTTATATTTTACTACTACATTGCCTTCCTTAATTATCATGGTGCTGTATATTTTCATATCTGGGAGTGAAAGTCCTTTTCTTTTATTTTTCTTATAAAATTTCAAAGTCAGTTTTATCTTTTTGAATTTCCAGTTATATTTTAGAATCACTCTATCAAATTGAAAATGTATTAACTTGGGATTTCCCTGGTGGCTCAGTGGGTTAAGGGTCCAGTGTTGTCACTGCTGTGGTTCCAGTCACTGCTGTGATGTGGGTTCAATCCCTGGCCTAGGAAATTCTACATGCCATGGGCATGGCCAAAAAAAAGAAAGAGAAGAAAAAGAAAACTATTGAGTTGTATTGAATATCTGAATTGGTATGTTCAAATCAGGTCCAATATAATAACAAAGGGCCTTTGTACAGGAAAGAGAGAAGCAGGAGAGTTAGAAGCAGAGAAAGAGATGATGGAAACAGGACAGAGAGAGATTTGATGATACTACACTGATGGCTGTGAAGGTGGGGGAAAGGTCCACAAACCAAGGGAAGCATGTGGCCTCTGAAGCTGAAAAAAGCAAGGAAATGGATTTCCCCCTAGAGCCTCCACAAGGAAAGCAGCTCTTGATTTTAACCTAATAAGACTCACGTCTGACTTCTGACCTTCAGAACTGTAAGAATCCATTTATATTGCTTTCAGCCACAAAATTTGTGGTACTCTACCACATCACAACAGCAATAGAAAACAAATACAGAGATAACTGACATTATTATAATACTAAACTTTCAAGAACATAATATGCCACAGCTTTGATGCATATCTCCTTCCTCATCCCTCAAGTGTTAGTTTTTTAGTATGAATGATCTATATTTTGTGTGAAATTTATCTTAATAATTTAGACTTTGTAAATGCTATTATTAATGGCATGTCTTGTCTTAATATGTTTTACAGAGTTATCTATGGTAAATAAGAAAGCCATTGCTACTTTTTTTTTGTCTTTTTTTTGTGTGTGTGTGTTTTCCAGGGCCGCACTCGTGGCACATGTAGATTCCCAGACTAGGGGTCTAATCGGAGCTGTAGCTGCAGGCCTACACCACAGCCACAGCAACAAAGGATCTGAGCCGCGTCTGCAACCTACACCACAGTTCACGGCAATGCCGGATCCTTAACCCACTGAGTGAGGCCAGGGATCAAACCCGCAACCTCATGGGTCCTAGTCATATTCATTAACCTCTGAGCCACAATGGGAAATCCAGCCATTGCTACTTTTGTTAGTGTATTTTTTCCCCAATTATTCTAATAAATTCTGTTTTTATTTGTGTTACTTTCTGCTTTCTTTAGGTTCGTTTCAGGTTTATGTTATGTTTATTATTTAGTTGAACATCCAATTCATTAATTTTCCTTTTTTTTCCTCATTTAACATTGAAAATGGTTGATGTTAAGATTTGCTTCTGATTGCTTTTGCATTGTCTTGTGTTTTGATTTGTAGTGTTCTTCTTTTACTTATTTTTAAAGTATTCCCTAGTAAAGAGTTTTAATTGACACTAACTGAAGATTTATTTACATGAGACATTTTTTGTTAATGTTACTTAAAATTTATTTTGCTTCTGTTTTTTAATGTATGTGTAACAAAGAGGACATATAATTTTATATTTTTGAAAATAATAAAGATTTTTTTTAACCTGTGAACTAATGTTCATCCATTTTATAACTATTCTGTGAGCCCTTGGATAGAAGATAATATTTTTAATTTGATCAGTGTCAATTAAATATACCATATTAGGAAGATAGTACAGTATCTCAGATTTCTTTGTTATATATTTTCCCTCTTTTTTATTTTCAGATTTTGTGAGTCATTTTATTATAGTGTATTGCTAGATTTATTTTCAGCCCAATTGAATTGTTTTTAAAGGTAATGAGACCTGAGTTAAAGTAGTAGAAAATGAACTTGAACGGTTGCATTTGAGAGAAATTTTAGGAGAGAGAATTAACATGACCTGATGACTTTGGTTGCAGTGGGTAGAGAGTCAAAGATGACTTCCACTCTTTCAGCTTGCAGAGAAGAATGGGAACATCATTATATGGAGTGGGTAAACAGATTTTTGTAGGGTTTCTTAGTGGATCTGTTTAAGATGCCTATATATCATACGGGTTGCGCATATCTAATAGGTATCAGATGAAAAGATTTGGAGCTCAGGCATGTGATAAAAGCTTGGGTTTTATTGACAGGTGGAATTTTCCTTTTACTTTAGAGTGGAATAAACATGCCATTTGAGGTTTATAATAAGTAGACTGAAGATAAAAGGCAAAGAAAGATTCATTAGTGGAGGATAATGATGGATCATGAGCAGGATAGTGAGTCTAAAGCAGAGGTAGAGTGTTTGTCTTACAAAGGAGAAAAGTTTTTTTGGGGAAAAGAAAATTAGCAGGAAAGTAAATAAGGTTTTGTTTTGTTTTTGTTTGTTTTGAACAGAAAAGGAAAGGGAGGAGCTGTTTATTCCTATTTGTCTAAGGCCTCTAAATTATGGTTGTTTATTCTTGATTATTTATCCAAGTCTTTTAAATTGTGGTGGGATCCCTGCTAAATCTTGCTGCTCACATCCTGGTAAAGAAAGACTAATACACTACCTGATAAATGAGGAATCTGAAATATGCATTGGGGGTTTGCTCTCCTCAGCTTGGTGTCTTCTGCTGTCAGAAGTGAGATTTCTGTCCTTAATTTCCTGGTTTTGAGTGAGATGTAGGGAGGTCTCTATGGTGCTTCTTTTTTTCTAAAAGCAGAGAAAGCGATGTCAGCTGATAAGGAAATAAAACCGAGGTAGAGTGGTAAATTTGTTAAGGTAGTGATAATTTGAAATTAAAAAGAGAGAGAGAGTTTGAAGAGAGGACAGGATTTTGTGATCATTCTTCAAAGTCCAGCTGAGGCCGAGATGATTTGGAGAGGAAGGACTGTAATATTATCTCCAAAAGTATTCAGAGACCTGGGAACAAGCTCACACATTGAACCAGTGACTTACTTTATTCATGGTCATCTACAGAGAAGGTATTGCAGTAGATCAAAGGACACAGGCCAGGGACTTAGGGGTGCTGGAAGAGTTATATACTCTATGGATCAACTTTCTAAGGAAATGAACATCTAAGGAAATGTACACAGATTAGATTAAATGTACACATTTCTAAGGAAATGTACACAGATACTAATTGTATGATTTAATGAATTCTCATAAGGTGAAAATAACTATGTATCCATCCCCCAGATACTGAAATAGAGAATCATCCATACAACAGAACCCCCCCCCACATGCCCCCAGAATACTATCTTCTCTGATAACAGCCACTATTCTGATATCTGCCACCATAAGAGATTCATGTGTATCTGACATTATTTTTATATTAGATTGTGGAATTCATTTTTGTTGTTGTATTGTTATCAACAGTCCACACTTACTTGTTATAGATTATATTAATATACCCAATACTTCGCTTATACTTTTTGGCATTTATAAACATTGCCCTTTGAGCATCATTGGGTTGCATACACATACTATTGGGGGACGTATATATACATATCTAGGACTGGAAATGTTGAGTCATGCGATATACATATGATCAGTGTTAATGAATACTGGCACTTTTTCAAAGACCATGAAAGTAGTAGTGTGTGAGAGTTCTTAGGGCTTTACATCCTCAGCAACAAGAATTTTAGATATTCTGGTACATGTATAGTGGTATCTCATTGTGATTGCATTTCTTATATTGGCCATATTGTTGTTTTCTACCTGTTCAGCTTTTGCTCATTTTTGCATGGCTTTTGCATCTTTTTACTGCTTTTCAGGTGTTCTTTATATATTTTGGACATGAGTCTATCGTGCAGTATGTTTTTCTATTGATATCTTTTCTCAGTCCAGGGTTTACTTTTCCCATTCTCTTAATGGTCTTTTAATGAATACAGATTCTTAAAATGGCCCAGTTTAGAATATTTTTCTTTTTTTCTTTTTTTTTCTTTTTAGGGCTGAACCTGCAGCATATGAAAGTTCCCTGGCTAAGGATCTAATCAGAGCTGCAGCTGCTGGCCTACACCACAGCCACAGCAACATGGGATCTGAGCCTCATTTGTGACCTATACCACAGCCCATAGCATTGAGCCAGGGATGGAACCTGCATCCTCATAGGGGTCATAACCCACTGAGCCACAGCAAGAAATCCCCATTGTGTTTTTTAATCCTTTCAAAATATTGTAGCATTAAGTTGCTGATATTTTTAGATTCTTCATTTATGTTTACTAGAGACATTTTCCTACAATTTTCTTTTGTTGAGTGTCTTTGTTAAGTATGAATATAAAATTTTATTCAACTTATAAAAAGTTGGAAAAATTGTCTCTTTTCTATGAACTCTGGAAGAGTTTGTGTGAGACTGGTATTTTAAAAATTTGGGCCTAGAGATAGATTCCTTTTTTAGGAAGATTTAAAATTATAGACTCTATTTCTTACTGTGTTGATTGTGTTAGATTGTTTTTTCCTAGGTTTTAATCCCTTTTATTGATTGTGTGAAGTTGTTCATAAAATCTAATTTTTATCTTTTTAGTACTTGTGGGATTTATAGTGTTATGTTTTAATTCCTTCTATTAGCAATAATTCTTGTTGTGGTCAGTCATGTTAGTTCCTAAGTTTTATTAGTTTTTTTTTTTAAATAAAGAAGACATTTAAAAGGAAACTTACAGAATTTTAATTTTGTTGATTTTGGTTTTTTGAATGCTTATTTTTTTATTTCCTTTATCTCTGCCCTCATGTTAATTATTTCCTTCATTTAACTTGTTTTGGGTTTAATTTGCAGTTTTTAAAATAACTTCCCAAAGATGCGTATTTTGATCATAGTGTTTCAGCCTTTTGTTTTAGATGCATTTAAGACTGTGTGTTTTTCTCTAAGCACTATTTTAATTACATTCCACAAAATTTGATACTATCTTCATTGTCATTCAGGTCTAAATATTTTCCATTTTCTCTTGCATGTTTAGATGTTTTTTTGGCCCATAGCTTATTTCCAAATAATGTGTATGTGTATTTCTTATGTTTCTTCTTTGTTTTGATGCCTAAATTAATTCCACTATTGTCAAAAACATTCCATCCAGTTTTTAAAAATATTTGAAACTTGCTTTATAAACTAATATCTTAGCAAATATGGCTAAGATATTTGCAGTGTTCTAGATGTGAAAATGAGGGCAACTCTTTATACAGTTTTGTTTAGATCATTTACATCTTTTCTGATTTTTGTTCTACTTTATCTATTTATTAAAAAAAACAGAGTTAAAGCACCACTGTAGTTATAAATTTGCCTCTTTTTCTTTCAATTACATATTTTGAACTCATTATACTGGTACAAACTTAGAATTTTGTGTATTCCGGTTAATTGACTCTTTTGTTATATGATTTTGCTCTTGTTTTTATGGTAATACATCTTGTCTATTTTGTTGTTATTAATCTAGTAAACTAGCTTTATTTTGGATAGTGTTTGCATGGTGTTTCTTTTTCCATCCTTCCATTTCTTTCAAAATTTCTGTGTCATGTATTATTTAAGATGTCTTATGAGGCATATATATTTAAAAAAATTTTTAAACAGGTCTGATGATCTTAGTCGTTTAATTGAGGTATTGCATTGTTTTAGCGTGTAAGTACTAATATATTTTTGATATAATGCTGGATTTCATTTGCTAATTTTTTTATTATGTTTGTGTCTATGTTCATGAATGATATTAGTTTGAAATTTTCTTTTATTGTAAACCTTTCTGGGGATTATGCTGTTCTCATAAAGAGAATTGGGAAGTACTTCTTTCTCTCCTATATACTAGAAGAGTCTGTGTAGAATTAATTTCTTTCTAAAATAATAGAATTCTTTTATGATTAAGGCCTAGAATTTCCTTTCTTAGAAAGATTTTAACTACCATAAATCTCATTAATCCCTATAAATTTTTAGGTCATCTATTTCTTTTTGTGTGAATTTTGGTAACTTCTTAAGAAATTAATTCATTTCATCTACATAGTTGAATTTATGCGCATACTTTTCTTTTCCTTTTTTGGCTGCATCCGTGGCATATGGAAGTTCCCAGGCCAGGATCGAATCCGAACTGGAGCTGCAGTCTATGCCACAGCTGTGGCAATGCTGGAACCTTAACCTGCTGCACCCAACAGAAACTCCTTTATAATATTCTTTTATTATCCTGCTAATATCTGAAGGGTCTTTAAAGATAGTTTCTCTTTCATTGCTAATATTAGTAAATGTGCCTACTTTTGTTGACATTTTTCTAGAGGCTTACCAGTTTTAAAAATTACTGTCTTTTGGTTATCTTGATTTTCCTGTATTATTTTTTGGTGTCCTTTTACTTGATATCTGCTTGTGTCTTTATTAGGTCTTTTTCTTTGCTTGTTTTAGGTTTAGTTGATCTAGTTTCTTAAAGTGAAAGCTTAGCTAATTATTTGAGATGTTTCTTTTTTCTCATTATGTGCATTTATTGGTATAAAATTTATTCTAAGCTCTGTTTTAGCTATATCCCACAATTTTGATGTATTGTGCTTCATTCATTTAATTCAAATTATTTTCTAATTTGTTCTTTGAGTTCCTCTTTGACCCATGGGTTATTTATAATTGTGTTGTTTATTTTCAAGATATTCAGGTATTTTCTAGATATCTTTTGATTATTGATTTCTAGCTTAATTCCCCTAGAGTAAAAAAATAATTTTGTATGATTTAATTATTTAAAAATTATTGAGGTTTGGAGTTCCCATCGTGGCTCAGTGGTTAACGAATCCAACTAGGAACCATGAGCTTGCAGGTTCGATCCCTGGCCTTGCTCAGTGGGTTAAGGATCCGACGTTGCCATGAGCTGTGGTGTAGGTTGCAGATGTGGCTCAAATCCTATGTTGTTGTGGCTGTGGCGAAGGTTGGCAGCTACAGCTCCGATTAGACCCCTAGCCTGGGAACCTCCTTATGCCACGGATGAGGCCCTAGATAAGGCTAAAGGACAAAAAAGAAAAATAATGATTGAGGTTTGTTTTATGGCCCAGAAAATGGTCCAGCTTGTGAAAGCTCCAATTGTGCTTGAAAAGTATATATACTCTGATTTTTCAGTTGGAATATTCCATAAATATCAGTTGGATCAAGTTAGTTGATAGCATAGTTTAGGTGTTGTGAATCCTTCCTGATTTTTAATTGATTACTAAAAGAGAAATGTTGAGTCTACAACTGTAAATATGCATTGTTTATTTCTGCTTATATTATCTCATTTTTGTTTCATATATTTTGGAGTTATTTGGAAAGGTACATGCACAATTTGAATTAATAAGATTCTTGGTGAACTGAATATTTTATCATTATGTACTCCCCTTAATCTCTAATAATATTTCTTGATCTAAAGACTATGGCTTTTTTACTGTTGAACAGTAATAAAAGTTCTAAAGCTCCACTCTGCCACCTCTGACACCACCTCAGCCAGAGTGTCAACAAACACAAAGAGGTGTCATAGATGTTAGAGTTTGAAATAGCCATGATAAAATTTCTTCAGTGTGCGATTACAAATGCATTTGAAATAAATGAAAAAATATAATGTCTTAGCATATAAACTGAAGAATGTAAAGAAGACCCAGGAAATTTTGAGCTAAAAATGTACAAGTTCCAAAATAAAAACTTCAGTGGTCATGCTCAGTATTGGAATGTAGGGAAGAGGAGAAAGAATCAATCAACTTGATTAATATAGATGATGTGAACCCCAATTTTGGTCCTCCTAATGCTGTGACGTTGTTTACAAGTCTGTTGGTTTCTTTGTCTCTTAGCAGCCACTCATTTATAGATTCTCACCCTCTTTCCCAACTTCTCCCAAGAATCAGCATGTGCCCCAAGAGGAAAACAGGCATATAGAATGTTATACTCACCTCAATTAATATGACTTGTTTGTGGTGTTTTAGCCTTTAAAGGCTTGGCTGTCTGAAGCTTCACATACCTGATTATGGTTGTTTGTTGCTCTAAGTGAGAGCATTGGTCTGCTATAAACCATTTCATCATAACGAGAAGCAGAGGTTAGGTCTACATTTTCTTAGTGCAATCTACCTGACTGCAACAGAATATGGAGGCATTAAGCACCAGAATGTGTCTGCTTTTATATGATACAAATCCTTATATGCGAATCATTTCATATTGCAGTATTCATTACAAGCCTACTGAATGCTCACCACTGTGATGTTATGGTTCTGTAGCTCATACACTGTAATGCCAAACATAGTTCACAATTTCTAGAATGCTGTATGTGGCTCGAAGGCTAGAACAGGAAAGAAACTGGAATTAAATATTAGAACTCTCAAGTATTACCTGATAATTAGAGGGGAAAATGGAAACTTTGCAAAGAACAAAGGTTATTTTTTTGTCTATAATCTTAAACATAATCAAAATTAACATCTTTAATTGGCAAATAATCTAAAATCATGTGGCACTTGATATGATAAATAGATGACAGCATTACCTATGAAATATGCTTGTCAAAAATGTTTAAGAGGAATCTGACAACTTCTTCTGGCCTATTTTCCTTTTACATGAAATTCAAGGGGTAGATGAACATTTTAGATTATAACATGGGATACTAATCAGATGAATCTAGGATATGCAGCATTATTAAAATCCTTGGTTGAGTATTTTCAAAAAGATTTTTAAATGTGAGGGAGGAGTTCCCTAGTGGCCCAGCAGATTAGGGCTCAGCATTGACACTGCTGTGGCTTGGGTTTGTTCTCAGGCCCAGGAACTTCTATATGGCACAGGTATGGCCAAAAAAATAAAATAAAATTAGTGAGTGAACATTTCTTGACCAAAAAAAAAAATAGTCTAAAGACATATGACAATCAAATGCCAAATACAAAACATGCATATTAATTAGATCCCATAATTCAACAAAACCAGCTATGTTGTTTGGGAAAATTACACAAATTTTAATATAGACTTGATTTTAGATTATAGAATCATTCTAATTTTCCATAGGTATGAAAATGGTGCTGCAACTATGTAGAATATATTTATTTTTAGGAAGTGTATGCTGATGTATTTAGGGATAAACCATTGTTACATCTATAAATTATTTTGAAAAAATTTAGCAAAAAATAAATGATAGGGAGTTCCTGACGTGGCGCAGCGGAAGTGAATCTGACTCATATCCGTGAGGACATGGGTTAAATCCCTGGCCTTGCTCAGTGGGTCAGGAATCGGGTGTTGCCATGAGCTGTGGTGTAGGTCTCAGATATGCTTGGATCCTCCATAGCTATGACTGTGGTATAGGCCAGCAACTTTAACTCTGATTCAACCCCTAGCCTGGGAACTTCCATATGCCGCAGGTGTGGCCCTGAAAAGCAAAAAAAAAAAAAAAGGGAAAGAAAATATGTTAGTTGAATTTAGGTGATGAATATACAGGTAGTTACTGAACTATTCTTTTCCTTTTTTTATAAGTTTAAAAATTATAAGTGAAAGCTGAAAAATATTTTAATCTTGGGCACTGCCAGCTAATCAGAGGGAGCTATCAGTGTGAGCTAAACTGATCAATGAAGACTTCATCGATTTTGAAATTTTGGTTGGGCTTTCAAAATTGGAGCAAAGTTAGGTAGATGGAATGAGGGAGGTCATGCTTGAAATGGAGTAATATAAACAAAAGTCAAGAGATTAAGATGAAAATGACTTGTCACTTTTGAGTTGCCTTTCTTTACAGTCATTCCTGGAAGCTCTTTGCTAAGGGTGTAAAATTGGTTTTCTGAAACTTTATTTATTGTTATGCTACAGTAGTATCCATTTTCCCTAAATAAGAGTTTCCATATTCACTGGGTGAATTTTGGAGGATTTTATTTAAATGCCTTATTAAGTACTTTGAGTCATTCATTACACTATTTGCCAGTTCCTTCCCCAAAGTTTCTATTTTAAGGTTCATTACATTTCTCACTTCAGAAGTGTGTTTCTTATTTGTAGAGTGACATGGGAAAAATAAACATTCTATATGTTCATCTTTGCTGTTATTCCCTGCAAATATTTAAGAAACAGAATGTTCTAATCGGTTAGTATAATCAAAACTCCCAGTTACAATTTCAGGGTTTCATGCCTCACAAAATATGTTAAGTTTTCTTGGTGAAACTTATTCGTGTTGCTCAGTCATATTACCTATGACCCTTTCTGCCTCTCTTCCCAAATTCTTCTGTATCCCAGTTCCAAATAATCATAATGATAGCTCTGCACTCAGTCTCTTACCTTCTGAATAATAGCAGCACCTAGCACTTACACTGTATTTGGTTTTCCATTTTCAAAGTGCTTTGCAATCAGTGACTGGCTGAGCTCCCTTAACCGTGAAATTTATTTCTTGATGACAAAAGGAACAAAATCTTGGCATCTGGCTAGGCCCACTATTGCCACCATGGAGCAAGGAGAAAATCAGTGCAGTGGATGGAGGAAGAGGTTAGGGGTTAGGAGATTCGTGTCCTATTTTTGACTCTGCGCTTGACTTATGCACATCCTGGCTTAAGGCAGCAATTGCTCACTGTAAATTTTACCACCTGTAGGAGAAGGAGGATGGAATCCACATTGAAAAGATGAGAAGCTCATCTGTCACAGATAGGATGCCTTGAATTTGTAGTGGGACTCTGGTACCTGATAAAATTGTTAACAGAGGGATATATGGAGACTATTCTTTCTTGATGTGGTATTTTCTATTAAAAGATTAACTTTCTGAAATTATGTGGTGAGTAAAAACAGCCTCACTACATTCATTTCCTATATTCTTCCCCTATTTAAAAGTGAATTAAGTCCAGAAAAAATAGAAATAACACAAAGTTAAAACCAGTTAGTGACATTCAGTAAATTATAAACTGTTTCTGTATGTCACAGTCATTGTGCTAACTTTTAATAATCGTAAAAATAATGAAAATTTCTAGTGGAATATATCATAAGACTTTGTGGTCAAACTGACAGTCTCCCCTCATCTAATTTTGAGTATTTTTTCTGGTTTTAGTGCAAATGACAGGTTAAATTATAAGATATCTATTAATACAGAAGAAATGAAGACAATGCAGAGGGACAGTATATAACGGCAGTGATAGTGACAATAATTCAGAAAAAGACAAGTGTGTTTATTTGGATACCTGTTTTGATGTGCACATTAGTATCTGTTTCCTTTTTTATGACAGAGTTAGAACACTTGTCATGTATCTGAGTCTTTCCTTCATGCAGGAAAATATCTCATGCACACATTTTGGTTGGCATATTCTGTTACAGAAGGGTAGATGCCTAATATTAAGCATGATGACGTTTACTTGATTTCTCATAAAAATGAAAGTAATACCTTTCCTGAAGTAGCTGAAAAAAGTAAAATCCCAATTTAAGGAATTCTAAAGAGAAAATGTGAGGTGGATTTTGGAACAGGGGAAGAAACCATTCAGTGATTTCATGATGGTGAGAAAATGTAATTATATAAACCCATGGAAGGTGGCTTCTGCCCCTTTTGTCTCCCTATGTTTCAGGGAGTGGCTATTTTATCAAAACAAGGGGCACTGAATATGTATGTTCCACTCACATTGAAGTCCCATCTGGGAGGGGGGCTTCCAAGGTCAATTAGTGAAATTATTAGTTATCCAGAGTGGAAGTTTCCATAACCCTGTCTTGCTATATGTATTTCTGCTCTGAAGTGGTAGCTAATATGAAATGGAATATTCCAATAAAAACTGAAAAATTAAGAAGGAGAACCAAATGTTTCCATTTATTTAAATACTTGATACATTTATAGCCATGGCCCATCAACCAATGGCTGAGTCTTCAGATTCTCATTTAAAAACAGAACAAGTATTGAATTGGCGTTTGGGCCAGATGAAGGAAAGAAGAGATGAACTCCTTCATGTATTCACTTTCATGGTTTTGTGGTTATTCTTGATACAGTGATTTTGGAGTGAAATCAATGGAGAGAATTACTGTTGTTTGCCCACTTTATTCTCTCAAACATTTAAGCCCAATAAGAACAGTGCTAAACTTCTCCTTGATCACAAAAATGATAGGTTTGTTTCTTATATCCCATATTACATTGGTAAAAATTAGCGAATGTGTCTACTTTAGGAATTGGGGAATTAAAGTAAACTACCGATTTGTTTGTCCTCAAGATTCAGTGAATAAGAATATAGACTGAGGCCTCTTACTTTTCCTACCACTTTCTGTTAGTTTTGGTAGTAAATCATATGTTTCAGAAAAATAATATGTAGTTGTACTCATTTGTTAATTAGTGTTTGCATAAAAAAAGAGTTGACTTCACTGGATATGATAGAGAAAACTCTACTGGTAATGAAAAAACTAATGCAATTTAAGGAAACTTGCAATAATGCTTTCCTCTCCAGTTTTCTTAATTTTTGTTAATGCTATAAACGTTGGGGTTTTTCCTTAAGCAGAAAATTCGTGTTAATACAAAATAAATCTACATACTTTTATTAAGTATAAATGGTTGGTATGGCTGCTCTCTCATAAAAGAATTTCACAAATACCAGTGTTATACTGCTGAAACTTGTTTTGAAAGCAAAAAAACTCCTTCTTCAAAACATAAGTAGGAGTTCCTGTCTTCGCTCAGCAGAAATGAATCCGACTGGGAACCATGAGGTTGCAGTTCCGATCCTTGGGCTCGCTCAGCGGGTTAAGGATCTGGCGTTGCCGTGAGCTGTGGTGTAGGTCGCAGATGCGGCTCAGATCCTGTGTTGCTGTGGCTGTGGTGTAGGCTGGCAGCTGTAGCTCCAATTGGACCCCTAGCCTGTAATCTCCATATGCCACGGACATGGCCCAAAAAAACAAAACAAAACAAAAACCAACAAAAACCCCAACAAACAAACCAAACAAACAAACAAAAACATAAGTATATTCAAACCCCTCATGACCTTTCTCTGCACTTAAGCATTTCCTAAATCCTGAGTAGTTCTGGCGAGGATTCCAGCCAGGCTTCTGTTGGACTTCTTTGGACAGTGGCCAAGAATCAGTGTACATTATCAAGTGTTTTAAGCATAAGTAGTTCAATTTTGTGACCCTAAAATTAGTTATTTTATTTTTATGAACACTCAAGAAGCAATATTTAATGTATGATAAAAAAACCCAACATTCTTCCAGGGGTTCGTGAAGGATATGAATTTAGGACCTAATGTAGCCAAGATCTGGGAGAGGCAGAATATGCTAAAGGCCGAGGAAATCAAGCCGGGTGATTTATAGTTACATACTGTTTCTAGACTGCCTTTATTCAAACTGGAAAGAACATCGTGAATGGATGCAGATCCATAAAATGCACCAAAAAAGAAACCAGCCTATGTTTTAACACAACAGGTCTGTACTCACTACTGCATCTGTGAGAAAGAAAAAATATCAGCAATCTCATATCCTCCGACAGATGTTTGTGTGTTCTCAAAGAGTACAGGCTTTAAAATCAAGAATTGGAATATCTTGATTTGACAAAGTTTTTCTGCATAATACTTCCCACTAGATACTTGATAATGGGAATAGGGAGAACTCATAAGAAATTTTACTTTTACATAAAAAGAATAATGTCTACCATTTACCCCTACCAAATTTATAGAAATTTTATATGTAGCTTGGCTATATATGTATCTGTATCAGAATGTTAGCATTGTAGGTATTATTATCTTCTTTTTTTTTCCTGCTGTATAGTAATGTTTGGAGTATTGGGTCAAAGAGACCTGGAACTGAATCACAGCTCTGTCACCTACTAGCTGGCTGACTTGAGTAAAAGTTAAACTTTGTTGAAAATAAGTTTTCTCATTTTAAAAATGTTAAAGAATTTTAATAGTTACCTCATAAAGTAGTTGTGAGAATTAACACAATGATATTAAGCACCTAAGGTATACAAGTCATTTAAATATATTAGTTATCATTAGTATAGCTTTTATCTGAATTTTTATTAGCCTGTGCTTATTCTGTAAAATAGAAACCCCAATAAGAATTACTCACTTAAAACTCCTATGAACATTCATTTTTGTTTGTTTCATTAGTTGAAACCACCAAACTCATTTTAATACATCGTCATTTCTGTAATGAATGATCAGTTCCTCATTACTCACTCATATATACTCAGTTCTTTCTTTTTTAAATTTTATTGTAGTTGATTTACAATGTTGTGTTAATTTCTTCTGTACAGTGAAGTGACTTGTTATTCATACTCATATATATTCTTGTTATACATACATATTCTTGTATGTATATATTATTTTTCATATTTTTTCACTATGGTTTATCACAGGATATTGAATATAGCTCCTTCTGCTACAGTAGAACCTTGTTGTTTATCCATCCTATATATACTATTTTGCATCTGCTAATTCCAAACTCTCAATTCTTCCCTACACCCTATCCCTTCCCCCTTGGCAACCACAAGTCTGTTTTCTATGTCTGTGAGTGTCTTTCTGTTTTACAAATATGTTCATTTGTGTCGTATTTTAGATTCCACATATAAGTAATATCATCATGGTATTTGTCTTTCTCATTCTAATTTACTTTGCTTAGTATGATAATCTCTAGGTCTGTCCATGTTGCTGCAAATGGCATTATTTCATTCTTTTTTACATCTGTATAACATTGCACTGTACATACCATGTCTTCTTTATACATTCATCTGTCAGGTGACATTTATTTAGGTTGTCTCCATGTCTTGGCTATTGCAAATAATTCTGCCATGAACATTGGGGTGCAGTACCTTTTTGAATTAGACTTTTCTCTGGATATATATCCAGGTGTTGGACTGGGAGATCATAAGGCAACTCTTAGGTTTTTAAGGAACCTCCATATTGTTTTCATACTATGGCTGCACCAGTTTACATTCCCACCAACAGTGTAAGAGAGTTCTTTTTTCTTCACACCCTCTCCAAAATTTATTTGTGGACTTTTGAATGATGGCCATTCCAACTAGTTTGAGATGGTACCTCATTATAGTTTTGATTTGCATTTCTCTAATAATTGGCAATGTTGAGCTTCTTTTCTTGTGTCTATTGGCCATCTGTATTTCTTCTTTGGATAAATGTCTATTTAGGTCTTCAGTCCATTTTTTAATTAGATATTTGTTTCTTTGTTGTTGAGTTGTATGAGCTGTCGTTATATTTTGGAGCTTAATCCCTTGTTGATTGCATCGTTTGCAAATATCTCCTCCCAGTCCGTTGGTTGTCTTTTTATTTTGTTTATGGTTTCCTTTGCTGTGCAAAAGCTTATGAGTTTGCTTATTTTTGCTTTTATTTCTATTGCCCTGGGAGACTGACCCAAGAAAAATTGTTTTGATTTATGTCAGAAAGTGTTTTACTAATGTTCTCTCCTAGGAGTTTTATGGTGTCATGTCTTATATTTAAGTCTTTAAGCCTTTTTGAGTTTATTTTTGTGTATGGTGTAACTTCATTGATTTATATGCGGCTGTCCAACTTTCTCAGCACCACATGCTGAAGAGACTATCTTTTCCCCATTGTATATTCTTGCCTCCTCTGTCAAAGATTAATTGTCCATAGGTATGTAGACTTATTTCTGGGCTCTTTATTCTGTCCCATTGATCCATTTGTCTGTTTTTATGTCATTACCACAACATTTTGACTGCTATAGCTTTGTAGTATTGTCTGAAGTCTGGGAGGGTTATGCTTTCTGCTTTATTCTTTTTCCTCAAGATTGCGTTGGCAGTTCTGGGTATTTTATGGTTCCATATAAATTTTAATATTATCTTTTCTAGTTCTGTGAAAAAATGTCATGGGTAATTTGATAGGTATCACATTAAATCTATATATTGCTTTGGGTAGTATGGCCATTTAAAAAATATTAATTCTTCTGATCCAAGAGCATAGTATATCTTTCCATTTCTTTGAATCATCTTCAGTTTCCTTTATTAATGTTTTATAGTTCTCAGAACATAATTCTTTCACTTCCTTGGTCAGTTTTATTCCTGAGTATTTTTTTTTTTGGTGTGATTTTAAAAGGTATTGTTTGTTTACATTCCCTTTCTAATATTTCATTGTTAGTGTAAGAAAATGCAACCTATTTTTGTATGTTAATCTTGTATCTTACTCCCTTGCTGAATTTGTTGATCAGTTAGTAGTAATTTTTGTGTGGAGTCTTTACAGTTTTCTATCCTGTCATCTGCATGTAATGACAGTTTTCCCTCTTCCTTACCAATTTCAATACTGTTTATTTCTTTTTCTTATCTGATTGCTGTGTGTACCTGATTCTTTGTATCTTTATTTGTTACTCTTTCAGTTAGATTATTTATTCTTCATCTGTACATATCTACTAATATTAAAAAAATTTAACTTATGTTAAATTGAAACATTCTTTTATGTATGTATAGAAATAAGTATATGTAAATATCTCTCAAATCTTTACTAATTAAGACTATGAAGTAAATGAAGTTAATTGTATTCAAATACAATTTAGGAATTATTTCCATTTAATCAGCTCCCAAGGTTTACACACAAAACTTTCCTCCAGAACAGGCTGATGCCATATGTATTTAAATGATATCACCATTTGGCTGAAGCTTACTGCACAAGAAAAGCCCATTTCACAGTCTCTTTACAGCTGACTTTATGGCACTTCACCAAGGAAGGGCAAAACAGTTTAGACATTCACAATAAGAACCAACTTGAACCTTATTTAACTCCCAAACCTTCTACATTTCTTCAAGGCTCAGATAATTCCCACAAAGTCTTGCCTCACTTCCTTCCTGCACTCACCACCTGCCCTCTGGGAAATCAATCCACCTACTTGCTGGAAGAAACAAACATTACTTGTTTGTTTCTATACAATTTAGGTTTTCCCACATTTTAGGGAGACTCAAAGAGAGGGATAAGATTTTGTTGTAAAAAAGTAACTACCAACAATACCTAAATGAGATAAATAGGGTATATATTTAATATTTATTTTCTATCCATATTCAAACCTTTAAATGCCAGTAGACAAAAAAGACAGACATACAGACAGACAGATAGATAGAAAGAAAGGGAAAGAGAGAGAGATAGCATGAATTACAGTGACACAATTATAGGATTGATTTTCATGCCTGGCTTGGAAGATTTTATCTTATTTACTACTCTTAGGGAAAACATATATCTACTCAGTCTACTCATATAATTAACAAAAAACACATTAACTAAAAGCCATTAACAAAAGCTAAATAGAAGTGTAAATTTTATCTAAAGTACTCAGTGGTAAAGAGAATATTAAACAGATACTTCCTAAATAATAATTCTAAAATTGCAACTTGTGCGTTTTTGTGGGCACTTTCGTTTTACCTAATGCCCGTATCTGAACTGTCCTGTGATTCTTGCTAAATAAAACATGTTTATACAGAAGTAGGATATATTTAAATGTAAACCCTTAAAATTTTTGAAGGCAGGAAGAAAATGGTGAAATAAGTGATCATATAATGTCCAGAATACTTAGGCTAAAAATGGAAGGATCAGTAATAAGTGCTTCACCTTGATCTAAACTTTTATGCTTGCTCTGATCAGAAATCTACCCAATATTCTGTGATAATCAATACAGGAAAAAATTTGAAAAAGAATGGATGTATGTATATGTATAACTGAACCAACTTTGTTGTACAGCAGAAATTATCACATTGTAAATCAACTGTACGTCAATAAAACTTAAAAAATTTTAAAAATAAGTGAAACTAATTAATGACAGGACAAACTCTGACAGAGCACCTATTTGTAAAGGGAATTCACAGTTATATAAATGCAGGGCTTAATATTAAGCACCAGAAGATCAACTACTGATAGTACTCTGTTGTCTCCACAGGATTGTATTCTTACTTTGGAAATCTATGGATGCATTCCCAAAAGATTTTGTCTGTTTGGACCAAAGGGTATATAGTCAGTGTCTCAGAGGACAGACATAATCACAGGGGGAAAAAAGGAAATGTACAAGTATACATTTGGTAGAATTAATAAAGGAAAATGATGTAAACCAAAATTAATGTTTTTTCTTTATTAATATTTCTAACCTGAAAAATTGTTTGTTAAATCAAGATCAAAACAAAACAGCATTTGATATGTATATATATACATATATGTTTTATGTTTGTTTTAATCTAGGATCATTTTTCCCTCTATTTTTTTCTTTCATTTTTCATGTCTTACAGTATTTACATTCTATAATACATGGCTATTTCCCTATGATATAATTTAACATACTTTTTTATCTCTTAATTAACTATAAACTGGTAGTTAATCATAGAATCAGTCTGACTGAGGTTGGAATTCCTTTGCTATCACCTTTAACGTGAAACAGTTGTTCTGACATAGAAATCAACAGACCAATGAAAGGCAGACTTCAATTAGTAGTTTCTTTTATTATTTATGGGAAGATTGGGAAACAAATTCAGACCATATCCACTCAAATCAATGACATTATCCCAAACACCGAGACTGAATTGCAGCAATGATGTCTGTGTGCGTCTCTCTCTGTATGTTTCCATGTCTAAGAGTGGGTTGTCATTTTTTTCTTGAGTATTGAATGGGCAATGGAGCCTGGGATTTTTGACCCTGGGCTGAATATAAAGAAAATGGGGGGGGGGGATGAAAAGAAGAAGAAGAATGAGTTGAGTCTAAGTCTTTGGGGGGTATTATATGGCCAGATATCAAGTCTAGTCTACTTTTAAATAGTTTGCATTTTTTAGAAGAGAAGACAGGATGCCTTTTGCTCTCGGTGGTAACTTGCTAGTGTTTCAGTGCTCAGTGCTTGGTTTTGCTGATGCTATTATCAGAGGAAGAGGATCAGCCATTCTTCTTTTTATTCTTTTTTCCTTTTCAGCTTCCTCCTAACCCGTTTCGCCAACCCTAGATCATAAATGGATTAATTCAACCTAAGATGAAGGTGAAGAACTACTATACCAGAGCCTGACAGATTGAGATGGTAGACGTTCCAAATGGTTTCGGGTAAGTCCATACCACCTTTTTCTCTTCTTCTGTCTGTTTTAGCATAGATTTGTGGTTAGCACTGACATGTTATGGCAAAAAAAGTTCTGGAGCAAGTATAAACAAGTCATCATGTATTTTGCAATGTGTATGTAATTAACATTGGGCAATTGTCTCAAATATCAGTGAGATTAGCAAATATTTGTATTTTTCCACTTTTAAATGCATCTTTAATTGAACTTTCTTTGCTAAAATGTCCATGAATTGAAGAAAATCTCTGTTTTTAAAAACACTTTTGAGTATTTCATGGTTATGGTTGTCAATGTTTTTGGAAACATTTTTTTTTATTCTTTAAAACAAGGCTTTTCAAATAGAAATGCTGATAAAACTGTAACCGTAAATGCAGTAATACTGTATATAAATAACCATTTCAATTAAGGCTCTAACTTCCGTGTTTGGTTGGGGTGAAGAAGAAGCTATATTTTAAAAATACTTTAACCTAAAATCTTTCACACTGACTTGGAGAGTATAAATTGCACTAATAACTCTGTTGACTACTTTATTAAAGCAAAAGCAAACCCTCACATTGCCAAACCACGTATTTCTTATTTGAGAGTGTTCAATGGAGTCAATGATTTGGGCCCCTTATTACTCAAGCTGAGTGCTGATTATATTGAAATTTATATAATTTCTAAGTGTTATATGGTTGGAGCTGTGATGTTGCCGGACCACCAAGTGTAAGTACCACCTTAGAAACCAGAGGCCAAATATTAGAGGAAAGGAATTTTATTTATAGTGGATTTTTACCCATTCATCTTTATATTGTATTTAATTAGATTTTTCGTTCTTAAAGCTTTACCTTCTACTCATGCAGTATCTCCATTTAATTTTCTAATTGTTATCATGAACTACCATCATTGTGTTTATTATTTACTATTCAGATTTTTACAAAGTAATGATGACATGATTGCACTTTAGGTATTTATTCCCAAGTACTTCAAAATTATGTTTGTCATTTACCACTCAGTTTTGGGACATTGTCTTTATCAGCTAAATTAAGCTGTATCTTCGCATTTTCTCAGCATTGTATTGTGGTAAGGTCTTGTGACACAGAAACACTTTAGAATGTGTGCTGTCTAATACTGTTGCTTTATTTTTCATGTTTCCTGGACATTAGTTAGAGCATGATTTGGTTTTTCTATTTCAATTAAAGGTCTGACATTAAAAATAACTTTTATTTGAAGTAATATTCATTTTACAGGTTCTTAATAAGTTTACATATTCTATTTGTAATCTATTCAGGGAAACTTTGCAGTCAGATTTATTTGTCTTGGCTTCTTAAAACTGTGATATATATGGAAGTGTTTCAGTAACACATATATCATGGAAATGCACTGAAACTTTTAGTGACCAATATACTTATTATAATTAAAATTTAGTCTTGTCATCAAATTTAAGTTTACAAATGGGTCAAAGAAGCATGATTAATTTAATAGAAGATACATAAATGGATGTATTCTGGATTTAGATTATAAGTCAGATATTTTAACATAAATTATTCAGTACAACAGCCTAAATATATGTGTATTTTGCAGGTAAAATAACATAAAAGTAAATTGACACTACCATGACAAGTAAACACAATTTTGTAAAGTGATCTTGAAAGAAAATATTTATAGATATTGTATATTTTAAACTGTCAAACCATTTTTTCTTTTGAATAACATCTTAGGCAGATCCCCAGTACTTAAAAGAAATAAAATTTAAAATGGCATGGTTTGAAATAGGATGGATGGTTCAGAGATACACATGTTTAAAAACCAGCTTATTCTCTGGGCTCTAAAGAGCAGACTTAGGAGTTCCCTTTGTGGCTCAGTGGTTAATAAATCTGAGTATGAACCATGAGGTTGTGGGTTTGATCCCTGGCCTTGCTCAGTGGGTTAAGGATCCGGCGTTGCTTTTAGCTGTGATGAAGGGTGCAGACGTGGCTCAGATCCCGCGTTGCTGTGGCTGTGGCGAAGGCCGGCAGCTACAGCTCCTGTTAGACCCCTAGCCTGGGAACCTCCATATGCCGTGGGTGCGGCTCTACAATAAAAAGGCAAAAAGACAAAAAAATAAAAAAATAAAGAGCAGACTTAAAAAACCACCTAATTAGAGGAGTGGCCAAGATGATGGAGTAGGAAGACTCTGAACTCACCTCCCCTCACTGGCACACCAAATTTCCAACTATTTGCAGAACAACTCTTGATAATAATGACCTGAAGACTAGCAGAAAGATCATAATATAACTAAAGATATAAAGAAGGAACCACAAGACAGGTAGGAGAGGTGGAGACATGGTAGAGTTGCGACTCATATCCCCAGGTTGGAAATGCACAAATGGGAGAATAATTACAGTTGTAGAGGTTCTTCCCAAGTAGCCATGATTCTAAGCCCTACTTCAGGCTCCTGCACTAGGAAGATAAGCTCCCTGAATATCTGGCTTTGAAGGCCAGTAGGGCTTACTCTTGGAAGAGCTAGAGGCCTGAGGAAAATAAAGATTCTACTTTCAAAGGACACACAAAAAGTCACATGCTCCAGAAAGCAAGGCAGAAGCAGTAATTTGAAAGGAGTATGGGTCAGAGCAACTTGCTGATGTTAGAGAGCCTTCCAGAAAGGCAGAAGGTAATTGGGATTCACTTTGGGGACATAGAGACTGATGACAGCTATTTTGAGGAGCTAATCCTAGGATATTGATACTGGTAAGTGTGATTTTTGAATTCTCTCTCTAGCTGATTAGTGATAGAACCTGGATCCATGCACAAACCGGTCGGCACCAGACCTGGGATGTCCTAGGCTAAGCAGATAACTGAGCAGATACACAGTCTCACCTATTGGCAGGTCATCTACTGTAGGACCCTCCTAGTCCAGCCACCTGAAGATCTAGCCCTACCCACAGAAGGCCCAGGACCCGACTTCACCCACCAGTGAGAAAGCACCAGTACTGGGACCCCCAAGCCCTTCAAACAGAGACCCCCAGACCTGGCTCTGCCCACCAGTGGCTGTCACCAGCTCCAGGGGCCAGGGACCCGTCAGCCAGAGATCCCAGGACCCATGTTCACTGTGGATCACCACTAGCCCCAGAACCTGGTCTCACACACTGGTGCTTAGGCATCAGCCTGGGACCCCCTGGGTCCACCTCCACCCACTAGCAGGAGGACACCATGCCCTGGGACCAATGCAGCACTACAGCCAGCCATGTCAAGTCCCAGCCCAGCCACCGGCAGTCTAACATCATTCTAGGGAGCCCTGGGCCTTAGGACCATCAATCAGCAGACTGACACCTTGAGCTCCTCAGCCAGTGGGTCTGGGATCTGGTCCCACACACTGCCTAGTGACCCAACCCTGCCCACCAGCTAGGCTGACATCAGGATTGAGACTCCTCTGGCTATGCAGCCAAATGTGCCAGGACCCCGTTTTATACATCTGTGGCCAGCAGCCTGTGCACAAAACTGGGTCTGGCAACCACCTGGACTGAGGGGTAGCTCTATCATTGTACCCACAGCAGTCAGCTTGCCACAACAAAAAAAGCCTAAATAGAACACACCCTAAAGCATATAGATCTGGTGGCCAGAGGAGAGTGTGGTGTCAAACCACATAAGACGTCTTCTACATAATGCCACTTTTCTAAGATCAGGAAAGATATTCAACCTACCAAACACATAGAAATAAAAACAACAAACTAGGTAAAATGAGGCGTTAGAGAAATACATTCCAAATGAAGGAACTAGATAAAATTCCAGAGGAAGAATTAAGTGAAATGGAAATCAGCAGTCTACCTAATAAAGAGTTCAAGGTAATGGTCTTAAAGATACTCAAAGAACTTCAGAGAAGAATGAATAATCACAGTGAGAAGTTTAACAAAGAGAAAATATAAAGAAGAACCAAACAGAATTGATGAGTGTAATAACTGAAATAAAAAATATAATAGGAAAATCTTTTTAAAAATCCCATTTAGATTCACATCAAAAAGAATAAAATACCTAGGATTAAATCTAAGGAGGTAAGACATTAATGAAAAATGAGAAAGAAGTCAGAAACAGATTGGAAAGATATATCATGCTCGTGGATTGAAAGAATTCTTAAAGAGACTATACTACACAAGGCAAATTCATAGATTCAGTGCAATCCCCATCAAAGTGCTGATGGAGTTTTCACAATTAGAACAAATAATTCTAACATGTGTGTAAAGAACAAATCTGGAGGTATCACACGCTCTGGTTTCAAACTATACTACAAAGCTGCAGTAACCACAGTGGTATGTACTGGCACAAAAACAGACACACAGATCAGTGGAACAGAATAGAGAGCCCAGATGTAAACCCATGCACCTGTGGTCAGTTAATCTACAGCAAAGGAGGCAAGAATATACAATGGAGGAAAAAAAAGAGTCTTTTCAACAAATGGTGCTGGGAAAACTGGACAGCTACATCGAAAACAATAAAGTGAGAACATTACCACACATTATATACAACACAAAGTTTTATATTTTAGTATTGAGATTCTGAAAAATTAATTTACCACAAGACATACTTTTCTGATAAAATAGTAATTATTTGCTCTAATTCAACAGTTAGATTCAACAATTGCATCTACAGGATCCCAAAAGATGTTTTAAATTATGATTTTATAGTGTGGAAATGGGAAACTGAGTATCACTCTGAGAAAGGTATTTCATATTTGGACACTTCTAATGTTAGAAAGATTTTTGGGGTAAGGATTATTTGTTTCAATGAGATAGTACAAAGAGTTAGCCAACTGTAGTATATTTTCACCTAAAAATTAGTTTTGTCAAATCATCTGAATGTTTCTTATCCTTCTTCAAATCTTAAATTTATGAATATTCACAGAGATCCTTGTATGAGATATATACAGTCATTTTAATTGTGGAAAGGGCTCACTGACAGCTCTAAACTTGAAGACCATTAAAGACAGTGATGAACCAGCATCATATATAATGTATCCTTGCCTAGGAGTGTATGTGTTGCATTTGAGGTTTGGGACCTGGCACTGTTTAGTTTGGAGTTATTGACCTCGAAGTGACTTTTTGAAACCGTATGACAGCACACAGGTGATGTAGAGTTTACTTGAACAGCTATTGTAAATTACCTGTGCTTTTTGTGCATGTAAGACCTATGATGTAATATTGAAAAATTTACCTAAGATTGGCTGCTTATTTTTAAACACTTGATGTCCATATATTGCTATCTTAGTAATATTTTCTAAAACCTCTTTGAGATTCATTTATCTCATTTGTCTGACATTAATTAATCCATTGAACTAAAACTAACATGTGTCTGCTATGTGCTAGGCACTGTTCTTGGAAATGGGGATATGGGAGTGAATAAAACTAAATCTTCTGCTATCCACCCATCCCCCTGCTCCATTTGTTCAGAGCTTACCTTCCCACTGGGGACAGACAATAAATAACGTAACATAACTAACATAACATAACATAACATAACATAACATAACATAACATAATTTAGCATAAGGTAGTTGTCATTGAAGGCATCTCAGAGGAAGATGACATTCTAACTGAGACATGAATAACATTAAGAGGGTTGTAGTTAAAGGGGAGAGGTGAGTGCAAAGGATTCAAAAGTCTGTATTTGAATAGCTTTTAAGAAAGCATTTATAATTACTTAGGTAGCAGTAGGTAGAAAAATCTATGTATCTTCAATAAGAAAACTATACATTACAAATGTTTAGACATTGATATGGAAGGATACTGAAACTAGATAAAAGGCAGAAGTTTTTAGGTGCTCAGTATGGAAGTATTAGAAATGTTTAAAATGAAACAAAATATATTTTTCCTTCTTCAACTAGTAATACTATAATTAGTAATAGAGTTAATCTCACTAATTTTAAACCTTAGTCAAATAGAGTTTAGTATAGACAGTATGTCTATACTATATGTGCTACTTGGATTTTAAAAACAAATATCAGGTGTTTTGTATGTATTGTCCATTAATACAAAAGCAAATAAAATATCTCTTAAAATTTATTGGCAGATGCCTGTCTTAAGCAATATGACCCATATGTAGGATAATAACATTAAGAAAGATGATAAATCATTAAAATGTCAAGTAGATACCTATCAAATCAATATCTGACTATAGCTATATAAATACATGTGTAAAATGACTTAAGTTTATACTGCTTTAAGAACATATGATAAACATATATGTAGATATGATAATCTTATCAATTATTGTGCAGGAAAGTTTCCTTATTTTTCCAAAAGGCTATTTATTTTTTTTTTAAATTCAACCTAGATTTCTTTGAAATATCAGTTCATTTAGGTCATCGAAGTCACTTAGAACAAATTCTTGATTTACAAAATTCAACTGCTGCCAAAATTTCCAGGCTTATACTTGTTGCATAAGGTGAAGCAAAATTATATAAGAATGGATATGTTGTGTGTATAATATTATCTTATTGGAATCTAATTTTGGCATGGTTATACTTAACTTATGGAATATAGGCTGTAGTACTCAAACATTAATATGTAGGGAAAAAATCCTTTATTGTACTAATATGGAAGTTGTAATTTTTTAGAAAGGGTATATATCTCTCTATATGTATATAAAGTTGTAAATAAATGAAAAGAATAAAATGAATCATTAAAGCATTCTTTCTTGATAAATATAACACTTCTGCTATCTACAATTCATCTGGTTAAATTACATAGAAAAATATTGATTGTCCTTGTACAACTCTACTTGCTTTTAGGAATGTGAGTATCCAAACATCCCTCTCTGACACCCTGCATCTGTCTTCGAAATACACAGCTCCCTTTGAAATCAGTGGGATATGAGGGAGTGCAGTGGGGGATGAAAATCTGTGAATTCAGCGGCCATTTCTCAGGTGGAAGATTGGGGGAGCTGCCATCTTAATGATGCTTCTCAGTGGGAGACCCAGTTTGATGAGGCCAAATAGGCCTGAAAGAATCGACTTCATGATGTAAAGAAACAGGGAATCAGAGAGCCTTGCTGCTTCCAGAAGGAGTCTTGAAATACTGAGTGATATGGACTCCCTTTCAAATCAAATTAATTGCATTTGTCTAATTTCCCGTTACCTTCTTAAGAACTCCTACCTTTTTTGGTAAACCATCACCCAGTATCTGCCATTTCTTAATGTTGGAGCTCATTCCTTCAATTACTTCATCTTTTTTTTTTTTTTTTTTTTTTTTTTTTTTTTTTTTTTTTTTTTTTTTTTTTTTTTTTTTGTCTTTCTGCCTTTTTATCTAGAGCTGCACCCGCAGCATATGGAGGTTCCCAGGCTAGGGGTCTAACAGGAGCTGTAGCTGCCGGCCTTCGCCGCAGCCACAGCAACGCGGGATCCGAGCCGCGTCTGCAACCTACACCACAGCTCACGGCAACACCGGATCCTTAACCCACTGAGCAAGGCCAGGGATAGAACCCGCAACCTCATGGTTCTTAGTCGGATTCGTTAACCACTGAGCCACGACGGGAACTCCCAATTACTTCATCTTTTGAGACTGTCAGTATCTACGAGTCTCTTAATTATTCTGTTTTCTTATATTTAAGAGTCCACATGTAGGTGCTCACATGTATCTCCCACTGAATTCAATGGTCCTTTAAGCTTAGTAATTAGACACCATGATTAGAGTAGCATTTGTGTTATGTGAGGGTTTTCTTTAAACCTGACTGAGGGTTTTCTTTAAAAAAAATTTAAAAACTTAGGAACAGGTATAAATTTAGACATGCAAACTTATCAGAATGATTATCTTTTTTTTCCTGGGTATTGCTTGAAATTCTACATGATCTGAACATTACCTGTTACCCCCACAGTGTCAGAAGAAATATATTCTCTATCCTTAACATCGTCTTAACAATAGGTTTCTCATATTGTTGTGATACCTATGTTGTATATATAATATATATTATTTGAAAACACAGATAAGAAATAACTGTTAACAAAAAAACTCCCTAAAAACACTAGGTCCACTGAATAAATGTTACCCCTTATACATTTTGGACAAATAAATTGAAGTAACCTTCAGTTTCCTGGAGCAAGGAGTTGGCACTCGTGTCTCATGAAGTGAATTAAGAAATGAATTGGTCATTTGGTTGGAATCTCTTGGTATTGTGTGAGACAATACCAAAAGGTAGGGCAGGAAGAGGTTTGAACACATTTAATAAACCTGCTTAAAACCAGCTTTCTCCTTCTAGGTGGGACCTTCCTCAAACCTCAGCAGCCAATTGCAATGCTTATCATAATCATAACGTTAAAGATTTTCAAAGCAGACATTTCCCTCAGCTGTCCTTAGGAGCCTATTTTAAGTGATTAAAATTCAATGCTGTCAAGAAGTTCTTACATTATGTCAACTTAAATTTGTCTTGCAAGTTAAGCCATTTCCTGCTGTAGCCCTGAAGAACAGCTGGTTACCATCTTCTTTATGATCATCCTCCTTGAGCTTGAAGATAACGATAAAACCATCCAATGTTTTTTTTTCTTTTTTAGCTGAAGTCATCACAACTTATTCATATTTTTTCATAGATTTTTATTTTTTTCTAATGATACAATATATTTTCAGGGCCACTAAGCTTTCTGATATCCCTGAGAGATTAGTAGATGGCAGCCACCAATCCTTTCCATTACCGACAGTAACTTGCCAAAATGATTTCAAATTATGGCTGCCTATCTTTTAATACACTGCCAATGACATAATGTTCCCTAAACAACACAAATATAATTGACATCTGTAATTAACATTAGGTCACACTTTTCTCTCCCACATTAAAAATGTCATCTTTGAAACATTATTTCACTGGTTATGTTTGTGCCAATATAGATATATCCCAGATATATTAGCAGTGAACCATGTAGCAGGGAAAGCTTAAATCTCCAAATGCCCTTCACACACTGACTATTTTTAAAATCCTTTGAAACATGATGTGAATCACTGCCTATAATATGGAAGATTTATTGTTATCATTATTATTATTATTATTATTATTATTATGGAACATAGTAGGTCTGTCTTCGCCATGTACATCATGTAAATGAAAGGTGAATAGTGGGCCAGTTATCTGCATATATTAAAACTGATACCCTGTCCCCAATTTTTCTATGATTCTTTGATGGTTTGTAGTTAGAATCTATGTAAAATTAGATGGCTTAGTGAACAAATCTGGTGCATTTGACCAGTGTAATTAAGTAATCGAGATAATATAGGGCCTCAAGCTTCAGTTCTCTTTTCAGTCATACATTTCTTCCAGTTGGGCATTTAATTTTCGAAAACTACAAACTTTCCTGATAATTATCCAAAATACCCTCTCTGCTTTGCCTAGGGAAGCTTGTCAGATTTATTAGAGTCAAATCAGAGGGAAGCAAATATGATATTTATCATGTTGCTGTGAATCCTCTATTAAGGCCAGATAAAAGTCAGTTCTTAATCTGTTTATCAGGGTTCATCTACTAAATTTATCATTATATCCCAAATTAGTGCTATACCAATATTACTGCTAAGTGAAGTGTGTAGTTTACCAAACAAGATGTAGACTAAAATCCTGTACATGTTTTAACAAAAAGTGTGTGGTTGTATTTATGCATAAGAGAAGTCTGGAAGAACACCCACCGTATAATTAAAGTGATTATCATCTCTGAGTATTTGGGATCATGGGTTATTTTTATTTTCTTTTTGTTTGTATGCTTTTCTAATTTTTCTACAGTGAACATGTATTACTTATATAATAAAAATGCTAATTTTAGACATTTTAAAGACTAAGTCAGCTAAATGTATATATTTAAACCTAGAATGATGATTCAAATGTTGGCCTAAAAATTCCAGATTATTTGAGTCAGAGATTTTATATATTAAATAGTCTGGAATCTTGTTTCAAGCACTGCTTCTTCAAAGTCTAGCATGCTGTGAGTACTCAGATACATTATCCGAAAACAGGTATGTTAACTAGAGAAATTGAGTGAAACACTCTTCTTCTACCTTCTTTCCCTTGTGCCACCCCAAGCAAAACACATCCTACTTTACATCATCTTAGTTGAATAATGGACATTAAGAACTTCCAACTAGGTAAAAAAAGCAGAAGGGAGATTTCAAGTCCCATGAGGATATTCCGGGGCGTTAGTTTCTACAAATAAACATTGAGTTATGTTATACAGCCATAATATTGTCTGTCCTGTATGCCCAGCTTTGCGGCTGGAAGCACCAGTTCAATGTTATGAAATTTCACATTTATGAAAAATTTCCTTCTTAAAACAACTTAATTAGAGTTATTTCTCAGTTTTCTTTGGGTAGAGAAATGTGAAGGAAGTACATTAATAGAGCACTGCAAACACTGAGATTATATATAAAATGTACTAGGTGGAATGTTTCACTGAAAGTAAAGAATCTAATCACAATTTTGGGCTTTTTCCTCATTCCTCGTTAAGCTGAAACTTTGATCACTTTGTTCCTTGGTTTTTATCTAGCAAAGAGAGCTTTAAGGACAGTCTTAAAAAGTATTTTTGGACAGTGGCATGCTAAGAAAACCTCTGAAGAGAGTAAGATGATCAGAGTTCTAAATATGATTTTTTTGTACTCTTTCATTCCTATGGGGACAGTATGATGTAGTAGCCAAGAGCGTACACCATAAAGATAAACCACTTGACTTGATATTCCAGATCTAACATAGGCTAGATGTGTGAACATGAAGTGTTTCACCCATCCAGTCCTCAATTTCTTCATCTATAAAATAATGAACAATACTAGTTAATAATAACTGTACATGCTCATGTAATCATTAAATAAGATAAAATCTGTGAAGATCTTAGCACAATGCCTAACATGTAGAAAATACTCTATAAATGTTCATTCTAATTAAGACAACAGATACTGGGGAGGAAATCAATAGAGCCTACTAGAGGCTCAAGGATGAGAGAGAGCATGTTAGGTGCAAGGAGGTAGAATAAGTTCAGTGAGTCTAAAGAAGAGCATCTGAGGAGGCCAGAGATGGGGAATGGAAAGTTAGGAATTAGAGAAGTAAGCAAATGCCAGATGACACTGGGCTTTGAAAAAAAAAAAAAATATATATATATATATATATATTCATTTTTTTAAGATTTTTATTTTTTCTGTAATAGTTGATTTCCAGTGTTCTGTCAATTTCTGCTGTACAGCAAAGGGACCCAGCCATACACACACACACACACACACACACACACACACACACGTACATATATGCATTCTTTTTCTCACATTATCCTCCATCATGTTCCATCACAAGTGATGAGACATAGTTCGCTGGCTGTACAGCAGGATCTCATTTCTTATCCACTCCAAATGCAATCATTTACATCTACTAACTCCAAACTCCCAGTTCATCTCACTCCCTCCCCCTCTCCTTTGGGAACCAAAAGTCTGTTCTCCATGTCCATGAGTTTGTTTCTTTTCTGCAGATAGATTCATTTGTGCTATATATCTGATTCCAGATATAAGTGATATCATATGGTATTTGTCTTTCTCTGTATTTTAGAGAATTTGGACTTCTTCCTGAGACAGCGAAAAAAGAGTTTTTTTTTTTTTTTTTTTTTTTTTTTTTTACCAGAGGGGTAAACAATCATGCTTGTGAAATCTATCATAGAAAATGAATCAAAGAAAATTGGCAGTGGAGATTAGGGACAATTAATATAGGAGACCATTAATTTGAGTATAAAGTTAGGATGACTTGAATGGGTGACTGGGATGTAGAAGAATGAAAATGACTTGTTTCAGGAGTAGAATTAGGGGGACTTGGTAATTAATTGGCTTGGTCGTATTGAGGGAAAGAGGAGTTAAGGATAATGTCCATCTGCCTGGCTCCAGCAGTTGGACAGATGTCCATGCTATTCACTGAGATTAAAATATCAGAAGAAAAGGTTTGAAGGTTAAGATAATGCAGCCCCAGTGGAACATCTAAATAGAAAAATCAATACAGATGTAGAGCACAGAAAAGCTAGAAGGTCTTGAGATGCTGTGAGCACCATGAGGAAAATCCAGGGAACAAAGAGAACAAAAAGGGCAACATAGAAACTGAGGAGTATGAGGCTGAGAAAGAGAGCCTATGAAGGTGACTGAGAAAAGATGGCCAAAGACAAGAAAAGAAAAACCCAATGAGCCAACACAAGAGAATATAATAAAAATGGTGAACGGTTAATTGTCTAATGCAAGGGAGTTGAAGGTAGCTCCAGAGGATTGGTGGAAATGGAATCCAGATACGTGGATTGAAGCACTAAAGCAGGTAGAGGTGTGGATACAGACAGCTCTTAATTTGGCCATGAAAGGGTCACTGACAAGCAGTTGAGTGATTTGTTAATATTCTTTAAGGTAAAAAGATCTTGAATGTTTAAGTGCTATTAGGATGATTTGTATATGAGGATTTATATAACTTTTTTTCAGCATTTACAATACCAGGCACTGTTCTCAGCATTTTATATATGTTAACCTTTTCTAATCCTCATAACAACATCCTGAGGTAAGTGCTATTATTATTCACATTTTACAGACAAGGAAACTGAGGCACAGAGGTCAAGTATCTTGCCCAAAGTCACCAGCTAGTAAATTGTGGAGCCGGAATAAAACTAATAGGAGCCTAGCCCTGGAGACTGTGCTCTTAACTGCTGTGCGGTATTGCTGTCTCTGGACTAGGCTGCCTTTACTTTACTCTGCTGGATCAAATCAAATAAATAGTATTAGTAAAACGTGGAGCAGAGAAAGGACATGCATTCTTGATAAAATAGAAGAGATGAGGTTCAGCTGTTAGTGACAAAAGACGCAGCATAATTTTGGCCTATGATGAAAGTTTATTTTCTCTGTCATCCAAAAATCTTAAGTAGTATGACACTGATATGATAGTTTTGTAAGGATTCTGAGTTCTTTCCATATTGCTGCTTTATTGTACATGGCTAAGATCCTCAAACTGGAACTCTGTCCCTATGCTAGCCACTGTGTAGCCACCAGCCATGTGTATTATTAAGCACCTGAAACATGGCTAGTCCAAATTGAGAAGTGTTGCAACTATAAAATACACACCAGACAAAATCTAAAATAGCTCATTACTAATTTTTATAATAAATTATAGATCAAAGTTATGAAAATGTAGGGAATGAATTAACTGAGCTGTATGATTAAAAGTAACTTCCCTTGTTATCTTTTTATTTATTTCATTTCTTTCTTTTTTCTTTTTTTTGGGCCACACCCACAGCATGTGGAAGTTCCTGGGCCAGGGATCAAACCCATACCACAGCAGTGACAATGCCAAGTCCTTAACTGCTAGGCTAATAAGGGAGCTCTTCTTTTTAGTTTTTTAATTTGGCTAGTAGAAAATTTAAAGTTAATTTTATAGCTTGCATCTGTAGCTTGCCTTGTATTTCTATTGGACATTGCTACTCTGGACTTTACATCAGTGTTTCATATAGCAGTATGAAGAGGGAAGAAGAAGGTAACATCCACTTTGAAGTATGCTCCCCAGAAGTTACATATATTTTTTGCCTTCATTCCATGGCCACGTTAACTAAAATTATAGATGTAACCTTGATTCTGGATATTCACAAGTCCAGCTACAATTTTTCAATTATGTTAGTTCACAAGAAGGGTGAAATGGATATTTGGGGAAAATTAGCAGACTCTGACACAATCCCAAAGCACTGATAGCATAATTAACCTTGGTCTCAGATGACAAGAGATACTGCCCCTAGTTGAGCAGAACAAGGTAGATGGCATTACAGCTATTGTTGCACGTTTGGTCTTAAGCAATTGAGAGAATTTTTATCTGATGGCTTTTACCTTTTTTTTCCTGATGCAGAGGAAGTGATGTCATTTGTTGCAAATGTGGATCAGAATGAGTCAAATTTAAGAAGAGTGGTGGAGCTAAATAATGTTATTTTGAGAGTCAGTTAAGATAGATTGGAAACCATGAATTTATATTGAAATCAGTCTGCATGATTGTGCAATTTTTGCTAGCAGCGTCCAGCAGTCCAGGTGTACACAAAAGAAAAGCTGGAAGTTAATGTTATTCAAAACTGAGGTTTTGTTGGGAAAATGCCAAAGAAGACAAATGGGATGAGGAAGTTGAAGATGTGAACATGAGAGCATTTAAAGGGTTAGACGATGGAGTCTAAGCTGGAGAGGGAAGTATGTGAAGACTAGTGACTGCTAATAGATTGGGATGAAGTACAAGGGGAAAGAATGAAGGCTCTGAAGAATAGGTGTAGTAGCTGAAAGGGGAAAACATTGTGGCAGTCATTGGATGATGTTTAATTTCAGTTTTCCAGGGATAGCATAGTCTTGGTGATGACAAGTTCTGTAGGGGGCCATGAGAATGAGTGGCTGAATTAGAGTGGAAGAGATGATCAATTGACGTGATGAGGTCAAGAAATTGAGAAGGCAGGGATTTGGTGGGGGAATATAGTTCTTCACATCTCAGCCTATTCTGGTTTCAATAACTAAAAGGAGAGATTCATATCAAATCATTGTTGGGAGACGATTCTCCATGAGTCTGACTTGTTTCTGCAGATTTTGCAAGCCAGGACATTAACAATTTTTACTCTGAATTGTCATTACAAGGGTGTTTGTAGAGCAAAGACTTGCACAATAATGTCTCCCTCTGGAGTAAAGAGTAGGTATGTTTACTACTCATTATAAAAGATTCATTATAAAAGAAGAGGAACCCAAATTCAGGTTCCTCTTCTGTAACACACACCATATGCAGCTATTATTTGGTTCTTCACTTTGCCCTCAGAAATTAGGGCTTGGAGAACAGCCCAAATGCTGACGATTTGGCTAATGTTATTGCTGTGAGCTATAAAGTTCTCTGTCTCTGACCCTGTGGTTTTGAGTCTTTTACTAGCATTCATGAAACTGTGGCAGGTTAGTTTCTTAGCTTGTATGTAGATTAAAGTCTCAGACCTTTATGATTCCTGTCAGTTGTTTTTAAATTTCACCAGGCTATAGCATATTCCGTGAGCCTTCTTTCTCTGTTAAGGTGTTTTTGTTTGTTTGTTGCCTTCTTTCCTTTATTATTCTGCTCTTCTGAAAACCAGAGCCACATTCTCTTATTCCTAATTGCTTGCTTTTTCCTCAGTGTAGTAACATCATCTTTAATACTTGTAGATCATTTGCTTTGTGACTTATTATTAAAAAGTGGAATATTCCATTGTTTATTTTTTCAGCCCCGTGACTGATTCTTCTGGTTTAGTTTTTCATTTGATATGAAAATGCATGGTAAATATTTGAGTACTTTGTCGGTTCCGAGCTTTACCACAATCAAACGCAAGCTTTTGCATCCTTTATGCTAACTACAGTAGGAGGATAAAATCAATTGGATGTGTATATTCTTTAAATAACAGCAAATGGAGCAAATTGAATTTCAAAGTGGAAAAAAAGGTGAACCTGAAAAGCAGTGGTAAGAAGGTCATCAGCAGAATTAGCAAAAAAAGTCTGGCAAAGTTACAGTTAGGCAGCCAGTAATACTCTATTGATCAGACTTTCTCAATCAATGAGGCTGTGCCTAGATTATTGATGCAAAGGTATTAAGCAAAATTTTATTTCAGCTAACTTGTTGGCTCAGATGTCAACTGAAAGTCATTTCCCCAGTCAATCAAATATACAATAAATCTGAGCAGATTTAGCTCTTAAACATTCTTGTGTCCACTCTGCTTTCCAATCATACAATTACCTTTGAGAGGGTTACAATTAAATTAATATATAAAGTAACACATAGGGGAAAGCACTGCATTTCTATAAAGAAAACGGAACAGTATATTTCTAGGGTAAAAAGACAGATATGGAATATTAGTTTACTGTGTTGAAGATGGTATAATTGAAACTATTTGAAATGGTATGTGTTTAATCCCTGTTTAGTTCTCAATTCTGGTAGTCTCAATTCCCAGCATCCACCTGTGTATTTCATAATACCCACTATGATATCTGGTACATCTAAAAGTTGGAGTTAATGAAAACTGTTGACAAGAAAAGCAAACAAAAAATGTGCCAATAAGATTTCCTTTTTGTCTTTTTGTTTCTTTTTTTTGAAGGGTGTGTGAGGCAGAATGGTAGAGTGCTGATGGATTATTTTGGAAATACAAATTTCCCTTTTTTTAGGGTGCCTGTTTAGTGGCGACATAACTTTCTTTTCTTTTGTTTCACTTATGTCCAAGTTTACACCTCCTTACTATTTCCAACACTATCTGGCTTCAGATAATATTGAAGTGTTTATAATATTAGTTTCTTTATAATGTTAAAGCCTTCTACCATACAACTCTAATTTTGTAATTTTGCATAATTTTTTAGTCTTGACTGCCATTGTCACCCTAGAATGGTATCTCTTTGTCTCTCTCTTCCATTCAACGCCTATTCTTTCTGCAGTGCTAAGGAGGCATATCCATGCACCCTGCCTTCCCCTACTTGACAGCTCAGGCCTTCATGGGGATCTTTCCTATGAAGACATCAGCTTAAAAAAAAAATCTAGAGGGCAAGAGTGCATGCCTCCAAGCTGAAGTTGGTTTTATGTCTGTAAAATTCCAGCCTTTATGATATCTATATAAATGTCAGGCTAACTTCAGTATTTAATTGTCATTGAAACAGACCAAGGAAAGTTGTCATTACACACACAGTTTGAGGCTCAACCTGAGTTTTACTGTATTATTTTCTAATTGTTTTATATAGTTACTATACATCTTCTAGTCTCAAACAGATTGTAAACTTCTTAGAGACAGGGAATAAATTGTCTGTTTTTTATATTATTTATGGCACCCTAAACTGGGATGGAGACAGTAGCGTTACTTACAAACACTTGTTTATTTGGTTTGGTCATCATGTAGATGCAAAGCAAAAGCTAAAGTTTATTTTAAAAATAGTTAATAGCTGCTAGTTTTGGTGTCCTTATTAGACACTGCCTAAACACCTAGAATGCCTCTTCATTTTCCCTAATTTTGATTTTCCCTAATTGACTTCTTATCCAAATCAAGACACAACTAAAATCACAAATATCCACTTTTACTTTTGATTATGCCTTTTTCACTTTTCATGATAAACATGTAATAAGAAAAGCATTTAACTGCAGTTGAAAAACAATTCCTCCTAAAGCATCATTAAATTAAAAACATGCTCACAAGATCAACAGGTTTTTTTTTTTCTTTCTTATTTTAAATGAGAACTGGTCAAGAATCAAAAAGGAGAAAAGCAGATGCCCTAGCCAGCTACTATCAAATTCTTTCTTCCTCCAAATATGAACCATTTCTAAATTTGCAAAATGAACTTTCTTTGTGTAAATTCTTAATGAGCCTTTCAGAAAGAAAATTTATTCCATAAATTAAAAATAGGATATCATACTCCAAACTGGCACTGGTTTTATATCCTCAAAATGCCATACCTTACAACATCTAAAACTTTAGGCTGTCTTCAGTCATGCACTAGAATTGAAAGCTGTCCC
>PVHT020000141.1:17528793-17569651 GCA_004024745.2 Catagonus wagneri
CAGTGGGTTAACGATCCGGCGTTGCCGTGAGCTGTGGTGTAGGTTGCAGACGCGGCTCGGATCCTGCGTTGCTGTGGCTGTGGCGCAGGCCAGTGGCCACAGCTCCAATTCGACCCCTAGCCTGGGAACCTCCACATGCCGCGGGTGCGGCCATAAACCCGCGGCCATAAAATGACAAAAAAGGCAAAAAAAAAAAAAAGAAAGCTGTCCCCCAAGAGTGTAGAGTGACTAAGATACTGTCATATCAAGCTTATTTGATACTGTGTACATTTTCTTCTACAACCAAGGTAATATGAAGAATGCTGGTTAGGGGCTATATTAGTTTCTAGCCATAAAGAAATACCAAAACCTGGGTGGCTTAAAACAACAGAAATTTATTCTCTGGTAGCTTGGAGCCTAGAAGTCTGAAAACAAGATGCCAGCAAGGCTTTTCTCCCTCTTTGACTCTGGGTAGACTCCTTCTTTGCCACTACATGGCTTCTGGTAGTGGCTACCAATCCTTGGAATTCCTTGTCCTATAGTTACAGCACTCCAGTTTCTGCTTTTTTTTGTCACAAGGCCCTCTCCCTGTTTGGCTGTCTTCACATGGCATTTACTTCTTCATATAAAACACTTATTGTATTGTATTAGGACATATCCTAATGACCACACTTTAAACTGATTATGTCTATAAAGGCCCTGTTTCCAAATAGAGTCACATTCACAGGTATCCAGGCTTAGGACTTTTTAGGGGACACAGTTCAACGTATAACAGGGATATAGGTGATAAAGGGTTGAATCCTAAGAACTAAGTATGTAGATTTATCATTTTAAGAGTGTCTTTAAGTAAAAAAAAAATATTCTATTGCTCAGCAATCATACAATTTTAGCCAGAAATATAATGAGTCTTTCCATTTGTATGGCTAACACAAATGCAAACTTCCTATATTTTTTCTTTTGTTTTTTATTTCTTAGAGTAATTCTTTGAAAAATAGATTTGGGGGGCGCCAAGTTTCCTATTCTGAAAGCCATTTACTTTGGAACCATCCATTTAATAAATATTTCTCTTTTGTACAATATACTTATTTTTCACTACCATCTGTTTGCATGTCCTGTATTTTTAACAGCACTTATATTTAATAGCTACTCAGTGACTGTGTTTTAGAGGTAACTTTAGAGGTAGTATATCTTATATATTAAGAACCTCAAAATATTAAAATGTACCTCTGGTTTATGAAACACAAATTATTTGTTCCTTACAATTCAGCCAAGATTTGCTTACTTATACTAGCAAATTTTTAGCATAGTGATAATTCTATTTAGTATCTTTGATTCTTGTTTTAATGCTAATTTTATTTTGTTTTTATAAATTGACCTCAACTTTGGTGACTGATGACAGGGTGAAAATAATCCTGGAAGATAGTTTATAATAAATAGGAATATAAATCAATAGCATGTATGAGAATTTATAGCTTCTCTTTGCCTAAAACTTAACTTTGTGAGATAAATACTCTGTAACAATTATAGTATCTCCAATGTTAAAGAGATTAAAAAGATTGTCATATGACTTGTGTCTACCTGAGCCAACAATTTGAATTTTTTATCTTCTGTCATTTTCTGAGATTGTTTTTAAACAGGTTTGACTGACATTTTAGCTCTGTAGTCCTGGTGAAAATGATCAATTTGAGTTTTAGTAGCGAATAAATATGTATGATATTATTACAATGAAATATTTCAATTTAAAAGTCTTCATAAAACTACACTACAAATTTTGGAGTAATGTTTTTAAATTTCCACCCATTTTCTAACTTCAGATTTAACTGAAACACTGTATATATGAACATATGTTTATGTGCAGTCTTTTCATTGTATTTAATGTAAAAAGTAGATATCACCTTAAGCATACAAAATGTGGTAAGAAAAATCGAGTTGTATCTGTTTGTGATTAACCATAACACTTCCATATGTGGCATCTCTCTTTGGATTCAAGCTGTCTACAGTAACTTGATCAGGGGTATAATTATACCTCACTTGAATCAAGAAAGTCAAATAATGTCAAAAACAATCATTTTACTTGTAGATGTTTTGAGAATTAAAGCTGAAAAAATGCAGATAGGATGATGTTAACATCTCATTGAATCAAGTTGATCTTCTGGCATTACCTGGGAAATGGAAAGATTGCAAATTATATTATAAAATTATGCTGTAGGGAAATATAGGGATGCTTATCCTTACATTTATATGCAGATATACTTGTTGGCTTTGAGTTAGTGTCTAAACCATTAAGCTCCTAAATTTTATTAAAATATCCACTTTTAGTTTATTACCCTTGGAATTAATAAAATAACAGCATTAACCCAAGTAATATCAAAATAAACTCATTAATTTCTACAAGATATCTTAATAGTCATATAATCCAGCCACCACATTTCAAAACAAATAATGCAAAAAATAGAAAACTCAGATAATTCACCAAGGTTATGCCACTAGTTTTGGGCAAAACTAAGAACAGAATATTTAACCTCTGGGTCAGACCTAATTTTTTATATATTTCTACAGCTTTTGAAAGTCAGTCCTCCCAGAAAGAGACCCAGGATGCCAGAAACTGCATTGGTGGATTGGTAAACACTATAGGATTAAGTTGGAGGAGAAGCCAAATCAAGACTGAGATTGAGTTGAACAGAAACCCCCAGTTAATGCAGCCAGGAGGGAATTAAGTCAGAGTCAGCTGGGCTGAAGTAGAATCAAGGAGTGAAGTAAGTGGGTCGTAGAATTCATAGGGAAGGTTGAAAAAAATCAAGATTAGGATGCTCCTGCCTAGACTTCCTGCCTTTTCATGTGAATGCTTTAAATCTCTTGACTGTGTGCACTGGCCAGTTTCAAGTTGCCCTCTGACAATACACTGTGATCTTTTCAACCAGATCTGCTACTATTTTATAGCAGTATCTATACTGCTATAGCTGTATAGGGTGTATGTAACTGATAACCACTGAGGAATTCCTAAAACTATGAATTAGAGTAACTTCTCATAGTACAAGTCCCGATTTTTTTAACATTCATTGCACATCACATTGTAAGCATATGCTATTTCTCATTTTCCCAAATTAGGTTCTGTTCAGCCTCTGTGAAATAAATAGAGAATAATGTATTTTTTTATCAATACATTTAAATGGTTCTTATACCACACATATAGAACATTAAAATTTCATTTCCTATCAAAATAAAGGATAAAGATTATTTCCATATAACAATCAGTAACAAAAAATTTAAATTTTAACGATTTCAATTAAACTGGTTACTTTTGCCTACTTACACATAATAAATTTGATAGAATCTAATAATTTTGGTCTTATTTATTGGCCAGAAAATTACAAGCCATTTTAGCTGTATCTAGCCTCTGTCTGTCTGTCTGTCTCTTTCTCTTTCTCTCTTTCTTGAGTATCCAGGATTAGCTAGCGTTTCAGAAATAAAGAATCCAGTTTTGGATACTTGACAGAAAATATTTTCCCAACAATTCTTACCAGGTTAAATGCAGGACAGTTTGTAACTGAGTGCTGTCTAACTAAGCAGGTTGTTCATGGACCAACCTAGGTTGTAAGTTGATTCCTCAGCTGTAGAGGTCCTGCCCCATTATTTGACATTCTTGATTCAAGCAGTGTGTAATTATAGGCCTAATCAAGTTTCAATAGTCAGCCTTAATAAGAATCAGAAGCTTGAATTTCATTGTCAGCCATCATTTAGTTTCATAAGGAATGGAGTGCTGAGAATGATAGGGCCTATTTGTCCACCTCCTCTTAGGAGTGGATTTCCTGATTTTATATCAGCTGAGGTCTCCATTGTACCCTACTTTATAATAATCATAGGTAAAACACAGAGGAACAAAGTTTGTTGTGTAAAAGATGCAGAGACAAAATGATTTTGGAGGAGCTGATACCTTCCCAGCCCAGCTGCCTAATGCCTACATTTTCTATTATGATATAAATACAGCTGGGGTTGAATGAAGCCAGAGTTCTCTGAGTTATTTACATACATCTCGTATGAATGGGTTTATCCTCCCATTTCCTGAGATGAGTTTTGATAGAGGATTTGGAAAAGAAGTTGGAAGGGGAGGTCAAGGATGAAATAATTTTTGCCTTCAACAGCCAGCTTAGGTTTTTACTTTCAGCCATCAGTCATTTTTTCAAGAAAAATTCTATGATGGACTCTGGATACCCAAACATGTGAGCTTTACTGATTGTACATACTATAAGAAAAACAATTTAGCTGAACATTTACCTCTAGGGAGAGAAATATAAGCAAATCCAAAATAAGGAATGTATGCTGGCAGAAATGACCATATATCAAAAATATTTGCTAATCCTCTGCCTGTGCACATAGCACCGTACTTGTTGTTGAGAGTTGAGAAGACTTAAGATTTGTTACTTTTTCTAAAATTAGTTGTCTGTTGTAATAACACTGCTTTTTGACAGGTGATCATTTTTGTTTCACTTTTTCTCTTTTGACATTCTAAATGATTTCTTTGATGGGAAAAATCCTGCTATTCTAACTTGGATTTTTTTGTCCCAGATTTAAAGCTCTTCTTCATTATAAAGTTTTATGAAGATATAAATATTCTCTTTTCTACAACAAAGTATGAGAATAAAGTTGTTCGCATACTGCTGTTTATGGTGTTAGTATCAAGTTTTGCACAGTACAGACTTTTAGCAATTGTAATGGTATAAGAGAGATTTATCAACTGCTATAAACCTTCCATTCTTATTCGATAGAATTGAATAGTGTTTAAAAGGACATAATTAGGGGCCAGACTGTATAGGTTCAAATCTCAGTTCTGTCATTTATTAGTAATATGACCTTGGAGAAGTTATTTAATCTTTAGTCCCTCAATTTTTTTCATCTGTAAAAAGATAATAATAATAATAATAATAATAATAATAATAATATATCAATCACCTGGCTGCTTTGAGGATTAAATAAGTTAACCTTGGTAAGACACTTAGAATGGTGTCTGGCACTTATCTAAGTTGAAAGTACTTATATATATGTTTTTGATAAATAAATAAACCTGAAGCTATACAATTGTCCAAATTATATTCACTGTCTCTTCATATTTTTTCAGTTAATTTATAGCATGCAAATTCTTTGAACAGCCTTCAAGATAATGCTTGTAAGCTAATGTTTAACGAGTAATTTGAGAATTTAAAAAGATGAAAAAAATGAGTCGTCAGCCATATTGCTACTGTTAAAAAATTAGACCTCCAATTTGAAAGTTGCCATTTAGAAGGTACTTTACCACCATACTTAGAAGTGGATGAGTGTGATTCTTTTGGAGGACATATTCCACTGTCATTTCTAATATGACACCCAACTGGCACACCAGGCTGACTTTATATGAGATGCTGACTAGTTTGCCTGTTTATCTGAAGACTTAATGATTTAAAAAAAAAAAATATATGGCATTGGAGTTCCCATCGTGGCTCAATTTAACAAACTCGACTAGCATCCATGAAGATGTGGGTTCAACCCCTGGCTTCACTCAGTGAGTTAATGGTCTGACGTTGCTGTGAGCTGTGGTGTAGGTCGCATATGCAGCTCGGATCCCGTGTTGCTGTGGCTATAGTGTAGGCTGGCGGCTACAGCTCCAATTCAATCCCTAGCCTGGGAGCCTCCATATGCTGCACGTACAGCTCTAAAAAAGACAAAAGACAAAAATAAATAACTAAATATTGATATATTGTGGTTGAATTGGTATTGCTGCTATTAAAATTAGTGTTCTATAGCTTTTCGGCATTTCTAATGAAATAGTATCATAAAAGAATAAACTCCGAAAATGGTTTCCTTACTTGATAACTCAAAAATGTTCATAAGTTCTTATTTAAATACCAGCTTTTTAGCTGTTTCAAGTAACTATTTTAAGCACCAGAGTTATTCAGAACCTCTCCATTCTTTTTTTTTCACTAGTAGCAGCCAGTTTATTTTATTTTTTTAAACTTAATGAATTTTATTTCAATTATAGGTATACAAAAATCATCACAAGTCAAAATGATAGATTTTGTGTCCCAAACCCACAGTGCATCCCCCCACCCCCCAGATTGTCTTATTTGAGAAACCAATGTTTTCCAAAGTCTGTGAGTCATTGTCTGTTCTGCAAAGAAGTTCGTTGTGTCTTTTTAGTTTCACATGTAAGCAGTAGCATTGGGTGTTGCTGTCTAATTGTCTGACTGGTTTCACTTCGCATGATTATTTCTAGGTCCATCCATGTTGCTATAAATGTTGTTATTTCGTTCGTTTTAATGGCTGAGTAATATCCCATTGTGTGTATGTACCATATCTTCCCTATCCACTCCTCTGTCAATGGGCATTTAGGCTGTTTCCATGACCTGGCTATTGCATAGAGTGCTGCAGTGAACACTGGAGTACATCTGTCTGTTCGAGTCATGGTTTCCTCTGGATAGGTGCCCAGGAGTGGGATTGCTGGATCAAATGGTAATTCTATTTTGAGTTTTCTGAGGAGTCTCCATACTGTTTTCCACAGTGGTTGCACCTGTTTGCTTTCCCACCAGCAGTGTAATAGGGATCCTTTTTCTCCACAGCCTCTCCAGCACTTATTGTTTGTAGACTTTTTGATGATGGCCATTCTGGCCGGTGTAAGGTGGTACCTCATAGTGGTTTTGATTTGCATTTCTCTAATGAGGAGCGATGTTGAACATCTTTTCATGTGTTTGTTTGCCATCTGCATGTCTTCTTTGGAGAACTGTCTGCCTAGATCCTCTGCCCATTTTTTGGTGGGGTTGTTTGTTTCTCTGGTATTGAGCTGTAGAAGGTGTTTGTAGATTTTGGAGATTAATCCCTTGTCGGTGGATTCATTTGCAAATATTTTCTCCCATTCTGTGGGTTGTCTTTTTGTTTTGTTTAGGGTTTCCTTTGCTGTGCAGAAACTTTGAAGTTTAATTAAGTCCCGTTTGTTTATTTCTCTTTTTATTGTCTGAATGTCAACTACAGGGCAAACATAGAGGCAGACATTCCATGCTTTCTGAATTGAACTCAAATCACATACACCTTAATTTTATTACATTTTCTAGCATTTAAATTTCTGCCTTATCCCATTATACACAACATTAAAGATATCTCTCCTTAATACTTACTTCCAGTTGTTTCATATGGCCACAGTGAATCACAAAAGTATATCTAAAACAAGTGCCCAATTAATATTTTTGAAAATTTTGTGCAATAAAAGGGCAAAATCCACAAACTGTATATTGGATGCTTATATCATCATAATTGATTGCATGTCCAATGGAGAATGACTTTACTAACTACTGAGCTTCCATCTATAAAATGAACATGGTACAACCTAATATCCTCAGGCTGCATAGTTATCAAATAGAAACAATTATCTGATCAGTTCTGTATCACATTGTGTCTTTTTTTTTTTTTACATTATATATCTTAAGAATGACCATGGTTCCTTAAAAAGTTCTGAATTTCTATGTTTATATGGGGAATGGATAGAATTATTTAGCCAGCATTCATAGAACTAATGCCTTCCACTTAAGTCAAAAACTGAGGAACACTGTAATAGGGAAGGGTAATTAAAAGGCTTAAATTTATACTATACACCATTATCAGGCTGAACTGCCAATTAATGATAATTCCTCAAAGGGAAAAACATTGCAGTCACAAGAGAAGCAGAAGGAAAGAAGATAAGGCATATAGCAGGATGTGCCTTTGGGATCAGGTTGATTCCAGTAATGTTTATCAATGCTCTGAATGATGGAAGAGAAAGCATCCTTATTAGATTTTCCAATAACCCAGTTAGGGAGGAAAAAAGAGGAAATTAATTCAAGGGGACTTTGAAAAAAAAGGAATAGCCTGTCAACACAAGTTCAGAAAAGGGCAAGTACAAAACAAGTATTAGGCTAAGACTATCACTGATCTGATAAAAGATGGGAATGGCCAGAAAGAGTGGACAGGAGTAGACCTGGGGCTATTGGCAAGGTGAATAAAAGTCAGTAATGTAGTAGTGCCACTGTGAAATACGTGCTTATTGAACATTAGGGCATATGCAGTAATAATGACAGATATTATCTAATGAATGAAAAATAGACCAATCAGGAAAAGTTTAAGAAGATTATATTACCCAAAGAGAGAGGTTTTGCCATCTCATTTCTGTGTACACCTGGGTTATTCCATTTTTGCATAAGCTAGACCATAGAAGTCAACAAATTTGTTTTTAATACCAAAGACTTTCTATACATGCTAATCCACAGGTAGAACCATTGTTTGGAAACAATGGTACTCCCACTAACATCTCCGTCACTGTAAGTGGTTGTTAACCAGTTTTCAAAATGTCTGGCCTTTTAACTGAAATGACCTGTGGTTTCTCTCCTCTTTCCAATTAAATGCATAAAAGTTGCCATATTTGGCCAGCTTTTTAGTCCAATTCAATATTCAAACTCTAATCATACCCCCAAAAGAATATCCCACCGTGCAACTGCCCTCTTATTCAAACACTAAAATATGATTTTTAATATATCCTAATTTTCTATCCCAACCCATTATCAACTTGTTAGCTTTGAATTTAACTAAAACTCTTTGCAACTATCTATATTTTTACTATGTACAATTGTTTGCCATAATAAGTCCCATTTATTTAGCACTTGATGTACCAAGGTACATTATCTTCCTTTTATTTGTCCTGAATTTACAGTTAAAAATCTAAGTTCTGACTCTGAGATTCCAGTAATTGATAAATGAATCTATTCTCTTTTTTCAAATATTTATAATAAACATTTTGTCATTTCTCTTTCTGTATGTTAAAAGTCTATTTTTTAGGTTGATCTTCTCATACCTCAATCTCTTGGTTATCTTACCTCATTTCCTTAAGCTTCTTGGGGTATTGTAATCGTTAACTCAAATAGCTTGCTTCCTCTTGGGTTTGCCACCATTGCATAAAATAGAACAGGTGAAGCACTCTGTAGCACAGTGCATTCAATTCATTGTATAAACTGAAACATTGCAGTTAGTGGGCATATCGTAGGCTCACAGTACTTGAGAAGTACAAGATTACACATACTCAGTAAGTCTCTTATCTATAATCCAATATCATTACTATACGAATTTATCCTTTGCTTACTCTGTAAACCCTTTCCTAATTTCTTCCAAGAGGAAATAATTTTCATTTGAACACTTTTCATTTGAACACATCTTAACTCATCTTTAACTGATATTTTCATAATTTGCATGTTTTTTCTCATTGTTACATCATTAATATAAGAACAGAGGGGCCCCTTATAGCAGATCTCTCAGTTACAATTACTTTACTAATCCACCTTAATAAACTCCAGATTTTCTTACTTGCTTACACTTTTTCAGTTCCAGAATGTATAAATTATTTGTCCCTTTCTGACCATGTCTGTTCTCCATATTGTCTTACAAATCTTTATGCATGGACCTACTGATTTCCATTTCTAGTAATTAATTCAAATGTACATATCCTGTTCAATAAAATATATTATGTAATGCTTACCCCCTCCTCTATTTCTTTTTAAAGTTTTCCCCAGTTTCTTTGAAATATAATTGGCACAAAACATTGTATGAGTTTAAGGTGTACAACATAATGATTTATGTACATACTGCAAAGTGCCTTACCTAACAGGTCTAGTTAACATCCATCAACTCACATTTTTACATTTTTTCTTGTGGTGAGACTTTTAAGATTTCCCTCCATAGCAACAGAAGAGTTTATACTCACTCCACCCACCAAATTTGGATTAAAGAAATTTTTTTCAGTCAACACAGTTTAGTTGTGATTACCCTAACCAGTGGATTGGATTACTTTTTTGTTGAAATGTAGTTGATTTACATTGTTGTGTTAGGTACAGGTATACAGTGAAGTTTTATATATACATAAAATTATATATATATATATATATATATACATACATATATGTATATACTTTTTCAAATTCTTTTCCATTATAGGTTGTTATAATTTTTTTAATTACAAGATATTGAGTATAATTCCCTGTGCTATGCAATAGGTCATTGTTGGTTATATATTTTATATATAGTAGTGTGTATATGTTGATCCCAAACTCCGTCCCCCCCTTCCCCTTTGGTAACCATAGTTTATTTTCTGTCTGTGAGTCTATTTCTATTTTTTAAATAAGTTAAGTTGTGCCATATATATTTTTAAAATATTCATTCACTTATATTTAGGCAGAAAACTGACATTGGAATAGGTCTATTTTTATAAAAGACATTCTAGTTTGCTAATAAATAAGACAGAAAGCATAGGCCCTGCCATGTGTCCTAAGCATGGGTCACGAGAGAAATCAAGGATCTTCCACTTCTGAGTGAATCGACAGACATTTATTTATGTACTATATTTTAGATCCCACATGTAAGTGATATATTTCTTTTTGTCAGACTTACTTCATTAAGTATGATAATCTCTAGGTCCATCCATGTTGCTGCAAGTGACATTATTTCATTCTTTTTTTATGGCTGAATAGTAGTCAGTTATTAAATATACATATACACACACACACACACACACACACAAACACACACACACGCGCGCACATACGTATTCTTTATTCTTCTGTCAGTAGACTTTTAGGTTGCTTCCATGTCTTTGCCTTCAGAAATACCTGCTATGAACCTTGGGGTATGTGTATCTTTTTGAATTAGAGTTTTCTGCAAATATATGCCCAGGAGTGGGATTACCGGATCGTATGGTAATTTTAATAAGTGATTCTGGGAAAACTGGACAGCTACATGTAACAGAATGGAATTGGAGCATTCTCTAACACCATACACAAAAATAAACTCAAAATGGATTAAAGAGCTAAATGTAAGACTGGATATGATAAAACACCTCCTAGAGGAAAACATAGGCAGAACACTCTTTGATGTAGATTGCAGCATTATTTTTTTGGACCTGTCTCCTAGAGTAATGGAAATAGAAACAAAAATAAACTAATGGGACCTAATTAAACTTAAAAGTCTTTGCACGGCAAAGAAAACCATTAACCAAACATTAAATTTCTTAATGTTAAAAAGGCATATATTATAGCATATTTTCCTTTTCTGAGTAATATTGCATGCAATATTCCTGAAGTGTATATGCCATTGTTATCTGCATATTGTAACAATTTTTAGGGCACAGACCTATTTAAGATTAACTTTAATATTTTTCATTTAATTTCCATTATTTCTTATGAAGTCTAACATTTTTCTGTAGCAGAAAATCTGGACTATTTTTAGGGAAATGCTTACAGTGACTTCCAAACCCTTTTACTGGGACTAGCTAAGAGACCAGAACCAATATTACTGAAAGTATTTTTGAATTCATGTTTTCCTAGGTATACTGGTCTCCTTTCAAATTATTTACTTATTTTGTTTCAGTTCCTTGATCTGTTTATCCATCTATTCATACATCTTTTTGTCTTTCACTTATTAGCTGCTTTAGTCACTCAATAATAAAGCAGGGCATTCTAACCTTCATGGAATTTATGATCCAGTGGAAAAGAGTTTATTTAAATTCTGAAGCTCTTCTAGTTTTATTCCCCTGGTTTGGGGTATTTTACTACTCAGAAAAGATTAGGGTTAAATGCAGACTTAGCTGTGTAATTATGCAGTATGTCATTTAGATCATGTATTTTAAAAGTCAAATAGATCAAGTCTCAGCACATATTCTTAGGTGAAAATAATTTATCTATAAAGAACTGTCAGTTATCCATAATCTTTGTGCCTTATTTCTAAACTAGTAATTTATCCATGATAAAATATTCTTTCAATTCAACAATGATTTCACTTTCTAGAATAAGAGTTTTGAGTGGGAAACTTCCTTGCTTGCTTCCTTCCTTTCTCCTTACCTTCCTCCATTACCCTCCTTTCTCTCTCTCTGTCTCATAAACTCTTTTACTTACATAGCCCACAGGTTTTAAGCATCCACTTGTCACTGAATTTTAAATATGTATTTTTTTAAGTGGATAAATTTTAGAATATCTAAATTAATCAAATCCAGTTATTTCTTATTTATGTGTAGTTATTTATCTATTTCCATACTCCATCTAAAAACAAAACCCTCTCACAGATTTTACAGGTGTGACTTTTCTTCAGAGAAATCATATAGTTTTCCCCAAGGAATCAGCTGTCTTTAACCGATAACTATTTTCTTTTGGTCCTATATTATGGAACTCACTGGCATTCACCTTCCAGAGAACACTGATTTTTTTTTTTTTGGACTTTTTAATGCTGTGAAATACGGAAGTTCCCAGGCTAGGGGTCAATTTGGAGGTGTAGCTGCTGGCATACAACACAGCCGTAGCAACACCAGATCTGAGCCATGTCTGCGACCCACACCACAGCTCACGACAACTCCAAATCCTTAATCAGCTGAGCAAGGCCAGGAATCGAACCCATGTCCTCATGGATACTAGTCAGGTTTGTTATCACTAAGCCACAAGGGAACTCCCAAATCCTGAATTCTTATATAAAGAGTCCCGTTGATAATTATTGCATCCTCTGGCCCCTTGACTCTTTGTACTTCAAGTTATATATTTTGGACAAAAATGCAAAATTTTTCTCCAAGTTCCTTTGTAGCAGCTTCATGGAAGATCTTTGTACCCCCTGTAATTTACATGCATTATTTAGCAATTGGATCTATAGCGAGATTCAGCAGCCTTACAAAATTGGCATACCCAGTTTTTTCTTCTCTCTCTCTCTCTTGCTCTCTCTCTCTCTCTCTCACACACACACACACACACACACATGCATACACATATACACAAAAGAACAGTGGTGAGAGTATTGAAACCAACACCAATTATGATTTTTGGATGTTTTGAGAAGATGTTCCTGATATATTTCCAGCGTATCAGAAGCATGCAGTCACAGATAAATATAGATATATGTAGGATCTGCTTTCCCTTGCACCCGAGTGACAATCTTTTTAATAAATTTAAATATATTTGATGAAATTATTCCTTGAGCCAATATCAATAAATATCCTAGTTAGCAGTTCATATTTAATAGTGATTGGTAGAAGTAGATTGGCAGGTTGGGAGAAAGGAGCATAAGAACAAGAGAGGGAAAAGTCTTAAAATGAAAGAGGGTAGTTGCCTTTCCAAACTTCACTGCTAAAAACACCAAATCTGAGAAATAATTATTCAAAATCTATCAACATGTAGAAATAGGGCATCTACCTCTATGTAGTGCCATAGACACTACTTGTCTATATCAAAGAGCAGGTGATGGTAAGAAATTTCCTATCTCAGTTCTGGAATGTTCCCCTAGACACACTTCAGCCATTCAACATCCAAGCATAAATGACTAAAGCAGTCCATATTTCTACATAAGATGGACTTCTCAGAATTCTAGGACTCTTCACTAAGGAAGCCAAGGATCCTAGGTATCCAAGAAGGCCAAATGTAGGATTGTGAGAAACTATACTTGTCAATCAAGAAGGCCTGATCCTAGCAGCCATATCAAGACAACCCAGAAAATGTTTGAAGATAACTGAGTATAGTCCGTGAGACTTTGGGGAGACCATAACAGACCCCATACAGCCTGGATTAAGGACCATCGCAGCTAGTCCAAGGAATATAGCACTGCTTATGTGTTCAAACATTTAGGTATATTTTTAAAATTCTACCTTATCTTTATTTCCACGACACAACAGTCTCCAGGAGGTGGTGTAGAGCTCATCACGATGACTCTCTTCATTTCTGCAATGGCTTCCATCTTCCTAGGTTGTGGTGTCCCTTGGAAGGTTTTCATTTTTCTACACATTGTTGATTTATGGAATCTCTTCCAGCCTAGGCTCTGAACTCTCTTATTTATCTTTCCTAAGTTCTATTTTGTGATCAGATTCTTTTGTCATATTGTTTATATGTTATTTTCTTGTGGACTTCACCCTTAGGCTGCCCCTGTTGATGATGCTCAGTTATATAGATTTTCATGCTTGCTCTCGCCATACCTGATTTTCAATAATTTCATCTTGGGATCCTGTGAAAGTTATTAAAATATTTTACTATTATTCTCTTAATTTTATCTGTGATATTTCTTAAATACTCAAGTTTTAAAATTTTAAGATAACAAATCTATTACTCATAATTAACCTTTATATGTTACATTTAAGCCAAAATCTGGAGAAATTATTAGACCCTTCATGCATTGCTGGTGGAAATGTAATATGGTGCAGCCACTTTGGAAAACAGTCTGGCAATTCTTCAAATGATTAAACGTAGAGTTACCATATGACCCAGCAATTCCAGTCCTAGAGAAATGAAAACATGTCCACACAAAAACTTGTACATGAATGTTTGTGACAGAATTTTTTATGGTAGCCAAAAGATAGAAACGATACAGATGTCCATCAATTGATGAAAGGAGAAGCAAAATGTCATGTAGCCATACAGTGGAATATTATCTGGCAATAAAATTCCTTGACAAAAATATTATTTGGCGATAATACATGCCACAGCATCGATGAAACCTGAAAACATTATATTAAGTGAAAGAAACCAGACACATAAAAAATCACATATTGTATGATTCCATTTGTATAAAATGTCCATAATAGACAAATCTACATAGAAAAATGGTTTCGAGGTGTTGGAGAGGAGGGGCAATAGAAAGTCTCTGTTATTGGTATTGGGTCTTTTTAGGAATGCAAATGTGTCAGAACTCAACAGTAATGATGGCAGCATAACATCATGAACATACTAAAAACCGCTGACCTGCACACTTTATAAATGGCAATTTTATGGTATATGAATTATATCTCAATAAAGTTGTTATATATTAAAAAAAAATAGCAACAGTGGTGGATTTAACTGCTGGCCCCTGAGTACAAATCAAGGCTGCAGCACTCAGCACTTGCTGTCTATGTATTCTCTGTGCCACCCACTCACAGTAAGGCAAAAACAGTTTCACTTACGAATGTCTGATGAAATACGAGAAATTGTTACTTTCATTTAATATCAATGCTGTGTGCATATATTTTTAATATTTTTTTTAGAAAGTGGGAAGTTTGGCAGAAAGTGCTTCTCCTGAATAGCGAAGTGTGATGATTATCTCTAGGAAAAGTACTCTTGAGATTGTTTGAACTGCAAGCTGAACTAGCCACCTTTTCATGGAACATAATTTTTAATTTAACAAAAGACTGACAGTCAGTGGTTATTCAGATTCATGTTTCATATACAATTCATATACTTCAACCAAAATAATATATTTTCAATAGATTAGATGAAGATACAGATTTGAGATTTCAGCTGTTTTCTTAAATACCATCACTCCTCATTTTTTTTGTTTTGAAAATATACTTTTCTCAAAAAATATGTTCCTTATGCCAACATGTCTTGGTTTCAGCATGTCTTTTTCCAATTAATAAAGGAGTTTTAAATTATATGTTTTAATTTCTAGTTCAGTAAATCTCAATAAATATAATCCACATTAAAAAAAAAAACTTTTTGGGGTCTTCAGTAATTCTTAAGAGTCTAAAAGTATCCTAATATCAAAAAGTGTGAGGGAGTTCCCCTCATGGCTCAGCAGTTAACAGTCCTGACTAGGACCCATGGGATGCATGTTCAACCCCTGGCCTTGCTCAGTGAGTTAAGGATACAGCATAGTTGTGGATGTGGCTCAGGTCCTGCATTGCTGTGGCTGTGGTGTAGGCCTGCAACTGCAGCTCCAATTCGACCCTTACCCTGGGAACTTCCATATATTGCGGGTGTGGCCCTAAAAAGCAAAAAAAAAAAAGGCTTGAGAACTACTGCCTTATATGACGTGGAGGAGGTATCTAGGGAGATATCTAGAGTTAAAAAAAGAACTTTTTAATATAATTCGTTAAACATCAAGAAAAGGTTTATATACTAGAGTAAAAAGAAATTGTATTTAACACTTTCCAGTGTTTATAATATACCAAGCACTATTCTAAAATCTTTACTTATTTACTCATTGAATTCTCTGCATAATTTTATGAAGCAAATACTACTCCTCTTTTTATATATGAGGATACTGAAGCATGAGATGGTAAGTAGCTCAAAGTCACATAGCTATAAATATCAGAGGCATAGTTGAACCTAAGCAGTTTGGCTTCAAAATTTGTACTGTTTAACTTGTGACAAGATGTGGCTCCAGGAGTGCTGACCACACTGTCAGGTGCTAAATAGGGCACAGCTGTTGATTTCTATAGGTCTCCTATGTATTCAGGACCGTTCTAGGCATCTGTCACACTTTATCTTATTAATCTGCAAAATACTTGGCAAAACTAACATTCTACTTTTTATTTTGCAAATGAGAAAATTGAGACTTAGAAATAGGCAATAGCTTGCTCAAAGTAATAGCTATTTAGGTAGCAGATGACCTAGTTGAGGGTTCAGCTCTCTGTTTAATTTTTAAATCATATCTTCTTAGTGTTTTTCTTTACAGCTAACAATAGCTATTCCCAGTATACTGTAAGAAAATATCTTAAAAATAAACCAAATCTCAAAACACCAGTATTTTAAATATCTCTTGATTACCAAGAAATCACTATTTATATACATAAATGCATAGTTATGTGTGGGCCATGTGTGATAAAATGCGATCTAACTAGCTAGCTGCCTATCTCTGCATATTGTAAAAAGAAACTTACAAGATGTATATATTTTGGGGCAAACTTAGAACTTTTATAGATTGTAAAGATAAATAATTAAAACTGGAAATTCAAAAATGCGAGGTCTCATAATATTAGTAGTAGTGTTTATTTAGTGTTAAGTGGCATATATTAAATACTTGTTATAAATTAATCAACAACTCTGTGAAGAATATGCTATTATCCTGTTTTATAGATTAAGAAATAAAGGCTAGGAGTTCCCGTCGTGGAACAGTGGAAACGAATCCAACTAGGAACCATGAGGTTGTGGGTTCAATCCCTGATCTTGCTCAGTGCGTTAAGGATCTGGTGTTGCCATGAGCCGTGGTGTAGGACACAGACGTGGCTCGGATCTGAAATTGCTGTGGCTCTGGCATAGGCTGGCAGTAACAGCTCCTATATGACCCCTAGCCTGGGAACCTCTATATGCCACGGGTGTGGCCCTGAAATGACAAAAAGACAAAAATAAATAAATAAATAAATGCTAAGAGAGAGTCAAATAACTTATCCAAAACATGTACTAGAAGGAGGCAGAATCATGAAACACCAGTTTTAGAGCAAAACCCCCATTATTCTTTTGCAGAAAGTGTAGAAAAAAGGAAATTTTCCTTTTTCCAGTTTTAAAATTCTCTAATTCTATGATTTCTTTAAATGATTACTATGATTTATCAATAACATTAATATCAATTTATTCTTTGCTACTGAAATATGGGTGAGGAAAAAATTCTGAAGCTTTTGGAAAGAGTTCTAGAATGATAATAAACTTACTATTAGAATTACAATTTTCATATTTATAGTTGACTTTTTTCTCCTCTCAAAATGAGCTAAAGGTAACATTAAGTTTTATAATTAATTGTTAATTTTAATTTTTACCAGCACAATCTTGTTTCTATAAACTGAACATTTAATGGGAAATAGTTTTTCTGATTGTACTGCATAGTTGGCCTCTGTTTTAGTGATATTTTCTATTCCGTAAGAATATCATAAAAAAACTCAATTACCCTAACAAAAATAAAAACTAATTTCTATGTACTGGTTCATTTTGGTGGTACCCTCCATAAAAAAGAATGCATTAAATTATTCTAAAGTTGTTTTTTATTTACCAGTTTCGCATCATCACTTATTTGTTTGTTTGTTTGTTTGTTTGTATGCAGACCTCTGTTTGTGTCTGTTTCAACCTGATTTTTGACCAGGTTTCACTGCCATTTCAGTATCATTTGCACATTAGAAGACATTGCACATACTGAGGCCAACTTACACTATCAATAAATCAGAGTTTCTCATTAAGAGCGAATGAGCTCTTATATTGTCCCTCTGATTATTACCCGTGTTCCATTTGAAAAAGAAAACATTTCATCTTTTTTATTCTCTTTTCCAATTCTACCTTTCAGGGCATGAGTGTTTTTAAGGAACAGTAGTGAGATGAGTTTGCCACATCTTCAACCTTGCTTCCTTTTACTCTCCGGTGAGAGGAAGAGGCAGTATTATGTTTTAGGTTAGTAAGAGTATTGTCTCTTAACTGGTTTAAAGATAATATTGAATCCCTGCTCTGCCATTTATTTCCCAGGTAATATTGCATATTTTAATAACCTTAGCCATGCCTCAGTTTCTTAATCTTTAAATGACGATAATACCTGCAACTGTTGATTTATAATTGGGATTAGATTAGATAATAAATTCAAAACACTCAGCACACTGCCTGGCACATAGCAAATACTGAGTACATGGTAGTTATGATTGGGAGATTGAAAATGGGGTCAGGGACAATTAGCTCCCTCAGGGAATTTGTGCTCTCACCTCTTGTAGATTTCTTTCCCACTTGCTGGTTATCTAAAACAAGAGCCTTCTCCAGGAATGGAGAAGAAAAAAAACAAGATTTTCCTCCAAATACATAAAGACTTATCTCTGCCTTTGTTTTGGGGAAAAGTAGTGAGGGGCAGAAATAATTGGAAATTTAAGGGAAGAGTAACTTGGTAATATTTCATGAAAGTAGTAATGAAAAACAAAATAGCCAGACATGTAATATACTCTTTCCAATTATGAAATTAGGTTGTGGGAGAATGAGGCAACCTCATCAATTAATAAATAGACGCATTAATCAGCTATATAAATAAATGAAATAGCAGTCTATAGTAATATCCTCAGAAAGATAAAATACTGAATTTATTATAAAAGAAAATAATGTTACTTTTTTACAAAAAGAAATTAAAAAAATCAACAAAACAGTTTGGAAATTATTGAAAGAGAAGAAATTTTAGGGACAATAAAGCAGGGTTAGCATATAAAAACAGAAAGTTAAAAGGTCTAAAGGTAAAGTTGATGAAATAGAAAGTAGAAGGAAAATAGTAAAAACAAGACATTTAAAGAACAATATTATGAGTTCCAACCTCTAACAAGTATAGAGTTCCAGAAAGAGAGAACACAGAAAATAAAAAGAGAAGGCATAGTCAAAAAATGCTAAGAGAAAAATTTCTAGAAATGAAGAACTCAAGTTTTCCAAACATTTCAAACAACTAGGAACTTAGCTGAATGGAGGTTGCTGAAGCCTAAGTTGGTTATCCCTACTCTTTTTTTCAATTTATAAACACTTGTTATTAAGATCGCATCTTTGTTCATTTCTCTGTTCTTGTTTTAGTAGGCTATCATATGGATGTGAAATAATGTTTGTGTCTATTCCTTGTTTAATTGGGATTCTGTTATCATTAAAAAAAAAAAAAAAAAAAAACTCCATGACCTAATAGTAGAGTGTTAGATCCATAGTAAGAACCCACCATACACTTGCTGAATAAATGAACAATTATTGGAATAAGCAGCAACATAAGAATCAGAGCAAACTACATGCAATGTCAACTTCTTCAAATTTACTTATTGCTAACATTATACATTTGGGCATGTGACTCACTGCTGAACCTTAATCTCCTCATCTGTAAAATGATGTTAATTTAAGTTACTGAGCCACTATCTGAATATAAGTGAAATAGTATTCATGAATTACCTATCATAGAGCTGGGAACCTAGTAGCTAATAAATGTTAACTGCTCTCTCCTTTTTTTTTTTTTGGACCAGTAACACAGCATCAGCAGGCGTTTTAACAAAACCTTGCTTGAATTTCCACATAGTATTTAATTCAAAGCCTGCTTCTAATTTAGCTGTTTGTAAGTGGAACCTTTTCGTAGAATTCTAAAGATTTTCGTCAGTATAAAATACTGACTTTTATTGGGAAAAAATCTGCTAACTTTGTATGCCACACAAACTTGGTTAGTAATAGATTTCACCTATTAAAGTGATTTTAAAAAATGGTAGATTTGTGACAGTTAAACTCTATACTCTCAAATTTGTGCCAGTTAAAGTTTTAACAATTTGATTGCTATTTTAAAAGATATTGTTAACTATTTTCTACAGTACATTTATTTTTGTTGTTGAGACATTTATTCAGTACTCTAGAATACAAAATAACTTTGGATTTCTAGAAAGTGAATAATTTGGCAGTATATGAAATATAAAAATTATGTGTTTTATAGTATATTTTGATCAAAAGTTATTTGTCCTTCCAATTTGTATATAATTCACTACTTATATATAAGGACAGGGATAGACTCAGATCTTTTGTTTATTCAGATTGGGGACAAGTTAAGATTTAGGGTTGGGATCCAGCTGGGGTGGAGTCCCACCAGTAGATGAATGGGGGCCTCTCTTTTTACTAGGGAAAAGGAGAAAGTGTAACTTTGTTTCACATGAGTTGAATTCATAATTTTTGGAATAACACAGGAACAACCACAAAATAACTTATCAGAACTACTCCTTTTCAATAACTCTGTCTACTCTTCTTATTTATTTCCTTAAGAATAGTGTTTAAAACTAACAAAAAGAGCAAAAAGTTTTCTGTGCATTCTTTCTCAGTCAGAAAATAATTGAGTTTCCTACAGCTTCCAGTAAGTTATTTCAGTAAATATTAAATCTGAGAAGAATTATACAGCTTTTTTTAAAGTAACCCTTTAGAAATTTAATAATTATTAAAAACACAAAAGGTACTAATTATATTATGGTTATTTGACTATGCATATTTCATTGTGTTCTGATTTTTGGAATATATCTTTTATCACAAGGAGAAATAAGACTGCAATCTCATTTTAATATTCAGATTAACTATAATAAGGAACATACAGCCTGCAACTGGAAACTGGAGATTGTAGCTCTGCTAAATAGCTTTGAATACCCATATTTAACCAATTAATTTAGCTACAAGGATTTTTAAAAAGATTTCTCTCATACATAAAAAAAAATAACCATTTGTCCCTACCTAGCAAAGGTTTATACTTAATAACTAATATAATCAATTGAAATTTCCTTTTTTACAAATATGGTATTCACTGAATAGAAAAGAAAAGGAGTGTCATCTGGGCCCACATTTCTATAAGAAAATAAATTATTTTATTTATGTGGTACAAAACACCTGTCCTTTTACATTCTGCATGAGTATTTTTTGGGAAATTGCCAAAAGATGGAAGTGGTCAAGTTAGGACTAAGTCCAGAACTACCCTAAGGAATAAGATTAAAATGTTCCCATCCAAAGTTATCTTTCTTACTGCAGCATCTAAGATATTCACGTTGAAGAATCAGTCATTTGACTAAGCAATACTCTTACTTCTCCTTATCTTTCTAAATGAAGGAAGTCCTAAGTATTTATAGACATGTTGATGAGTATTCATTTATCAAATCATTGATTTTGAAAAGGACTGGTGGCATTAGTACGGTACTCAGACACATGAGGTGTGAATATCGGGTCATAAGGAGATGGAAAATGGGACAGAGGAGAGTCAATAAAATGATCATGAAGGGACACAAATGGGATTAAGACATCATTTGTTTTACAATTTTTGCCTGGACATATCTCAGGAAGTAACACCCTTGTATTGCTGCAAAAGTGAGATTCTTGATGTGTTTTTAGTGGATTCTGCCTTCTTCCACTTCTGACTTATTGGAAAAAACACTTTTGTCTTGAAATGAATGAATAAAGCAAGTGACAGTTCTGTCAAGGAACTCTGTCATGGGGATTAGCAGACTTTCCCAATGAACAAATTACATCAAGGAAACAAGCCACCATTATGCAGGTTCCATAGGTCTGTTTTGTGTATCCTATTGTAAATCTGGCTTGTTATAACAATTGCAGTAATTTCTGTCACATATCCATTATTATATACTTTTAATATGCATTATCTCGTTTAGTACTCACAACAGCAAGAATTGGCATGTCAGTGTCATTTATTACTCAAGGCAGCTCGGTGGACAAGTACTATCTCCCCCCTTCATTTTAACAGGCAAGGAAACCTAGCCTAAACGAGTGCTAATACTTCCCCAAGGATACAAAGCTAATAAGTATATAAGTCAGTATTGAAACCTAGTTGTGTTTCAAGATCCTACACTCTCAAGAGCCCTACTCTAAGTATACTCTTATCTTCTGAAAGAAAACTATGACAATGCAAAAATTGCTGTTATCATTATTTTGAGAAGAATGTTTTGATAATGAAGGCTATGATGGTGATAGAGATTTCCAAAATAGTGTGTCAAATCTTTTCTTAAAATACTAGAAAATTGGCTGAGTGATCAATATCAATTATAGTAGCTAACATTAATGAATATCAGTTATGTTCCAGGTACTATACAAAGCATTTTACATACAAAAACAATGTGAAGTAGATGATTTTGTTTTCATTTTACCACTTAATAAACAGACTCAGAGAGGTCAAATACCCCTTCAATGAAATATGGATCCAGAATTTAAACCTAAATTATTTTGAAATGAAAGTCACTCTTTTCCCATTATGCCATAGTACCACCAAAAGGCATATACTAGTCAGAATCACCTGTGCGGGACATCTTTTAAGAAAACTTGAATTAATCAGAGCTGCAAATTATTCTTGGATAGGAAGACTCAATATTGTAAGGATGCCAATTCTCCCTAAATTAAGCTTTAAATTTAATGAAATTGCAATCAATATTCCAACTGGAAGGCAGAAATAGGTCAAAGAGGTGATACCTATAAGGGAGCAGTTTTCAGCTCACTGTTAGAAAGCATCTTCTATGAGTTAGAATTGTCCAAAAATGGAACAGAATGTGAAATAGTCAACCTTCTGTCACCATAAGAATTCCAATGGAGAATAAATTTACCACCTGTTGAGGAGGCATGCTCAAACAACAGTAGAAAAATTATCGTTTTCTAATAGTATGTTTCTTAGGCACTGTACTATCCATTTTCACCTTTAATCTCATTCAGTTTTCATACTCTACTTATTTTATAGCCATCCAGTATGTTGATATTGGATAAGAACACAGATTGTGTCATCAGGTGGACTTGAGCCTAAATCTCAGGTCTGCTTCTTACCAGCTGCACAACTGTGAGAAACAACTCTTAACTCCCTAGATGTTATTTTCTTAGTCTGCAGAATCGGGATTGTAAGAGCCACCTTATTCTTGTAAGATTAAAATAGTAATATTAGAAGAGAATTAGCACATTACCGGCCACATGTTAAGTCTTAGCAAGTAGGGATTATTACTGTTATTAATAAGGAGAAACTGAATCTTGGATGAATTAAGTGATAAGCAAATATTCAGTATTGAATTAATCATAATCTAAGATCCTATGAATTTGTGGAATTATAATTAACTTGTCCCATTCTTACAATTTTACAAAAACATGACGTAGGGAGTTCCAGTTGTGGTGCAGCAGAAATGAATCCAACTGGTATCCATGAGGATGCAGGTTCAATCTCTGGCCTTTCTCAGTAGGTCGGGGATCCAGTGTTGCGGTGAGCTGTGGGGTGGGTCGCCGACGTGGCCCAGATCCCACATTGTGGCTGTGATGTACACGGGCAGCTGTAGCTTGGATTCTGCCTCTAGCCTGGGAATGTCCATATGCTGTGGGTGCGGCCCTTAAAAAAAAAAAAGGTAATTAGAAAGATTTGATGCTATGTGATGTCTACGTATTACCTAATTATACATTATCACCTAATTTAATGGTGCATGAACCAATTTCAAGTTTTAAGATCTATTTAAAGAAAGGAAACAAAAAATAAGAAACTTAAAAGCAGGCAACTCATCATATGATTTACCTATTTAAGATCTAAAGTTTCCTAAGAGAATGGAAAAAAAAATGTATATATTTAAGGTTGGGGGAGATAACTCAACACCCCAATGAATGTTATAGAAGTTACTGTTTCTTCTTTGACTCAGTAGGATGAATAGAAATCTCAGAAGTTTATGTAAAAACTTTCCAGGAGACAAATCATGCTCTCTATTGGGAATGCTTCAAAACTAGGGTTGCTAGAAGAAGGTAGATAAAAGCGGTCTGAAGAGATTGGTTATAGCCACATTATGAAACAAGTAATATTCAATATCTTATAACCAAGTTAAGATTCACCAGTGGCAGACCTTTCTAGGACCCTGATGTTTAGTGAGCATTATTAAACTTTCATTTTCTGTGTGTTTTCTCCATTGAACCTGGGTATATGTATGCTTTATTTAACATGGATTGAAACTGATATATAACCTGAGAGACTTGTAGGCTGATAGAGGATGATTTAACCAGCCTTCATTCAATAAGAAAGAAATAAGGGAAAGATATTAATAGCTAAATTTCCTAGAGAGAAGTTATGGCTGGAGGACCAGACTGTGACAATTTTCCTGGCATAGACAATTTTCTGGACAAAGCTAGACAAAGAACAGGCAGGATGAGGACAGAGGCCAAATGCAATTACAAGTTAAATTTTAACAACTATGAAGAACAAACCCAATCGTCAGTGGGCTTAACCAGCAATAAGTAGCCAAATAAAAGGTTTTCTAAAAATTATATCAGATATAAGTGATTTTCCAACAAGTAATTCTTTAAAAAAAAAAAAGCAACACAGTTTTATTGAGGTATAATTGGCATACAATAAACTACATATACTTAAGTGTACAATTTGATAAGTTTTGACATATATAAGTATACCTGAAAACACCTGCACAGTCAAGATAGGAAGCAAATCTACCACTCTTGAAGGTTTCCTCCCGACCCTTTCAGTCCCACCCCTCTCCTTCTCACCTCTAGTTAGTCCAGCTCCAAAACTAACAAACCACTGACCTGATTTCTTATTATAGATTATAGTTGACCCTTGAAAACATGGGTTTAAACTGCAGGGATATACTCCAACACGAGAATTTTTTCAGTAAATGCATACTACAGTACTACACTACCTGCAGATGATTGAGTCAGAGGATGCGGAACCTGTTACAGAGGGTGGAGTATAAAGTGATACTCAACTGTACAGGGATATGGCACCCCTAAACTGAGTTGTTCAATAGTCAACTGTAGTTTGCATTTTCCAGAGTTTTACATAAACAGAATCATAGTGGATTTCTAGTGGTGAGTGTTTTTTCACTCAGCATAATTATTTTCATAGTCAAACACGTTAACTGTATCAGCAGTTCTTCACTGTTGAATAGCATTTTATTATTTGAATATAGCACAATTGTTTTCTCCATGTACCTGCTGATGGGCATTTTTTTTCCCCAGTTTCGTCCATTAAAATAAAAGCTGCTGTAAATATTTGAGTGCATGTCTTTGTATATATAAAAACATGCACTTTGTCTTTATGGTCATGCTTTCCTGTCTCTAGGTGCAATAACTAGGAATGAATGTCCAAATCTTATGGGATAATTGGTATATTTTCCCTTTTTTTAAGAAACTGCCTGGAGTTCCCTTCGTGGCTCAGTGGTTCACAAATCCGTCTAAGAACAATGAGGTTGCAGGTTCCATCCCTGGCCTTGCTCAGTGGGCTAAGGATCTGGTATTGCTGTGAGCTATGGTGTAGCTGCATACGCGGCTCGGATCCCGCGTTGCTGTGGCTGTGGCGAAGGCCGGTGGCTGCGGCTCCGATTAGACCCCTAGCCTGAAAACCTCCGCATGCCGTGAGTGTGGCCCTAGAAAAGACCAAAAAAAAAAAGTTTGATTAAGTACAATATTTTCTGCTTATGTTTTTGGTGTCAAATCTAAAGAATTTTTGTTTAATTCTAACACAAGATTTTTTTTTCTATGTTGTCTTTAAAATGTTCTGTCATTTTAGATTTTATATTTAAGTATATGATCCATTTAAAGTTAACTTTTTTATATTTTGTAAGGTATATATAGAAGTTCTTTTCTAACATATACAAATATAAAATTTTTATAGTACTATTTTTGGAGAAGACTACGTCTTTTCCACTGAATTGCTTTTGAAGCATCAAAATTCAGTTCCCTATACATGTATTGATGTATTTCTGTTCCATGATCAATATCTCTCTGTCTGTGCCAATACACATTATCAAGACAATATCTTGGTTAATGAAGCTTTATATATAGTTTTGAAATTAGGTAGTTTAGTCCAAAAACTTCTTTCTAAAGTTGTTTTGGATATACTAGGTCCTTTACGTGAATTATAGATTCAGCTTATCAATTTCTACAAAAAGTTACTTAAGATTTTTAATGATATTGCATTTAATCTATAAATCAGTTTGATGAGAATTTATGTTAAGAATATTGAATCTCTTAACTCAAGAATACAGTGTATCTCTTCGCTTAGATCTTAATTTCTTCTTAGATCTTAATTCAGTTTTCAGTATACGTTGTTTAACACCTTTGATCAGATTTATCACTATTTTATGTTTCTGATATTTTGTTTAATGGCATTGTTTTTTAAAATTTTAATTTCCCGTGGCTCTTTGCTAGTATATATAAATGTACTAGTTTATTGGTCTTATATCCTAGAATCTTGTGAAACTCATTTAATATTTCAGTGGTTTTTGTTTCTAGTTTCAATAAATTGTCTACATAGATGTTTATATTGCCTAAATAAAGACAATTTAATTTCTTTCTTCCCAATCTGGATGCCTGTAATTTATTTTTTTACATGATATCATTATTTAGAAACTCAAGTACACTGTTGGAGAACATTCTTGCCTTTTCTAATCTCAAGGGAAAAGCATTTAGTCTTTATTAGGTATAATGCTATCTGTAAATTGTTAATAGATAATCTTTATCAAGTAGAGGAAGTTCCCTTCTATACCTAGATTGTTGAGAGACTTTATCAGAAATGAATATTGAATTTTGTCAGATGCTTTTTCAGTATCTATTGAGATGGCTGTATGGTTTTTTATTTTTTTGGTTATTAACATGGTGAGTTACATTGATTTTTTAAAAATGTTCATTCTTGAGATAAGCCCCAATTGGTCATGACATATTACCATTTTTATATATTGTTAGATTCCGTTTGCTAACATTTAAAAAAATTTTGTTCATTTTGTTTGTGTTTATATGTTATATAAATTGAATACTATGTTTATAAGGGAAACTGATCTAGAGTTTTCTTTCCCTGTAATTTATTTGTCTGATTTTTGTATCGGAATAATGATGGAATCACAGAATGAGTTGTGAATGTTTTTATGTTTTATCTTGTGGAAGAGTTTGTGTAAAACTGGTATGATTTATTCCGTAACTGTTTAGTAGAATTCAGCAGCCATCAGGTGTGGAGTTTGCTTTATAGGAAAGTTTTCTTTTCTGGGGAGGAGGGATGCACAAAGGGGAGTTCCCAGGATAGGGGTCGAATCGGAGCTGTAGTTGCAGGCCTATACCACAGCCACAATGTGGGATCCGAGCCACAACAGCTCTCTGCAACATTGGATTCTTAACCCACGGAGCCAGGCCAGGAATTGAACCCGCATCCTCATGGATACTATTTGAGTTCATAACCTGCTGAGCCACAGAGAGAGCTCCAGGAAAGTTTTAACTATAAATTCAATTTCAATTTATTTAGGATATTGGATAATTTATTATTTTTATTTCTTCTTGAATGAGGCTTGTAATTTATTTCTTTGTCCATTTTATCTAAATTGTTGGATAGATTATTTTATAAATGTTATTTAGATCACACTGTTATGGTTTATAGTTTGCTAGTTTTCTATGTCCCTTCTTCTTTCCTCTTTACTTGTTCTATCAATTATCATGAATGAGATATTTAACCTTCAACTACAATTATGAATTTGTCTATTTCTCCTTGAAATTCTATCAGTGTTTTTTTCTTTACATATTTTAAAAGTCTGTTATTGGGTATAAAAATACTTAGTATTGCTGTCTAGGCTTGACTCTTACTGTTATGAAATTAAATTCTTTATACCTAATGATATTCTTGTTCTGAAATTTACTTTGTCTGACATTAACAGAGGCACTCCCTCCTGCTTTCTTTTAACTATATTAGCATAGTATATATTTTTCCATCATCTTACACTTAATATGTTGGCCTTTATATTTAATGTAGGTTTCTTTAAGCAGCATATACTTGTTTTGTAATCCAGTCTGACAATCTCTGTCCTTTAGTTGAAGTATGTAGAGATTTTCTATTTAATGTTGTTATTAATATGCTATATTAAATATTTTGTTATTTTTTTTGTTTGTCCCATTATTCTACCTTTTACTCTTTTCTCCCTTTCTTATTTTTTTACTCTCCCTCTCTCATTTGTTGTTTATTAGCTATAACTCTTTGCTTATTATTTTAGTGTTTGTATTAGATTTTGTAATACATCTTCCACTCATCATAGTTTTACTTTCAAATGATATCACACCACTTCTCATATAGAATAAGAACCTTAACATAGTATACTTTGATTTCTTCCTTCTGGGATTAGTGCTTTTCTCCTCATCATTGGTCTTGTTCTCCTTATTTTCATGCCTGGTAATTTTTTGTTTGATGCTAGACATTGATGATTTCATCTGTTAGAGTGCTGGATATTTTTATATATAAATATTCTTGATCTTTGTTGTGAGTTGCAGTTCAGTTACTTGGGAACTGATGTTTTTGTCTTGCTTTTTAAGATTTGTCAGGTAGGGCCAAAGTCTAGAGCTGATGATCCCCCACTACTGAGGTGAGACCTTACTGAATTTTTAAATCAATTTTCCCTGAATTGGGAGGTATTCCAGTCTGCTAGGGGGAAGAGGTACTAGTTCTAAACCTATAGTATTGTTTTATCTAAATTTTTCAGGTATCTTTTTTCCAGTCTTTGGTAGTTTCCTTTATATGCATGCAGTGATCAGTATTCTTCTGGAAACGTAAAGGGAGATAGTGCACAGATCTCTAAGAACATTCCCCCCTGCCCCGACCCCCATGTAGCTCTCTCCACTCCATTATTCTATGTTACTAATTCTAGCTGCCTTAGTCTCCCTGGTCTGTCAGCTCCACTCAACTTAGGAAGTCTGCGAGACTCCACCTGAATTCTCCCTCCCTGTACCACTCCCTTCAAATTTTTTCAAGGCAGTAAACTAGGGTATTTTTATGGCTAATCTTGTTTCCTATCTCCTGGTAATCATTTTTGGTAAAAATTATTATTTTGTATATTTTAATCCTTTTTTTTTTTCAGATGAGAGGGTACATATGGTTCCCATTATGCTGTCTTTGTCAGAAATGGAAATTGTCATTGCTATTAAAAAATTTTTAATGCTGTTTTCCAGGGAAGAATGTGAGAGGAAAGTTCCAAACATCCTCTAAGCATTTTATCTTATAACAACTAGAACTTGGCACTGCCCACTGAGGCTCAGCAGATTAGGGGCCTTACATTATGTCTCTGTGAGGATGCAGGTTCGATCCTGGCCTTTCTCAGTGGGTTAAGGATCTAGCATTGCCGCAAGCTGCAGTGTATGTTGCAGATATGGCTCAGATCCAGTGTTGCTATGGCTGTGGTGAAGGCCTCAGCTGCAACTCTGATTAGACCCTTGGATTGGAAACTTCCATATACCACAAGTGTGACTATAGAAGTAGAAAACAAACAAGCAAATTAAAAAAATAACTAGAACTTGTAATTTAATCAACTTTGATATATTAGCAACCAGAGAGAGATGTAGTTAAGTCAGATCTTCTATTTATTATCTATTACTATGAATTTCTTAAACTATATTAACTTGAATGCAAATGTGACATAGTTTGACAAGGAAGTAATTTGTATTAATTTTTAAGATGGAAGAATTAGATGGTTTGACTGAGCCACTAGTTAGTTCTTTAACTGCCCATTTGGTCTACAGTTTACGTGATAAAAATGTTGAGCTTGGTGAAGCCTGAAGAATTATCAAAAGTAATGTATATTAGGGAAGGCCCAAACAATTCTGATCCTAAATTATTCTTTTCCTTTCATTTTCTGAGGAAAACATAAAGTATCAATTTTTTTTAGTCTTTTTTTTTTTTACAGCTAAACATTTACTTCAGAATATATTTTCCACTGATGTCTTTTTCTGCTCCTTATTGTAAAACTGTAGGTCATAATTACCCATATAAAATGTCCCAGCACTCTGATTAGCCAGAAGCTATTCCAAGGATCTTCCTTTCTAGATCCCTACCTTTCTCATCGCTTATCCCCAGGATCTCTCCCATTCTCTGCCACTGAGGAATTATGTATTCCTTAATAATCTGCTTAAATTTTTACTAGGCCTATTCCCCCAAGGACCTGCTCTTCCCACCCCTGAATATGCCCCATAGATACTGACTTTCCATCTTTTCTGCCCACAAACCTTAGTCAATGCTTCTGGCTAAGGTCAGTTTCTGTAAAGACAGAGTGAATGGAACAGTGAGTAAAGTCAAAATATTAAATATTATCTATCCCTGGGAGCTCCTGTATGTTTTGTTATAAACAAAGAGAAACAGATTAGAATAAAATTTTCTCAAACATGCTAACATATATAGTTTCTCAAATAAAATTGAGACAGGTTTTTTTTTTTTTTTAAGCGAAATAAAATACTGTCAGGGAGTCCATTCTCATTGCAAAGTAAAATGTTTCACAGTGCCTGTGTACAGAAAACCTCTCCCAACTGCACTTGTTACTGATTCCATTTGACAAGTGGCTGCTTCTCGATAATTACTGTACAAACCATTACTTCCAAAATAAATTAAACTCTCATCACTTTATCCTGCTCTTCTACATTCATTAATGAGTATCTTGTAAAATAGGTGGCTGAACCTGCATTAGTAAGTGCAGAGACTTATATTAAAAGATTGCGCTTTTGTATATCTTTTGTCTTTGAGAGCTATGTTTGGTTCATCTGCAATAAGTCTAGGGACATTTATAGGGTAGAGGCGGAGTGGAGCTAAATTCTAAATTCAAAGGAGATTTCTAATTCATTTTTATTTAATCATCTTTGAATTTAGTTAATAAAATATATATTCTTCTTATAAGGCCGATTTCAGCAGTTAAAAAATTGGTCCATCTGTGAAACATACAATGCTTTATATTCTCTTGATTTTTTGCTAAGTAGAGCATCTGCTCATATTTGAGAGGCAGACCCCTTTACATGGGGCTTACATGGAGCTGAGATATGGCAAAACTAAAAAGAATTGTGTTTTGTTTTGAAACTTGATCGTAAATGTGGTGATTGGCATTTGATTATCAGTGCATCTGTCTGAACATGTCTTCAATTTTCTTTTGCTTTAAGAGATTTTTAATGGTTTCAAACTGAGATCAACATTACATAGTAAATATTTATTAATAGCATTAGTTTCTCTGAATGCTAATAAACTTTTGTTTTAGAGCTTTTTATTGATAACAAAATGTGCTTTTTTTGGCTGATGATAAAATATACATTTCTGATCACCAAATGAAATTTTCAAACCCATTTACCATTCCCAAGTAATTAGAACGTATGTGTGTTATTGTTCTAACATTGAACTACTTATTGATTTTTAGTATGATTGATCAATTGGGACCTTCATTCAACAAACTTTTATTGAGTAATAGTGGAGTACTTGGTTTTGTGCTAGGTGCTGTATTAAAGATGCCATTTTATTCTGATTTCAAGGTACACATCACATTAAAAGTGCAGTGTTTTTGAAGCATTTTTGCTGTAGATATTCCCTCCTCTGCTTCTTCCTCATTGCAATCAACTCTCAGAAAATATAATGGCAGATCCTGATATTGACTGGCTGTACATTTTATTTTATTTTTTAAAGTTTTATTGAAGTATAGTTGGTTTACAATGTTGTGATAATTTCTGTGGTACAACATAGTGATTCAGTTATACATATACAAGCATCCCATTCTATTTTATAGCAAATACTAGATGTGTTTACCAAAAGTTACATGAAGATACTGTCTTTGTTTTTAGCATTGCCCCAAATTTTCTCACCTTATTCTGTAAATAACCTTGCCTCCAGAGATTTTAGAATTACTGCCATAAGACCCCAAAGCAAACAATTATTCTCCAAGACAGTTCTGATATGAGATATAATGTCTCGAAAGAGTCCCTGACAAATAGCCGGACCAACCTGACAGTGTAAAATGGAGCACTTTTAGAAAAGCCTAGATTTTTTTATTCTTTTTAAAAAATAAAACCTCTTCTCTGCAAAAAAATATATTATAAGGTAAGGTATGTATATTTTTTGGTAAATTTCATTTGTGAGCTCTCAGATAGCCCTGGGTGACTTCATTTACCTCATCTTAAACATAAAGAAAATGTTTCAAAATATTTATTCACTTATCTATGGTCACCTTATAATTTATAATATTAATGCCAGAACTCAAAATTCCTGGTTCTCTGAGATGGCCTGATGTTAGAAAATAGTGGCAATACTCTTCAATTTTCTTTCATAAATAATGTCGGTATTCATTCTTTTTTACCCATAACTTTTATTTCATCCTATGTTCTACATCTGGTCTTCACTTACCTTCATTTCTCATACTATATGTTGTATCTAGGATAATTCCTACCTAATCTATTCCTGACACCTTCTGTCTATATCATCTCACAGGTAACCAAGTAAAATAATCTCTCCATTTAAAATACAAACTACATACAATTTTTAAAATTCTCTTATTAATTTGGAAAGAGAATTGTTTTTTGTTTTTCTTTTTGTTTTTTTGTCTTTTTTCCTTATCTAGGGCCGTACCCGTGGCATATAGAGGTTCCCAGGCTAGGGGTCTAACAGGAGCTATAGCTGCAGGCCTTCTCCATAGCCACACCAACATGGGATCCAAGCCACGTCTGCAACCTACACCACAGCTCACAGCAATGCCGGATCCTTAACCCACTGAGTAAGGCCAGGGATTGAACCCACAACCTTCGGATTCGTTAACCACTGAGCCACGACGGGAACTCCTGGAAAGAGAATTGTTAATGCTTATATTTTCTTCCATGGTATGACATTATAGTCCAGAAGACAGTTTTCTCACACCTTAAGGGAATAAAATGGTAGTCAGCGGTCATTGGGAAGTTAATCTAATTCAAATGCAACTGGAGCCTTAAAAGAAATTTGTGAGATAACAAATTCTTTCAAGATATGTCATAAGTATTGTTTATGTTGGTCAAATCATATTGTAACATAAGAACAGAGAATAAAAAATCCTTTGCACTGGGAATAATTAATCCTTTACTTACCAGTTTTGTAAATTCAGAGAAATTTAGGATGTTGATAAATTGGAAGGTATTATTGCAGACAGCCTAGTTCAGTGACTTTACAAGACAGATATTTTTTGACTGCTCTGATGCTTAGATTTATCTTGATTTCAATCCAAAATTCTCCCTATTATAATATTTTCCCATGGGTCCATTGCTTCTTCTGAAGCAATGTAGAAGATCTGACACATAATTTTGAATAAAATAAATAAGAATAAATATTAGGTCTACATGATTTTTTTTCTTCATTCTGAACAATTGTAGTGCCTTTACCAGGGTCAGTGACAATTTTATAGGCCCTCTTCTATCACGGTGAATTCTAGTGGGTGTCTTGGTCTTGTGAATTCCTTCTGAAAATAAGGTACCTAGTTCTGTTGTGATTATGTAGATAATGCTGATTAGCAATAATTACATCTTATAATTAATACAAAATATTTTCTCAAATACAAAGTAAGGCCATTTGTTATAGTAACTGAAATGACCGGTTTTTAATAAACTCAGTTTTCTTAGCTCTACAATAATGTTGCTGAACAAGATGGTTTATAGAATTTTCTAATTCTAAAATTCTTGGAAGCAATTTGGTAATAATCACCTTTATTTTCTGCAGACTTCCTAAGAGAGATTTCTATGTCTACAATCCAAATGACAATAAAAATGTAGAACAAAATAAACCTAAATGTGGCAAACTGCTAGATACCTTTTTTTTTTTTTTAAAGCAAAGCCAATCCATTAATAAATAACCTGAGGTAGTTGTTCAGCCAGTCACTGAAACACCTATCATCTAATCCTTATGTCTCCTGAGGGCTAAGCATATTCATTTGGAGTCATCACAATGACAAGTATAAGACAGATAATACTTTCATAACTTTCAAAATTAGAAAACTGAAACTTGGTTTCTTTCTCAAATCACACAACCTATAAAACAGAGTTAAAAATCTGAGTCTGTTTGTTATTATCACACAAAATTAAGATATATTTTGTCTATGGCTACCATATATAGTAACCTAAAATGAAACTCAAAGCAATAAACTAAATCTTCTTTGATATGTCTTGCTCTTAGGAATTCATTCTAGCTCCTCCTTAAAGTCCTTTCTAATCCTCCTAATTCAGTCTGCTCCCTCTGATTCTCTATGACACATTATCTAAAGCACTTCTGTGGCTTTCAGCTTACTCTGCTTTACACTATAGATATATATACACTTGTCTAAATATCCCTGTGATAATGTACACCCCTCAAGGGCAGAAACTATATTTTAATCATCACGATGTCAAAAAAAAGATCTAACTCAGCTCTTACACAGAACAGATATTTTATAAATATTTCTTGAAATGAATTGATTTGAATGAAAATGAATTAAGTACCACATTTTTTAGCCTTTAAGTCTGAGTGATGAACTGAATTGTTAGAGATGTCTGCTTAGGACATCTAAGAGATTTCTGCTTAGGAGATTAAGCAGAAATTAATTTCTTATCTTTCGAGCATGCAGAAAATGATAATCTCATAATAATTATAAGACATTGTTTGGAAATCATTGCAGCATGTAATTTGTCTAATTTACTTTCACAAACGTGTTTATTAACATATATGGTTTGAGTTGTGGTTTTTGCTTGTCTTTTTTTTTTTTTTGCTAAGTTTTCACTTAAGTTTCTGAGAATATTGATGAACAATGTAATCAGTCAATTTTTGGAAGCTTGGAAAGATCTTTTCCTTAATCTTGTTAAACTTTACAAATTGAGAGGAACTGTTGGCAATTTTAGGATTAAGTTTACCTTAATTTCATTAAAGCAACCAAAACATTTTTATCGAGCATCTGATATGTACCATTTACTGTACGAGGGACTGAAAATATACAGAGAATGAGAATGAGCTTTCCTGCAGTCAAGCTGCTCCTAGTAAAGTGAACATTAAGGACTGAATATTTGTGTCCTTCTAAAATTCATATGTTGAATTCCTAATCACCACTGTAGTGGCATTAAGGATGTGGGGCCAGGGTGGTAAATAGATCATGATGGGGAGCTCTCATGAATGGGATTTGTGTCCCCATAAAAAGAGACAGAGCTTGCTCAGGTTCTCACTGCTCTTTGCCTTGTGAGGTTACAGTAAGTTGATGGCTAAGAAGAGGGATCTCACCAGACATTAAATTGGCCAGCACCTTGATCTCAGACATTTTTGCCTACCATCTTTCTAGATCTTGGGACTTTTCAGCTTCTATAATCATGTAAACCAATTACCAATTCTTTATAATAAATCTGCACACACACATGTATGTATGGATGCATACATATATATGTATATGAATACATACATGTATAGTTCTTATTAAATCTCTCCTCTGGAGAAACCTGATTAATATACCCACCCACATCCACTTACTAGCTAACTCTAAATTAGCCTACTAAAAGGCATAATGCTTGCTATTTAAATGCAGCTTCAAAAGCCCTTCTGCACAGAATTTCTGGAGTTGTCACTGGTCACAAGGACTGTGTTAATTAGTGTATAACAGTATCATGAACTTGAGAATACTTTATATTCCTTAAATACAGAATTAATTATTCTTTAAATATCCGACTTACCCTGATTCTGCTTCTACTGTTACATATTCCCTAAATGCAGAATGGGAAAGTGTCTCTCTTTGATTCCTCTTAGATTTTGCACTGACAAATAGGGGAAGCTCACAAAAATCAGCATTAGAATTCCCTCAGTAACTTTGTATCAGCTTATCTTTCCTCAGAGGCAAAAAAAAAAAAAAAAGGTGACCTATTTGTTAAGTCTATTGTTCATTTTCATACATGTAGCACTAATTAACATTGAAATAGCTCCACCTCCCTCCTTCTAACCTTGGTAAGAACTGGGTATTAAAATAACGTCGTCCAACTATAGTCAGCGAGCAGCTTCAGGATAGAAATTATGCTGTTGATGCCCAAGGTATTTCAACAGTGAAAATGTACTCTACTGAAGTTTCTGTGAGTCATTTATGATTTCAAGTTGATAGTGTAATGCTGAGTTTTTATAAGGTAACTTATAAGCAAGCACATTAAAAAGAGATACTCATAAACCAAATTACCCTTCATGAGATAGGCTGTCACGTCTTGTATACTGTGTTTTGCTCCTTATGCCAAAATACTTGGTTGGAGAAACTAAATAGAAGGATTTGGTGAAGGAACTTCTGGCTTTTTTTCATATGGTAATTCTTTTTTCACTGGGAAGTGATGAAGTGGATAACCTGACAAGGGGGTTGGGGTTTCTATGTATAGTCCTTCAAGAACTTAATTTGTTAAAAATTATGCCAAAGGAAGGATTGTAAACAAAGAGTAGTTTATAAAATGCACATATTTAAAATCTGAGTCTGGAAAAATTATGCATGCAATATACTTCGTAATATTTCTATTAGAGAATAGAGGAAGCGTGCTTCTCAGTACCCCAAAGAAGGGAAAAAGTTATAATTAAATGTCATCACTATCGATTTAATTGGTTTTCAAAGAGGGGGTCGGTCCACCTCACCTCTTAGAAGCAGACATCAGGTCATGCCACAGAACTTGGTCATGCCTGAGCCTCTGATTGTGCATGTTCCGACCAAGAAGGCACATTTCAACTGTCTGGGCTTTAAAAACAAAAGAAATTCCATCAGTGAGACATCAGAGCAGTCTGAGTGTTATTTAAAATTATTTTCAGAGAAAATAGAAATAAAAGAGTCTTTGTTGAAAAACCTCCTGAATGATTTCTGACACTTCGACTTTTGAATTTTTTATATCAGAGCTAAAAAAAATGAGTTTATAAATTCAAGTCCAGAAAGTGGGAAGTAATATCTCTTTGTTAATGAAAGTCCCTAAAATACCAGGACTCTCAAACCAAGTTCTGCACAAAGTGATTTCTCTAGATTTGGTGAACAGAATTTCCCCTTGTGGTGGAAAAAATTTAAAACTTTTTTTAAAAAAATGAAAGTCAATAAAGAATGGGCCTTAACATTTATTGATGTGTAGTTCAAAAAGTTTCTCATATTATCTAAATATATATCAAGAAAGTTTTTTTCAAACCACTGCTTAATGGGAATACAAATTAGAGAATCTGAGATTTTCCTCAACATGTAGAAATTTCATTTGGCATTTAAAAGAACAGTTAGATGGCTTTCAATATTATTGATAGGGATGGAGTAGGCACAGGTAGTTTTAGACGTTCCAATAAAGGACCACAGATAATGAAGGAAATCTAGGGGACTTTGGGAGATCACTGTAAGTAAATAAATTGCAGAAAAAAGCCATCAGAACAAGGTAGGCTTGCTTGACCAGTGTAAGTGCGAGAATTGCCTTGGGTTGTTGGGTGGGGGATGGGATTAGGCCTGCATTCCAATTCAGACCAGGGGCAAGAGTTTCAGGACCTCCCGTCTACTGATTTGAATACACACCTTTCCGGACACCAAGGAGGAGCTGCTACTCCCAGAAAGGAGCAGGTGGGCTTTTCCAGTCATCCTGGCTCACTCCCCCTGGATGATAAAGCTGTAGCCCACCTGATCCTCAGGGCAGAGCTTCCTTGACTGCCTGCTTGCATCTCTCACAAGCGTCCTATCCTAGTAAAGCTATTTCTTGCCTATCACTTTGTCTCTCGCTGAATTCCTTCTGCGGGGAGACATGAAGAACCTGAATCTCAGTGAGTCCAGACACAGGGTGAGTGATCTAATTTAAAACCGTGGGTTTAAGTCCCAATCTGGGTTTAGGCTGGTTTCAGGTCCCAGCACATGGGTTCAAGTCCCAGTCTGTGTTTTGGCCAGGTTCAGAACATTAATACTGTCAGTTTCACTATTATAAAATTTCATCTATATCTGGAGAGATTTCTTTTTATTGTCAACCGTCAGCAGTTGCCTACTGTTTTAGTTTTAAGATCCTGCTGCATTTTATACCTTCAGACTGAAGTGTGTCATTGCCTTCATTTGGTTCACTTCAGTTCAGAAAGTGTACCTGAGCATCAGCTGTGCTTTGGGGTCTGTACTGGAAACAACGGCTTATTATCATTATTATTATTATTATTATTATTATTAAAGTATAGTTGCTTCAAATTCTGTTGTACAGCAGAGTGACCCAATCACACACAATCCCTGTGCTGTACAGTAGGGACCCATTGCCTTTCCATTCGAAGTATACAGTTTCCATCAAGAAACCCCCCAAATGTCCATCTATCCCACTTCCTCCCCCTTTCCCCCTGGGAACCCCAAGTCTTCTTTCCTTGGCCATGATCTCTTTCTGTTTTTTTTAGATAGGATCATCTGTTCCATATTTTAGATTCCACAAATAAGTGATATCATATGGTATTTGTCTTTTTCTTTCTGGCTAACTTCACTTAGTATGAGAATATCTAGTTCCATCCGTGTTGCTGTAAATGGCATTAGTTTGTCTTTTTTATGGCTGAATAATATTCTGTTGTATCTGTGTACCACATCTTCTTAATCCATTCATCTGTCAATGGACATTTAGGTTGTTTCCATGCTATCGTGAATAGTGCTGCAGTGAACATAGGGGCGCATGTATCTTTTTCAATGAAAGTTTTGTCCGGCCATATGCCCAGCAGTGGGAATGCTGTATCATACGGTAGTTCTACATTTAGTTTTCTGAGGTACCTCCATACTGTTTTCCATAGTGGCTATACCAATTTATATTCCCACCAACAGTGAAGGAGGGTACCTTTTTCTCTACATCTTCTCCAGCATTTGTTATTTGTTGTCTTGTTTAATTATGGCCATTCTGACTGGTGTGAGGTAGTACCTCATTGTAGTTTTGATTTGCATTTATCTAATTAATGATTTTGAACATTTTTTCATGTGCCTGTTGGCCATCTGTATGTCTTCTTTGGAGAAATGTCTGTTTAGGTCTTCTGCCCACTTTTCAGTTAGGTGGTTTGTTTTTTGTTGTTGTTGAGTTGCAGGAGTTGTTTGTGTATTTTGGAGATTAGGCCCTTGTCTGTTGCATCACTGGCAAAGATTTTCTCCCATTCTGTGGGTTGTCTTTTTTTAATGGTTTCCTTTACTGTGCAAAAGCTTTTGAGTTTAATTAGGTCGCACTGGTTCATTTGTGTCTTTATTGTCATTTTTCTAGGAGGTGGATCAAACAAGATGTTGCTATGATTTATGTCAAAGAGCGTTCCGCCTGTGTTTTCCTTTAGGAGTTTTAGAGTATCTGGTCTATATTTAGGTCAAAACAAGGGCTTTGAGTCTAGCCTTTCCTCAGTCCTACACGGGAGAGATAAAGCCTGTGTTCACCAACAACAGAAGTGCAATTTGAAAAAAAGAAGCACTCAGGGAACATAGCAGGACAAATGTCTCTGCTTCTATTTAAGCTGGGCTTAAAATAGTGAATAAGATTTTCTCAACTGCTTTGCCCGTTTTTCTCACCATACCTTCCTACTATCCATTCTCCTAACTGTTAGATTTCATGTTATGATGAATATAAGATTATGCCCTTCCCTGCTTACATTCTCTCATGGCTCCCTATTGCACTTAGAATATCTAGTGTACACTTCATGGCATCAGGGCCCTCCAAGATCTGGTTTGGTCTTCCCTGACTCATCTTACCTGGCTTCCTGCTCTGTGCCAATTGCCTAGCTTTTCTCTTCTTCACAGTTGAAGCCCAAACCCAGCAGGCTCTGGCATCTACTGTTACCACTGCGTGGAATACCCCCCACCCCCGCCATCCTTTAATAGATTGTCCCTTCTCCTCATTCAGCTAGCAGCATAAGTGCCACCTTCTCAGGAGGCCTTTCTGGACCTTGCTGTTTAAACACTCTCTAAAATACCACCCTGCCTTATTTTCGTCCTAGCATTATCTGAAAATGCTGTACTTACTTTTTTATGGTCAGCCCTAACCACAGCTAAGCCCAGGGAATGTCACCTTTGAGAGAGAAGGAGCCTCAATTGTCATGTTCGCTATATATTTTAGAACAGGCAGGGCCTGGTGTCCCTTAGAAGTTCAATAATCTTTGTTGAACAAATGAATTATGGCCACTACATTTTCAGATTCTTTCTCTATTTTAAATAATAGTGAAAAAATCTGGTTGAATTTCTCTTTGTACAAGTAAGAGTACAATGCAATTTTACCAGCATAATGGTCAATTCTTAAAAGAAAGACAAATCTAAGATAATAAAAAGTAGAGAAAGTGTTCATGGTGGCTATTCCTTGGAGACCCTGCCCAGTACTTTGGCCTCTCATGGTGCTAAATTCACAAATGTAAGAAAAATTAAAAACAAATTACCTCTTCCTCTTTTTATGTTTTCAACAGTACCATTGTCTTTGAGTGTTCCCCAAAGGGGGTACATAGGGTCAGTTTGCACATAACTAGCAAGGTTTTAACATAATTCAGTTTTGTTGCAATCTTCTCTTTATGGGAAGGCTCACATTCCAATATTATTAAAAATGCAAACCAATAAGACATGAAATGGCTTGCTTATTGCTAACATTTATGCAAAACCACTTAAAATGTTAAAAAATATTAATCTCCTACCCTATGTAGCAATTAATGCTGCACAGATGATGACAATTGTTTTTTCCACTGGAAAATCACCAGCAATCCATATTCTCTTCTTCTGCTTAATTAACACAACTATATATATATCCTTCAAAGTCACAGGAAACTGGTATAATTGCTTTTGTAAATTCAACCAGTCTCCAATGAAGAACAGATTGCTAAATTAAATGCAAGTAATTTGAAGCTTTAAAAAAAATCAGGAATATAGGCATTCTTGCCCCTGTATAGTAAAGTATGGGGTGATACAAAGGTCAGAGAAAGAAAAGAAAAAGGTAAGAATTCCTAG
>PVHT020000141.1:17569751-17642251 GCA_004024745.2 Catagonus wagneri
GCCCTTGCTCAGTGGGTTAACGATCCGGCGTTGCCGTGAGCTGTGGTGTAGGTTGCAGACGCGGCTCGGATCCTGCGTTGCTGTGGCTGCGGCGCAGGCCAGTGGCCACAGCTCCGATTAGACCCCTAGCCTGGGAACCTCCACATGCCGCGGGTGCGGCCATAAAACCCGCGGCCATAAAATGACAAAAGGCAAAAAAGAAAAAAAAGAATTCCTAGACCTGTTTTGATTCTCTGTTGAGATATTAGGTACTTTTTAAAGAACATTTGTCAAGAAGACATGTTATATAAAATAATTATACTTTATAATCAGACACAATATTGTTGATAACAGATGTGTACTGAATTGATTTGGAATCAAAGGTGTGGGTGTGGGTGTGGGTGTGGTGTGTGAATGTGGAAAATAGCCTTAAAGTTTATAAAAGTCAGAGGAAAATAAGGATTGCAGAAATAAGGTGGGAAATAACTTTCTTGATTTTTCACCTATTTATTTTTAGCTAGAGACGATAAGAGAGGACAGTGAAGGAGTGGGAAAGGAGAAAGGCAGAAAAACAGAGAATCAGAGATGAGGAGATAACACATACAATCAACCCTCATTATTCATGAATTCTGTATTTGTGAATTTGCCTACTTGCTAAAATTTACTTGTAACCCACAATTCAGTATTCTAGGCACTTTGATGATCATTCTCAAACACACACAGATGAGAGCAGTGAAAAATTTGAGTTGCTGGGCACTCATATTCCCAGAAGAAGCTAAACAAGGTGATGTTCTGCCTTCCTGTTTCAGCTGTCCTACTGTAAAAAGGTGTCCTGTTTGTGGTGTATTTAGTACAGCATTTCTGAATTTTTGTGGTCTTTGTTGGTGCTTAACTATTTATAATGATCCATTGGCAGAGTGCTGGATTGCTGTCTAGTGCTCCTAAGACCAAGAAGGTCATGGTGTGCCTCACAGAGAAAATGTGTGTATGCAATAAGCTTCATTTAAGCAGAGTTATAGGCTGTTGCCTGTGATTTCAGTGTAAATGAATCAACAAACTATATTAAATAAGGTGTCTTTAAAGAGTAAAACAAGTTATATATCAATTCGTTGACAAAAATATTGCAGCCAGTGGCTCACAGGAACCTAGCCTTGTATTTCTCTTAGGAGCGATTATTCAGTATTTGCTAATTCCATTTTGCAGAGGATTCATATAAACATAACTACTGTGAATAATAAGAATCTGCCATGTGTGTATATGTGTATGCTTATGTCTTCACACATAATTGATTCTCATTCACAACAGTTATATGTGTATATATATTAAATATATTTATATATATTTAGAGAGAGAGAGAGAGGGAAGGAAGGAGAGAGAGAGGAACAGAGATATGAAGAGAAAAAGAGAAGATTTGTCTTACGTCTTGATCAAGTGTAGACTGCTTATCTGAAGGCTGTATTAAAGTGAGTAATTAAGAAGTAATATGGTTTGATGAAAAGGTAAATGTTAAATGCAGTGTGGAAAAAACTGAATTAATCACTGACTGTACAAAAAGGAGGAAACCTCAATAGTGTGTCTGTTTAGCTTTTTTAATATGCTGGGAGTGGATGTGAGGATGGGCATGGTGGTCAAAAAGTAAGACTCTGGAGCTCAATTCAAATCTCACCTCTTGCTTTCTAAACTTCTCGGTCTCATCTGTAAGATGGGGTTAATAGTATGTCTTATAGGCTTATCATAAGAATTAAGTAAGGTAAGAAATAAAAGATTGTAAAAGAGTGTGTCATATATTAAAGCATTTAATTAATGACTTGGTTATTAGTAAGTAGACCCCTCGGCTTACATGTCCTTAGAATCTTGCTGATGGAAACCATTTCCCATGTCCTCTTATCCCCAACTTAGTGTTTTTTTCATTGCACCATTCTGGGGCCATTAGACACTGTTTGGGCTAACTTACTTTAGATGCTCTCATGATGGCTGGCGTGGAGTGGTTTGTATTCTCTAGGTATGCTTTCATAGCATAAACTACAGAGTTGAAAGAAAAGTAATGTGGGCAAACCATTAAGAGAAAGAGTGGTGTCTGCCTCAGTTTTCTCTTAAAAGAAAATCATTTCCAAAGAAGAGAAGTAAGAAATCATGCTAAGTCTAACTTAGCCACTACCTAATCACCTGCATTTATAAAATGGAGTAGACTTTGATTCCCACTATGAGAATAAAGCAAACTAGTGTAAAAAAGATGTTTGTTTTTTCTTTTTTTAATGAAAAAAGAGAAAGAACTTCATGTTCAAACCTGTTTCTTTGTCTATAAATGGGAATGGCAATATCTACTCTATCAAATAACGTTAAAATTCCTAGAAAGTATTTATGCTAGAATATCCCACCAAAGCTAGAAATAGAGGTCTATCCAAAGTAAAATCAGTTAGGATTTAAGACAACTTATTTGATCTCACTTTTCACTATTAAAAAAGTCTTAGAATGAAATAAAACTAGAGTGCATCACCTTTCATATCATATCCATATGTACCTACATAGAAATTCTGTTCAAGTTATTACTAATAATAATAAAAGAATCTAGTATTTCACATATCAGAAGGAACAATTCAGGATACAACTCCTATTTTAATATATTTAGCCAGTATCCTTTTTATCAACATGAGTGACTGGTAAAGAGCTGGCAAATGAAATCTACAGATTTTGTAATGTTACAGTTAAGATTAGACCAGATAACACTGAAAACTATTTCAAAGAATGTTCCTTTTACTTTTTCCCCTCTCTCTCTCAAAGTGATTCTGGCAAAAGTACATATTTTCATCTATAAAAGCTTGCTGTTTAAAAAATGTGTATTTATTTTTAATTTTTTTGTCTTTTAAATTTTATTGAAGTGTAGTTGATATACAATGTTGTGTTAATTTCTGCTCTACAGCAAAGCGACTAAGTTATACAAATATATTCTTTTTCATATTCTTTTCTGTTGTATACATATATATATATATTTCTTTTTAAACCCACTTAGTTAGCTTCTGACATTTAAATACAAACTGTTTCATATAATTTTTTCTAGAAGTTAAAATGACATGCCTATAATATACCTCTCCATAATAGATTCATTGAAAAAATGTGACTTATTTTACATTATAAATCAAATAATGGTACATTTTAGCTATTTCAGTTGTCTTTAACATAGCTATATTTCCATAAATAGTATATATTTATTCCTTAGGAGTTGACTAAAAAGTAGTATTTTAGTCAAATAGTATTTCTTAGTATAAATTTTTTAAAGTAGTCCATCAAATAAAATAGCATTGCTGTTTTTTAATTTCATACAGACAGGGCTGTATCATGAAAGAAGACAGGCCTATACCTCAGTAAGTTGTCCCAAGTGCATACTATTTATTATATATTTGAAGGTTCCATTGTAGCTAATGAACTCTGAGCCATAAAAATTCACCTCATTGAATTTCAAAAATATTACAAATAGGTAAGGAAATGCTAAATAAATCATTGGATTTACTAAATCTAAATGTTTATTTTTATCCATTTCTAGAGTAAGATGAAGGCATTTCTCACCGTCAGAGTATAGAGTTAATGTATGAGAAGACCATTAAACTCCCATCATTTAAACATGATAACTGCCTCATGTGTCTACATAATGTTTCAAAGCTATTTTTAAGCCATTTAAGCTTTTCAGTTTACTCTAAACATCCACCAAGAGATTTTCTATTAAATTTAGTGCAATATTTTAAATGATCGGCACAACTTGATTTTAAATAAATTCTAGAGTAAAAGTAATTTCTAAAGACATAACTTACATAATTTTCCTCAGTGCATCACTGCTTCCGAATAGTGGCTTTCAAGTTTAAATCATTAAAAATCTCTTAGAATCACCAGGCAGCTAGGCTTTGTATAAACCTGGTATAAATTTTAAGGAGTTAATTGGTTCTAAAATGACAAAGTTCGTTTGTTACACTTCACATTTCTGGTTGCCCTAAATAACTTAAAATAGCTAGTATTTCATAAAAACTTGTATAAACAACAAGCAAAGCATAGGAAAATTTTCAAATGAGTTAAAATTATTCCTGTAACCTGATAAAACTTTTGATCTGCTAAGAATACTCTTGGCTAGGATATTATTATGTGAACTAGTGCATCCTTGGGACATGGGATTTTGTGACTGGAAACGGGAATTTCACCTGGAAAGAGCAGATGACAATTGGGAATGATTGGCTGATTTAGGGAAGACAGAAAGCTGAGGTAGAACACAAAAGAGCTATTGATGGCTTTTGTCTGTGGCAGACAGAAGCCTAAGGGAAGGGTGACTGCTCTCTCCTAGTGTCATGGATGTCACATGATAGAAAGTTTTATGTTTGTTTCTGACATTAGGCAAACAAAAACCTTTTGAATGCTGAATTAGGCTCTTGTTTTGAGCCTGCAAGCTGCTACTCTTTCCTATTGATGAGTGCTGATATGATTGCAGCCCTTTTATTTTTATGGTGTTAACTGTGCAGGGAATGTGGGTAGAAGGCTTGAGACAGAACCACCGACCTTATCCCCTCAGAGTTCACATAGCTTTTGGAGTTTTCTTTTTTAAGGGGGAGGGAGAGGGAAGGGTATGTCCCAGGAGTTTACCAATCTCTGCTTAAGTGAACAATATGAGTTAGGCCTTCTGAAACCAGTTTAGCAAAAGACTCTTTTTTTCTTTTCCCTCTGGAGAAGGATACAACACTATCACCACGATTCAGCTTTGCTTGTCTGGGTCTGTGCAAATTGTGAGGGAAAGAGTGCTTTGAGGGAGCCCTTCCTGTTCCCTTTGGTCCCTGTGATCTGTACTCACTTGAGGTTCTGAGGTTCAAAATTTGATGACTTGGCAGGAAAAGATAAATCCGTTTTTTTAAAGCCATGGTGAGGATTGTATTCTTGTTGAGGGAGTCATAGATTGGAGAAACTGAAGCCATTTTTAAAGCCCTTGATTATGGCAGACTTTTAAATAAATACACTCACTTTGAATTAAAAGAATCCAGAGAAATGAGAATAATTTCTGCTTTCTGTGGCCAGACCTTGAAGTGGGGACATGTGGAACTAAAAGCAAATAGCATAACCTGTTTTAATCAAAAGGAGTCTAGCAAGAAACAATCAATTAAAGAACAGTCTGATTCTCTGCGACATCAATGTATGAAAATCTGTTAGACGCCAGATTGTGTCTCAAGACACATATGATGAACTGAACAAAATGACCTGCTAATAGCTTTTACGGGTAATAAATGCATCATGTTATTGGTAATTCTGCAGATGGTAAATCAAGCTAATATCGAAGCTGAAACAAGCTACTTGTTAAATATAGTTCAAAATGATCTCTGTTATTCAAAAACTGTATTGCACAGAAGAGAAAGATGATTACTCCTTATATTCTAGGCGTCTTAAATGGATAAACATTTCCATTCTGCCATGGAGGCAGTTAAATTTTTAAATCCTTTGGAGAGAGCATGCCTGAAATAAATTTAAGCTGAGAAATACTATGTTTATTTAGATTATGAGCAGGAACAAAAACGTAAAACCTGTACTGAAATTGAAGTGTGACTTTATTGCATACAATGCACATTAGATGATATTTCTAATCAGCATTTGGAACACTGACCTGACAAATTTGAACATTTGAGTTCAATACATATTAACAAATGATAGAGGGATGGACATGCCTTTCATATTATTGACTCTCTTGAATAGTCTCATTTGCCTAAAGAACATTTTAGCTTCATTTTGTTGTTGTTATAAGATCTAAAGTAGATAGATAGCTAGGACAATGGTCTAAGAAATCACTCCTATAGAAAAAAAAATAAAAAAGACTGTGACTGTCCATGATATACAAAGGGAATATCGGTCAAATGAAAGGGAAAGTTCACTTTGTAGATGGAATCCCCAAATGAGCCATTCCTACCTTTGAGCTGGTTATTTTTAACCTTAACTCATTTTGTTTGCCTATCTATATATCATGTAAGTATTTGTATTAACTTTCTGGTTTGTATTAACTATGGGTAAGATTAGTTTTAAGTGTGTATTTATTTTTAAAGAAAGGTAATTTCAGATACACTTACAGAAAATCTATAATACCATTTATTTTTAAATAAACATAATTTAAGATATATTTATTAATTTTTTCAGATATATTTATATGTTTTCACATATATACATATATACACAAGTGTACACATACATGGACATTAAGTATCCATATTAAAGTTTTATGAACTGAAAATTATGTTGTAGTTTATAAGCCACAATAGCTTGTTTCTTAAGTAAAAAGAAAAAAATATATATATATAATATATATTATATATATGTGCATATACTTTCTTTAAGGAGGCTATATTTGTCCAATGAAATCGTATTTCTAGAGTTCCTGCTGTGGCACAGTGGGATCAGTGGTGTCTTGGGAGCACTGGATCCCAGGTTTGATCCCTGGCCCAGCACAGTGGGTTAAGGATTCCATGTTGTTGCAGCTGTGCCTTAGTTTGTAACTGTGGCTCTGATCTGATCCCTGGCCTGGGAACTCCATATTCTGCGGGGTGCCCAAAAATGAAAAAAAAAAAAAAAAAAGAAAATCATATTTCTCCTGTTAGATAGAATCAAGGCTCTAGAGTCTTTAAAAGCAGATTTTTTTTGCATTTTTTTTGTTTTTTTTTTTTTTTGCTTTTAAGGGCCTCACCTACAGCATATGGAAGTTCCCAGGCTAGAGATCTAATCAGAGCTTCAGCTGCTGGCCTACGCCACAGCCACAGCAACGTCAGATCCAAGCCATATCTGCAACCTACACCACAGCTCATGGCAATGCCAGACCCTTAACCCATTGAGCGGGGCCAGGGATGGAACCCGTGTCTTCATGGATCCTAGTCAGGTTCATTACAACTGAGCCATGACAGGAACTCCAAAAGCAGATGTTTTGAATTTACCTATTACCTTGTAACTTGAGAAAAATCAATTACTTGAATTTACCTATTACCTTGAGAAAAATCAATTACTGTCTTAAATTTTCAGCTTTTTAACAGGAGTAAAATTTATCTGTTTATCAATTCTTTATGAGATGACTTTGAGGACAGTGATAGTGACAGCAATCCTATCTTTTAGTGATTAAATAATGGGTAAAATATCACCTTGTTGGAGGAACAGATGTTTGCAATCCATTAACATCCACTAATTCACTGCAGAATCAGAAATTTATAGTAAAACTAATCCTGGGCCAAATTGTGAAGCTGGGGATTATTACAATCATCAGTCCTCCAAATTCCCTTAAGCAGTCTTTTTTTTACAGAGATTCCGAATGTTTTCCCTGGTTCTCAGCCTCTGTCTTCCTCATTTATTCAGTTTATTGTATCATTATTATAAAGGCATGAATGAGATAATATCTCTGCCTATTCTAGGATGTTTTCAGATTAAAGTAACAGAAAATACAACTGAAAGTGGTCTAATCAACAAGGACATGTATTATTTTACATAACAAAATGTCCAAAGGTAGGTCAGCTACAAGGTTCATTGGTCATCTCAATACTAGCAACCTAAGATCTGTCATAAGTTTTTAACCAAAATAATTTTAATGTTAAAATTATAAAATATAATTATTTACACATATTTGATGTTTTGCTATATGACTAAAGAAATTATATTTCAATCAAATATATAAGAATGCAATTCTTTTTCACTTTTCCTTGGTCTAAATGTTTCTCACTGTCAAGAAATATTCCAGGATAGAAGATGGTAACAGCAGATATAACATATGTGAATGTGTGATTCTGCGACACTAAATATTCTTTTCTTGCTGTGTTGAGACAGGGTAGAGGTGATGACGGAGTAGGGAAATTGTAAGATTGGAAGGACAACAAAAACTGGAGCAACTCTAACATTTCTCCCTACAAAATTATGTCCAGTAAATGGTATTTTGAGGGAATAGTTCTTTAGTCAACTCTAACAAAAGAGAAAAATCAGGAGGTAGTGACAATGTGTTATGGTATAGGGTTCTTATTTCTTAGCAAAATCAGACACAAGTATGTAATTGGAAATCTTGGATAGACCAAAGCTGTAGGCATCATACTTCCTAATATTGAACCATATCACAAAGCTTTGGTAATCAAAACAGTATGGTATTATTGTAAAAACAGGCATAGGTCAATGGAACAGAATAGGGAGCCCAGAAATAAACTCACACATATACGATCAGTTATTTTTCAACAAAGACACCAAGAATGTACAATGGGGAAAGGATAGTCTCTTCAATAAATGGTGTCTGAAATCTAGATGTCCACATGTAAAAGAAGGAAACTAAACCCCTATTTTACACTATAAGCAAAAATCAAGTTAAAATGGATTAAAGGCTTGGGTATGAGACTGGAAACCGTAAACTTCTAAGAGAAATTGTAGGGAGAAACCTCCTTGACATCAATCTTGGCAGTGACTTTTTGGATCTGACACCAAAAGCAAAGACAAGAAAAGCAAAAATAAACAAGCGGTACTACATCAAACTATACAGCAAAGGAAACCATTAACAAAATGAAAAGGCAACCTGTGGAAAGGAGAAAAAAAATGTTTGTAAATCATATATCTGAAAGGGGTTAATACTCCAAACTATAATGCGAATTCATGCAGCTCAGTAGCAACAACAAAAAAAAAAAAACCAAAAAACTCAATTTAAAAATGAGAAAGAACTTATATTAGGCAGTATTCCAAAGACATACAAATGGCCAACAGGATTTTTGGTGGCTTTGAAGCTAGGGAGATCCTGCAATCAGATCTCATTGTCCTCCCAGCCCTTTTTTCCCTTCCCCAACCCCCTTAATGAAATGGTTTTATCTAAAATCAAAACAAACAAAAAACAAATGGGCAACTGATACATGAGAAGGAGCTCAACATCACTGGTCATCAAGGTAATGCAAATAAAAACTTCAGTGAAGTATCTCCTCACACCTGTTAGGATGTCTCTTATCAAAATGAGAAGAGATAAATGCCCACAAGGATACAGAGAAAAGGAAACCCTCTTGGGAATGTAAATTGGTAAAACCACTATGGGAAACAGAATGGAGGCTCCTCAGGAAATTCAAAATAGAACCACAATATGATCCAGCAATCCCACTTTTGGGTATATATCCAAAGAAAATAAAATTATTATCTGAATAGTTATCTTTACTCTCATGTTCCTTGCAGCATTATTCAACACAGCCAAGGTATTAAAACAATGTAAATGTACACTGACAGATAAACAGATAAATAAAATGTGATATTATGTGTGTTATGTATGTTCATATATATTAATTCATATTTATTCATCCTTAAAAAAGAAGGAGGAAAATCTGCTCTTTGTGACAGTGTGGTTGCACCTGGAGGGTATCATGCTAAACGAAATAAGCCAGACAGAGAAAGACAAATATTTCATGCTATCGCTTATATGGAAAATCTTTAAAAAAGGAGGGAAGGGAGGAAGGGAGAGAGGGAGGGAAGAAGACTGGGAGGAAGAAGAGAGAAAGAGAGGGAGGCAGAAAGACAGAAAGAATGAAAGAAAAAGTAAGGAAAGAAGGAGGAAAGGAGCAAACTCATAGAAACAAAAAGCAGAACAGTGGTTGCCAGGAGCTGGAGGGAGAGGGGAAATGTGGAGCAGTTGACAAAAGATACACTCTTAATTATAAGATGAATAAGTTCTGAGAATCTAGTGTATAACATAGTGATTATTGTTAATAACACTGTATTGTGTAATTGAAATTCCCTGAAAGAAGGATATAAGTTTCTTACATATTTACTTATCCTTTAACCAAAAAAGGTAAGTAAATAGGTGAGGTGATGGATGTGTTAATTAAGTTTGTATGGGATTTCTTTCACAATGCATGCATATATCAAATAATCACATTGCACACTGAATATATTGCAATTTTATTTGTCAATTTTACCTCAATAAAGCTGAAAAAAAGTACTCCAGAGTAAACCAGTCCTGGAATATCCACTGAGCTCTTTTGACAAGCTCTGTTAAGAAATGTAGATATCCAGCTAGTTATTCTTTTGATTGATAATATGTGTTTATTTTTATTTATGTTTCTGACAATCAACTCCAGCCAGCCACAAAAGAAAGAAAAATTATTCATGAATACACATTCTACATTGAAAAATTATATCATCTGATAAAAACACTTCTTTCAGACACATCAAGAAAAGAAAGAAATTCATTGGAAAACAGTAGTAAACCTTTAAGACAACTTCATGTGATGAATCCATTGATAAACCATTGATGCATGTAAAAGGTGACAGATGGAGTAAAGTAAATATGATGAGATGAAGAAAGAAAGAAAGTTTTGGCATAGAGAATTTTGTTAGCAAGCTCTCGTAATATTTCTGTGAAAGCTTAATGGCTTTACCTGAATAAATGCCTTGGCTCTTCTTTCCTATCCCGTTTTCAGATCTATGTATAGTCTATGCTTTTTCTTCTACTTACATTGCTAGTCCTGTGTCATGGAAAGGAATATTCTTCAAGGACCAAGAACTGCTGTGGTTCAGAGTAGACCTTGGTTCTGCTTCCAGCTCCTCTGTTCATACTGCAGATATTTTTCCAATGCTTATTCAGATTTCTCTTAAAAATGCAATGAAACTAAAATGTCTCAACCATCACAGTGCTATTGCTGTTTTTGATAACTGCTAATAATTGCACAAGTAATGCTACTGTTCTTAGTGGCATCCCCTTATAATGCAGTTTGTTAAAAGTCGGAGTTCAGCCTGGGATATGTCCGTGGCTTTAGTTTTTCCTATAGGATTTCATTATTGACAAACAGAAGGACCTCATTAAACACTGGTCTAATTTCTAAGACAAATTCACATCATGGAGTCTGAGGGCTGTTATATGGGAGGCTACATGTTATTAGGAAATCACTTATCACTGGGGTAAAAGTAATTATGGGGCATCTTACTAATCTTTCCAACATTTATGAAATTTTGGTTATGAGTTATTAGCAATGAACAATGAATAAAGGAGCTTTTGACAAAAACATGAAAAACTTTCCTACTTTTGTTTCTTCTAACATTTTGAGGTTTTCTCGTTGCTGACTGATGTGGAGGTAACCTATTTACACTGAATCAAACTTGTTGACATTTAAGTGTTAAAAAAAAAAACTGTCTAAGCTGTAGAAAGAATATAGGAATGACATTCACGGATATTTCCAGCTGTCAACAAGTCAGGTTTCTTACTAACTGTGAGCCCTTGAAGTATTATGTTCTTTGGATAGAGTGTGAAATACTGTTACTTCAGTTTTTTTTTTATTATTATTATATCCATATACTTGTCTGTACTAATTAGCAAAATATCATGAGCCTTTCCACTTCACTCATATCTGATGTGCATGATTCTCCTTTTAAACAATACCAGAAAGGAATTTCTCATGCATTTGTCAGAAAAATGTAATAGATTGATCATTCACCCAAAACCAAGGAAACCACCATCCCATAAGAAAGAATTTAAGATTTATTTTTAGTAAGTAGGTAAATAGTAGCATAAGCTGTAAAATATTCTTAAATATAACCATGGGGGGGATGATTAAACAGGAGTATCCCATTCCCTTTATATTCTTGAGGAAAATGTAACTTCTCATGTGGGCATTGAATGAAGAAATCCTCGCTGATGCCTCAGTAGAACTCTATATAAGTGACCATTCTTACTGAGATGGAAGGAACTGTCTTTCTCCATCTCCTTGCATCTCTTTCAAGGCAGAAAAGTCAAGACACACGGAGGAGTTAGTACCACATCCCTCCTTCTAAGTATTAACTTCACAGAGAGTGGTATCTACCCATTTACTGATCATTATGGGAAGGGATGCAAATATTTTCTAAAAAGAAATTGTACAAGACAGTGATTAAGTATATTAAGCTAACCAGCCCAATCTCTGGTCTTAGCTCTACCACTTACTTACTTGTATAACCTTAGCAAATTACTTGATTTTTTTGTTGCGTCAGTTTTCTCTCTGTAAAGTGAGGGCTGTAAAAGCACCTGCTTTGTGATTATTGTGGGGATTAAATGTATTAATCTGTAAAGCACTAAGAACAATATATAGCTCATACTAATCACGATTTTGCTTACTACACCTGTTCTTCCTTCCTTGTCCTGGTCTTACCCTTCTAACTGCTTCAAATAATTTTGAAATGTGTCAACTTCCAAATTTTTGAAGAAGTTAATTAACTGTGTGACTAGGGTCACCTTGGAAGTTTGAAAGAGATAGGTTTAGGACCAGTGATATGACATATTGTTTTATGGAGGATTTAACACTTTGAGGATGTATGCATTTGGAAGATTCTGAGTAGTGCCTGACTTTCCAAATCTCTCTTTTACTATCTGTTAGAATGTTGTTACCAATGTGCATGCTAATATGTGTATAGTGCAATAAATTTCTTCACAATTTAGCAGCTTAAAACAACAAACAGGAGTTCTCTGGTTGCCTAGCAGTTAAGGATTCAATGTTGTCACTGCTGTGGCTCGGGTTCAGTCTCTGGCCCAGGAACCTCTGTATGCCATGGAAACAACTAAAAACAAAACAAATAAACATTTTTTATATTTCAGTTTCTGTGGGCATAGCTTAGCTGGGTGCCTCTGGTTCGAGTTCTCTGATGAATCTATAATCTGTTAGTGGGGCCTGTGGTCTCATCTGAAGGCATGACAACGGAGGGATCTATTTCTTCGCTCACTTACATGGCCAACTACAATTTCTCAAGGCAATTGTGTGGAAAGTACCCAAGGCTTTCTAAAGACTGCATTCACTTTACAGGTCATCTGGTCCTCTCAAGAATGTTGTTCCTCACTTTGTTTAGTCAGACCTTTTATTTTATTTCCACAAAGTATTCCCACAGGGTATTTGTTTACCATTCAATTTACTGGCATGTTGGGGTGGTGGAAAACTGTTTACGACACAGAAAGTAAAGAAATTCCAACTGAATATTAGGCTTGCTTTGTACTTCAGGCCATTTTATGGCTGAAGGTTTTCCCATGATGATTCACACTGACTGGCACTCATGAGAACCGGCTGGTTGGTCTGTCTCCATTCTTCTCATCTTTCCTTCTCATATGCTTCTCTTGAGCACCAATTTTATCTCACCATGCACAGGAACTAAACAAGCTCCACTGGATATTTCCAGTCTGACGATTGTATAATGCAGTCCATGAATATGCTCTGCAAGATCAGAATATCTTCTATTTAATAAAACTCTGCTCCCTGGAAAACCATTATTGTTTTAGATAGCTATTATTCTTCCTTCCATTATATTCAAATTTACTTAATATTTTTAAGTTCTTGTTAGTTTTTCACCTTTGAGGTTTCTGTAGTTCTAGAGTTGAGAAAGTTGGGTGTGAGCTGATTCAGAGTTTTAATTACGCTGCCTATACCCTACATATTTATAACGTTGTGGAGCTGCAGAGGTAAGGTTTCTTAAGTTTTTACACTTGCAAAATATTCTTGTCAGTTTCATGTCTCCAGAAATTTTGAAATGTGAACAACTGAGTTTCAGACAAATGATTTTGAATACAGATTAGTAAGCCTGTCCTGATATTTTGTCATATTCTCTGGGTTCGTTTAATTGTTTCTGTGGGTGCTCTCAGCCTTTTTGTTGTACTTATTCTAACCTTTGTCCTTTGTGGTTAAAGTTGTGATCTTTATCAAGTCCTCTTTTTTAATGCATTTATTATTTTATCAAGTTTAAAATATGTATTTCTTCTTTCAGTACTATATTTGCAAATTGGAAATTACAGTAAGAGAGTTTAACTCATTCAGCTCAAGATTTGTGCAACTCAACCCTAACTTAAATGTTTTGAAGGCAGTATTTCTTTGCCTTGAAAAATTTAAATTACAGTATTCATAGAAAGAAAAAGGCTAATAAAATGTTTAAAACAACCATACACATAGAAGAACAGAAGAGATAAACAAATCAAATGTGTTATTACCAGTTCAAGAATTAGTATTCACATGTGAGATAGCAATAAAACAATTTACAAAAATTGAGCATGATATCACCAAGAAGAATGCTATTAACTTCAGGTTCTTAATCATATATTTACAACAAAACAAAATTAAAAATCCTAGGTATTTCAAATAACATTAATCATTACACTGCTTTTCTGAGCATAGAGATCAGTATAAACTTTTATTATCAGCTCTTATAATTATCCATATTACTTTGTAAATTTGCAAAGTCAAATAGATTTTACAATTCTAACTTTTAAAAATCACAATAATGACTTAAATTCAACTTCCCTTGTTGACATTGTACTTAAATACTAAAATTATTTTTAAATTCAAAAAACTAGCAAAGATCAGGATAAAGTATTAAATTACTTGAGAGAAAAAAATGGGGGTGCAATTCACATTTGCACTAACCATATGAAATTTAAGATGAAAGTGGTGGGCTGAGCTTTTGCTGGATGGTGTCTTCTTCAGAAAATGTTAGCAACAGTCCACTTTTAAAATAACTTCATTTTAATAATCACTGAGCTGTACACTTAAGCAGTAACCATTTAGATGCCATCAAGAATAAGTTGAGAAAGTTCTAGATTTAAAAGAAAAAAGATTATTATTGACAGCTTTCATTCTATTTTAACCCAAAACATGGAATAGGATTTTTGTTTTTTCCATTCAGTGAAATTTCCTCTCTGCTCATTGATTCCCCCCCCCAAAAAAAAACCCATCTCATTCAATGCCAGGTGCCATTGAGATCTAGAAAGTAGGTGATATAGCCAAAGTAACAGGTGCAATAAGTCAATTTTCACCTCATTATTAAAGATTAATCATTGGAAGAGATGGTTTAAAAAAAAAAAACTAGGAGAAAAGAAAAAAACAGAGATCAAAGATTAGAATGCAGAGTCATTCTTGAATTCATCAAAAGGGTTAGCATCATTATGAATAACATCTTTGGAGCTACTTTTGTTCAACAAACCACTTCTGAATATTTAAAATGCAATTAGTTATTTAGTTTTCCAATATGCATTTCCTGGAAGCCAATTGGATCTAATCAGCTCTGCCTAAAAACATTTTCTTTAGAATTTATAACTAATGATGATCCATATAATGTAAACTGAAGCCTCATTACTCAAGAGGGTCTTAAATGAGCTAATATATGCAACTCGCTTCTAACAGTGGCTAGCACATAGCAAGGATACATAAGTATTTACTAGTGATGCTTAAGGCCTCATAGGACAAAGGAACTAGAACAAGGTGCAAATTGAGTAGAGTAGGTTTGCTTGAGCTTCTGCCACGTTAATGCATTTATTTTCAGATGCTCCTATAGACACTCCTATTGTCACTGAGATAGTGTACTGTTGAAAAAAAAAAAAGCCCTCCATATTCACTTATACAAAATAAAAAGAAGCAGAGTTTTTATGCTTTGCATTCATTCAATATACAATTGGCATATTAAATGCCTAGTATTTTCAGACTTCTAGAGCTCTTTATTAGTGAATCACTGAAAGTTATTAAAAATCTATTAGCATAAAACAGTTTGAGATAAATATTCAGGAAATGAAAAAACAAATATTGCTAATTTTATTTATTTTTTATTTTTTTTTAATTTTTTTATTTTTTGTCTTTAGGCTTATCTAGGGGCTGCACCCATGGCATATGGAGGTTCCCAAGCTAGGGGTCTAACAGGAGCTGTAGCTGCCGCATTTTGCCACAGCCACAGCAGTGCGGGCTCCGAGCAACATCTGCAACCTACACCACAGCTCACGGCAACGCCGGAACCTTAACCCACTGAGCAAGGCCAGGGATCGAACCCGCAACCTCATCGTTCCTAGTCAGATTCGTTAACCACTGAGCCACGACGAGAACTCCAATATTGCTAATTTTAATTGTTATTAATTTTGATTGATAGTTTTGCATCTTGATCAATTACCATGAGAAAGCATATTAAGTAATCTTGTAACATCTAAGCTTAAGCTAATGTATTATTATAATATAATGTATATTACATATAGGTATATGTTAATTCTTAGGGCTGTACTGAAACCCATAAGGAATTTACAAATAAAGTATAAGCCATATTTCCTTTTATTGCTATTAGTCACTTTTAGCATTCTTGTGTGATGATTTTACTGGGAGTTTTATACTAAGTCTCAAGTACCATTTGTTTAATTTTAGTATAATTCTGTTTTTGTGTTGTCTATCTTAGGGGCTCAGTGAATACTGTTAAAATTACTATGTTTGCTTTTTATGTGGTTATAGATCTCTACAGTTTAACCAGTTAACATGTACGTTTTAAAGCCATCTTTTTTTTTTGGCTTTTTTTTTTTTTGGCTTTTTTTAGGCCACACTCGCAGCATATGAAGTTCTCTGGCTAGGGATCAAATCTGAGCTGCAGCTGCCGGCCTATGATGCAGCCAGTACAACACCAGATCTGAGCAGAGTCTGAGACCTACACCATAGCTCACAGCAATACTGGATCGTTAACTCACTGAGCGAGGGCAGGGATTGAACCCACATCCTCATGGATATTAGCTGGGTTCTTAACCTGCTGAGCCACAACGGAACTCCCATACTTAAAAGCCATCTTGAAAAGGCTGTGTCCCAATGCATCCAACACTTATAAAGTCATAGCGACAACAACTATTAGTAAATCTATGCTACATTTTTCTACCTCCTTATGCTACATTTTATATGGTGGCCTCTATAAATGTCCAAAACTAATACTGAGATTCTGTAATCGTTTTCCAACTGGCTGTACACTGGAATCACCTAGGATGCTTACATTTTTCTGCAATGACCAGGGTCCTTCTCAGCCCAAATTAAATCAGATCTCTGAAAAACAGCCATATGCATTGGCATGTTTAGCAGTTTTGTGGGTGATTCTTTTTTTTTCATTGTAGTGTTTTCTGTGGGTAATTCTAATGTATAACTAAGCTTTTAGCACATAAACAATATCTTGCTCAAGCGTAAAAATGTGTAATATGAAAGACATGGGCATTCAAATATAAAGTGACTTACTGTGTGAGGGGTAGATTTTGGCAAAAATTTTTACTTTCTATAATTTAGTTGTATATGGCTACAAAGCATTGTTCCTCAGTACAATTGGAATATAGGAAGTCATAAAAGTAATGAACTTAAAATCAAGTCAAAGAAAAATATGTCAGCTGACACAGAAGTATAAATTAAAAGGCAAGTTTGCTCCTCTACTCTTCCCATTTGTGCTTTCTTTCTCTGTTTGTCTCTAACTTATCACAGCAAGAAAAACTGAATCTAACACTCTGTTCTTTTTAAGTAGTACTAACCAGTATTAACGTAAATATTACGAACTGATGATGGGGAGTGTTACTTTCCTGCCACTGGAAGAAATTCAAGTGAGAACACATTAAAATAATGTCCTTTAATGAATCACTCTTGTTTACTGAAAACTTGCATACTTTTAGACATTTGAATATATATCTTAAAAGTTAGCTATAAAGTACTGTTTCAGTTTTTATTTGTTTATTTAAGGCTATATTTTCTTTACTTTAAATACAAATAGCCAACAGATAAATCCGGAAAGCCAACAGTGTGGGCTTTTCTTTTATTTTAACTGAAAGCTTCAAAAAAAATAGCTTTTTGTTTGAATAATATGTCTTTAAAAGCTTTTGGTTCATGGCTTTAAAAAGTTAGTACCTGGGCAAAAATCAGTTAAAGTTGTTTTGCAATTCACTTTATCTATAAAATAGAGTGTACGTGGCTTCATGTGTATATCAATAGTTGTGGTTTGGGGATAGTTTCTGAGTAATATATGTATATTTCAACATTATTTTAAATGCTCCGAAGATGGAAAGAATAGCAGGGACTACCTGAACTTCATAGAGTGAAAAAGCAGATGGAATCCCCTATACATTTAAAAATTGTCTTCCTCGTTCCTTTCCTTGCATCTTTTTTCTAAATTAATGTGAACTACATGAGTTTATGAGAAAACTCCTTGGTATTCTAATTTCCTTAATTGCATTATGTAAACACAGAAGCAAAGAGGACCCAAAATTAGCCACCCTAATACTCTCACTGCCAAAAAATATAGAAAAGCAATGCCATTTTCCTTGCTTTCATAAGTTAGTGATTAAAGGAGTCAACAAAACCTGTGTTACTAAAGTATATACTTAGAATGTTAAACGGCCAAGAAGAAGGCTTGCACTTAGTTCAAATTCTGGATGATATTTTTAGTCAAGTTTTTTCCGCTAGCATCTTGAAAACAAAGCTTTTCTCGACTGCCAGGGTCCATGTGCTTCTTAGTTCAATATTATACACTGTTCCTAATAGCATAAAGCTAATAGGACCATGAAGTGGAAATGCAAACAGCCTCTTTAATTCTAACTTAGAACCACACCGTGCTCTCTGACTAGATAGGAAGAAGTCTATTAAATATTTCTTTTAACTGCCAAGGAGTGAATAAATTTAATCTCCTTTAGGTTTAAAGCAGCTTTACTCCAAAAAATGTGGCCTTCCACATCTATTCCTAGGAAAAGAAAACCCCAAAATACCTCTTGTAACTCTTATAGAATGTTTGAAATTTAATAGTAGGCAAATCATTACTTTCAAAAAATACAAATAGGTTTAAAATGCTACTATTTCAGAACACTAACTCTTGCTGTAATTAATAGATAGGATCAGATTTAGGGGAGGAGGGGAGGAAGCCATGAATTTCCATTTCCCTACTTAATTGTGTAAAATAATCAAGGGTAAAGAACTTGTAAAAGAATTGGAGACTCTCCTTAGTACTTTTGGAAGCTTTTTCTTTTTTCTTTCAAGTTCTGAAAACTTGGTACCCCTGAAACCTACCATGATATTTCCTCCATTTCTTTCTTTTAAAAAAATATTGAGTTATACTTAATTTACAATGTTGTATTGGCTTCAGGTTTACAGCAAAGTGAATGATTGTTACATATACATATATCCATTTTTTCCCCATTTAGGTTATTGAAGAACATTGAGTAGATTTCCCTTTGTTATACAGTAGGTCCCTGTGAGTTATATATTTTATGTATTGTAGTGTTTATGTGTTAAGTCTATCCTCCCAATTTATCCCTCCCCTGAATGATTCCCCTTTGGTAACCTTAAGTTTGATTTCGAAATCAGTAAATTGGTTTGTTTTATAAATAAGTTCTTTTGTGCAATTTTATTAGATTACACGTTTAAGTGATATCATATGATATTTGATATTTGTTTTTCTCTGTCTGATTTACCTCATTTAGTATAATGATCTCTAGGTCTATCCATATTGCTTCAGTGTTTCATTCTTTTTTATGGCTGAATAACATTCCATAGTTTATATACGTACCACATCTTTATCCATTCATCTGTCAGTGGACATTTAGGTTTCTTCCATGTCTTGGCTATTGTAAATAGTGCAGCAGTGAACATTAGTGTGCATTATCTTTTTGAATTATGGTTTTCTCTGAATATATGCCCAGGAATAGGATTGCTGGGTCATATGGTTCCCATATATTTAGTTTTTTAAGAAACACCCATACTCTTCTCCATAATGGTTGTACTAATTTACATTCTTCTCCATTTCTTTCAACAAAAGCCCCAACCACCTCCAAGAATCTAGGTTAAAGGTAATATTGGCTCACTCCTCTTGACCCTGGGGGTAATATTATTTTCCTCTCCTCATTTAAGCCAACCTTGCAGGAGCAGGTCCTGAACTTCATTATTCAGTCAATTTTACATTTCTGTGACAGATCTTTTCTCTCTCTACCCATCCTTCCTTTCACTACCTTCAGTTTAGTTTCCAAAGATAATATTTGGAAGAGTGAAGATGGGAGTTGGAGAGAATGAGTAGAAGGAAGGATCAAATTGTCCTCAGTTTGAATTCCTGTTCCTAAAACACTGTTTAACTAGGAAATTTTGGACAAATGACCTGTTTTATGAATGTCTCGGTTCTCAGGACAGTAACAAGGAACTAATGGTTATCTCAGTGCTTCTGCTAAAGGAGGAAAGAAGGTAGTAGTGAGAGCAAATCCTAGGCATCTGTCTTTTTCACTTCATCTTTAATGAATCTTAGATCCTTTCCCCTAGTACTTCCTTTCACGTACCCCAGGATTTACTTTAATCTGACCCCCCACGAGTCTTAGCCCAGGATCCTTTCCAACATTTTGGATTTTACAATTTATTTTCCCTCTTGGAGGGTATGCTCTAAAAATGAACTCTTAAAAAACTGTTAGAGGGGATTTGTGCTTTACTACAGGAAATTTCACAGGTGTGCAGACATAAATTTTCTAGTTTCAACTCAGAGTAGAGATCTTAACACGCTTCTCAAGAAGTATGGTAAAAAACTGGTTGAATATGTTCTCTGAAGATTATTTTATTAGTGAAGGTGACCTAGTTCCTTACCTTCCAGCTTCCATTTTTGTATTTCTGTAACTATAATATGGAGATTACAATGTTACCTAAAACCAAGTTGTTGTAAGACTGTGTGTGTGTGTGTGTGTGTGTGTGTGTGTAAAATACTGTAACAGTCCCTGGTGAGCTAGAATTTACTGATTTCCAAGATTCTTAAAGCTATAATAATCAAGGTAGTTTCTGATTGGCTAACAGATGCACATATAGATCAGTGGAACTCAGTAAATAATCTAAAAATAACCTACACATATATGGTCAATTGGTTGTCAGTTAAATTGCCTAGGCAATTCCATAGAGAAAGAAAAGTCTTCTTTACAAATGGCTTTGGTAAATTGGATATTCATGAGGGAAAAGAATTTACCTCATAACACACGTTAAAAATTTATTTTATATAGATTATAGATATAAAAATAAAACTGAAAACCATAAAATCTTCTAGGAGAACATATAAGAAAAGGACTTTGGGACCTTGGATTAAGCAATGATTTCTTGTTTAGGGCACAAAAAAGGCAATAATTTAATTAATTTTATCAATGTTAAAAAAAAGAACCCAGAGTTCCCGTCATGGCTCAGAGGTTAATGAACCCGACTAACATCCATGAGGACACATATTCGATCCCTGGCCTTGCTCAGTGGGTTAAGGATCCCATGTTGCAATGAGCCACAGAAGTGGCTCAGATCCCACATTGCTGTAGCTCTAGCGTAGGCCAGTGACTACAGCTCCAATTGGACCCCTAGCCTGGGAATTTCCATAGGCTTCACATGTGTCCCTAAAAAGCAAAAAAAGAACCCCTTTATCCACAAAGAAAACAGAAAAGGATACCAAAACTGGGAGAAAAATATTTGCAAAAAAAAGATCAAAGAAAAGATTTATATCCAGAATATACAAACTCCTCTTACAACTAGGGAAGAAATTTTATCATAAATTTCACCAAAGAAGACATATGTTCGGAATTAAGTACAGATATTCATATCAGAATTACTCATCAGGTAATGCAGCTCAAGGCTGCAACCAAGTTACCCTTTCAAGATGTTGATAAAATAAAGACTGACCATGGTGAATATGGTAAAAATGTGGTAGAAATAAAATGTTGATACACTCCTGATGAAAATGTAAGATGGAAAAACCATATTGGAGAATAATTTGGCAGTTTTCTTTAAATATTTCTTATAATACTCCCCTATTACCCAGTCATTTCAGTCCTAGGTTTTTATGTAAAGGATTGAAATCATAAAGCCATGCAAAAACTTATATACAAGATGTTCATAGCAGCTTTATATGTAATAGCCAAAAGCACAGCAATGGGTGAATGGATCAACAGATGGTGATATAACAACACATGGGATACTTTACACTAATAAAAAGGAACAAATTACAGATACATGCAACACCGTGAATGAACCTGGAAAATCATTATGCTGTGTAACAAAAGTTAGACACCAAACATACATGCAGGAGTTCCCGTCTTGGCTCAGTGGTTAACTAACCCAACTAGTATCCATGAGGATGTGAGTTCGATCCCTGGCCTTGCTCAGTGGGTTAAGGATCTGGCATTGCCATGAGCTGTGGTGTAGGCAGCAGATACGCGTTGGATCTGGCATTCTTGTAGCTGTGGAATAGGCTGACAGCTACAGCTCCAATTTGACCCCTAGTTTAACCTCCATATGCCCCAAGTGCAGCCCTAAAAAGACAAAAAACAAAAACATAAATGTACACGCAGACTAATCTAGAGTGATAGAAAGTAGATTACTAGCTTTTAGGGACAGTAGTATGGGTAAGGATGGACTGCAAAGGAAGCATAAAGAAACCTTGTAATGTTATGGAAATGTTAAGTAGTATCTTGATTGCAGTAGTTTCATGAGTCAAACTTAACCAATTGAACACTTTTATTATGTGCTATTTACTGTGTATAATAGCTCAAAAATTTGCTGAAAATTAAAAAGGAAATTCTAAGAAATTTAACCTTTATTTATATATTTTGTTTTAATGACTTATTGAAACTAATATTGTAATAGACCTGGTTAAAAATGGGACTTCCAAGGCAAAATATGAAGTATGGTTTAATATTTCCTATCCCTGGACATTGTATATGTGTGTGTGTGTGTGTGTGTAGGGGAGGGAGGGGGAGAATTTTAAATATCCTAACAGGTATAAACTGAGCTTCTAGTTGTAAAAGATTTTCTGTTTAATCCAAGAGAGTTCAAGGACACTGAGATTCCCTGCACGCGAAAGCGAGGAAGAGCATATGGGAGAGAGAAAAGGTCCCATAGGCTGTCTTTTAAGAGAAGACAGTCTTAGGAAAAAAAGTATTTTTTTTAATTCCTAAAATTTAGCTTTTTAAGAAAGCCCAAATGTTTTCCATAAAGATTCCTTTGGCAAATATTAAAATATGTAGGAACAAAGAGACTTTTATGGAGAGAGGATAAACTTGAAGAAGTGCTCTCATCAAATCTGAAAATGATAAAACCTGACCCTGCCATTTCCCTGTCAGGAGAGTTCTTACTCATTACCTGGCTCAGTCTCTCCCATCTCAACTCTCTAGCATGAGAAAATAATTTCTTCCTAGGCGCAGAATATTGCAGCGGTTCCTTATCAACATCAACGGTCAGGTTTCTTTACACAGACCTTCTAGCACTGGGCATATAGTTTGGTTTACTTCTCACAAGTTCTTTTTTCTTTTTAATTTTTACTGAAGTACAGTTGATTTACAATATTATGCTGATTTCAGGCATACAGCATAGAGATTCAGTATTTTTGCAGATTATACTCCATTGTAGGCTATTACAAAGTAATGGGTGTGATTCCCTGTACTACACAGTATATCCTTCTTCATTATCTATTTTTTATTTCATAGTTTGGAGCTGCTAAAACGCACAAGTTCTTATTCACCAGTCTGTGTGCTATCATGATCCATACTGCATGGCTTTGGAACACCTTTCCTCATTCTCATTACCCATGTTTTTTTTGTTGTTTTGTTTTTTGCTATTTAGGGCCACACCCTCAGCATATGGAAGTTCCCAGGCTAGGGCTCAAATCGGAGATTCAGCTGCTGACCTACACCACAGCTCACAGCAATGCCAGATCCTTAACACACTGAGCAAGGCCAGGGATCGAACCCACGTCCTCATGGATCTCATTGGGTTACCACCAAGCCACAATGGGAACTCCTACCTATGTTATTTTACCTGATCAGATAAGGTGCACTTCTTTTTGAAGCTTCATGTCTATACATTTTCTTTATCCCCTAGTCCTATAGAACACACATTCTATAGTAGTTTTGGCCCATGTTGGTCTGTACATATTTATTGCATATTGCTTTGTATGATCAATTATTTTAGTTTCCTTGGTCGGACTGTAATCTCCTTGAGGACAGGTAGCATGTCAAATAATTATCTGGATCCTTCTCAGCATCTGGCCTAATATCAAACATATAGTATATACTCGAAAAATATTCATTGATTAATGTATTATATGCCATAACAAAAGAATTTCGTTATGAGTGAATTTTTCAGAAGCAGTAATAATACTTCTGTATATTTGTAGAACATGGCAGTTGAGTGTGTGAGTTTTGGGGTCACACAGGCATGGGTTTCATTCAGAACCCAACTTTGTAGCTTCTTGAGCAAAGTCACTCTCTGAGTTCCAATTTCTTCATCTGTAAAACAGGAATAATAATACTCTCTTCAGGTATATATACACAATGGAATGCTACTCAGCCATAAAAAAGAACAAAATAATGCCATTTGCAGCAACGTGGATGGAAGTAGAGATTCTCATACTAAGTGAAGTAAGTCAGAAAGAGAAAGACAAATACCATATGATATCACTTACATCTGGAATCTAATATACTGCACAAATGAACCTTTCCAAAGAAAAGAAAATCATGGACTTGGAGAACAGACTTGTGGTTGCCAAGGGGGAGGGGAGGGAGTAGAATGGACCTGGAATTTCGGGTTAATAGATGTGAACTATTGCCTTTGGAATGGATAAGCAATGAGATTCTGCTGTATAGCACTGGGAAATGTATCTAGTCACTTATGATGGAGCATGATAATGTGAGAAAAATAATGTATATATATATATGTGTGTGTGTGTGTGTGTGTGTGTGTGACTGGATCTTCTTGCTGTACAGTAGAAAATTGACAGAATACTGTAAACCAGCTATGACAGAAAAATAAAAATCATTAAAAAAAGGAAAAAAGTAATACACTCTTCATAAAATTATTGTAAGGACCAAATGAAATGCTTGTTAAAGTCACTAACATGGACCCTGTCTAAAATATTCACTAATTGTAGCTGTGTATAGCCTTTAACGTTTTAGTATGGCTTAAGAATATATTCTTTAATAAAACCAATAGGCCTCAATAATATATAGGGAATCAATCATCTCCACTTTATTAATGAAGTAATTGAGATTAGTAGACATGGTGATTTTTCTAATGTTACACACTTTGTAAATGGAAAAGAGAAGACTGACACTCAAATTTTCTGACTCTACTTGTCCTGAATATCTCTTAATGAAGAGGCATTGTGGTATGAAGCAAGAGTTAATAATAAGAAATAACAAATTTCTGATTGTTATCAAATTTAAATTAATCAAGATGAAACAATAAATTCTTACATTTGTTGCTGTGACCTGGAACAGGTACATTCTAATTCATTAAGCTAATTTTATCCATAATAGAAGTACCAAACTAAAAAAAAAAGGAAAAACAAATTCTGCAGCCAGTCAGAAACAAGTGAAAGGCAAAGGAGTTCCCATTGTGGCTCAGTGGGTTGTGAACCTGACTAGTATCCATGAGGATGTGGGTTCGATCCCTGGCAGGGCTCAGTGGGTTAAGATCCGGCGTTGATGAGAGCAGTGGTATAGATTGCAGGCACGGCTTGGATCTGGCTTTGCTGTGGCTGTGGTGTAGGCTGGTAGCTGTAGCTCCAATCTGACCCCTGCCCTGGGAACTTACATATGCCACAGGTGCTACTCTAAAAAGGAGAAAAGGAAAGAAAGAAACAAGTGAAAGGCAAAAATGAAAATAGTGTGATTGACTCCCCAACAGCCTTTTCATCTTTTCTATTCCAGATTTTAATAACATGTAGTCTGTACTTGTCTATGATTAATTCAGAAATGAGCATGAAATCCAGTGATACAATACAAACAAAAGTTGGCTGGAGAGTCTTCTGGGAAATTTTGTTTTGCTCCTAGGGATGCAAAAAGGAAACAATCTCTTTTCTTTTTCTGGTTGTTGTCATGTCTAGATATGCCTCTGATAAATGCTGTTGATATATTACCACCAAAAAGAGGAGGGTGGTACCTTCAAAACTGGATAAGCAGAGAAATAATGTTGTCTTTGGGTATATAACTTCACTTTCTTGGAACCCACTGAATTTCTAGGAAAGTGAAAATATTCATGTCCGTACTGCTGAATCCAATTTTAATTGGGGTTCTACTGTTTGCAGTGGAGATAATCATGATATTACAGTGAATCTCAGAAAACTTTGGGAGATAAGAATAGGAGAGGGGAGTGTTGTTTCTGTATTGGAGATTGAAAAAGTTTCACAAAATTGGACCTAATAACAACATTTAATCCAAATATCCATTTATTCTTACAGACTGTATTTTGTAGCATCTCTAAATGTGACAAAGATTTCAAGCTTGCTTGTCAGTGTGCTTAAAATGTGCACGACAGTTTCAAGGAGAAGAAATAAAATAACTGCTTGAGCCAGTAGGGCCTTTGGAGCCATCTTGAGCTGATGCAATATCCTTTCTCTAGGTGAATATATATATGTGGAGGCAGAGAGGGGGATTTCAAAATGCTTTTAGAAAATGTCAAATGTAATGTTTGATTGGTTGTAATAAACCATGAGAATTCCTAGGTAGGTGCTTGATTACATAAAAATAAGACCAGAAACTTCATCAAAGTCAAATTCCCAGAGGAAGACTTGCCACAGTGGGATTTTTTAACTAATAGTTTGATTATGCCTAAATCATGTAATGTCTTTGTCTCAATTCTCTCTGGCCACCAAACAAAAGCACTAATTCCTGCCCTGGGAATCTCAGAGTGATAGTATAACAATAATTATTACATTATGCATTTTCCCAGTACTCAAAAATGACTTGTCCACAGTAAGCAACTGATAAATATGTATAGTAAAATATTTGGGTCAAAGTAGTTCGAATTTAGAGTCTAGACAAAAAGAGTCTAAACAGAATAACTAGATCACTGATTTGCAAATCTACATGGAAAAGGTATTTTACTTTCCCTGACATCAATTATAGTTTCAAATGCCTGGTAACAATTCATTGGTCTGATTTCTGAAAAGGACCAAATATAATTCACATAAATTCTTGATATATTTTAAGGCTTACAGTAGATATATTTAATTGGGAATATTTCCTGGAATACAAGATAACATGTTTGTTACAGTATTCTTTTATAAAGTTATATTATTTTTTAAATAATAAAACACATAGGCTTGCTTGCTCCATAGTTAGCAGGTAGGGTCTTTCAAGTTTGGGGCTTTAATGAAGATGATCACTTCATGTTTTAGGATGAGGCTGTAAAGGCTTATCAGTTGCCCACTGTGAACGGACAGCTTCACACTATCCAGAATGAGGAAATATAGTCGGGTTATTTCTTTGAGAGCACCCTCAACTCCTTATATCAGTAAATATTTCCTCTGGGGCTTGTCATTTCCTCCTCAAAGAAATCTTGCAAGCTCCCACCCATGATTCATGAGCTTGAATGTCAGCGTTCTTAGAGTCAAATAACAGAAGAGGATTTGGGATTTCCCTGTGCAGGGAACAAATTTTTGTGATACCCCTGAAATCATTCTCTGTTCCCCCAGAGTCTCTTGAAGGCTCTTTCCAGAGTCAACCTGTCTTTTTCTGGGGAGGCGGGGTAGAGGAGAACCAGGTATCCAGTAAGTGTTTACACAACTTTTCAAACAATTTTCCCATCTTAGTCCCATATGTTTCCTATTTCCAGAAGTTCGGTTATTCAAGAGTTCCTTAGTATCTCTGGTGTTCTCTGATAGAGATTAACATTCTTTTGAAATGCTTCAATCAGTACAACAAATTTATTCAACAAATACATATTATCATGTGCCAGGCAGGATTAGGCACTTGAGATGTAACAGGAAACAAAACAAAATTCCCTTTCCTCAAAGAGTTTACAGAATGTAAGAAATAGTAAACAAGACATATACTAACTAAATAATTTAATATTTTAGGGACCAAGTGTTTTTGAAAAAATTTAGAATAGAGTAAGAGGATTGGGGATACCAGGAGAAAAAGGGCAGGTAGCAATTTTTGAAAGGGTAGTCACATTTAGTGAGAGTGTGAATTTTGATTAAGACTTGGTGGAAGCAAAAAAAGTTGTCTAAGGCAATATTGGGGCAGGGGTGTTGCAGGCAGAGAGAACTTCCAGTGTCTAAGTACTGAGGTTAAAGCCTGCTTATATGTTTGAAGAACAGGATGCCAGTGTGGTGAGTGGAAGGAATGAAGAGAAGACTGTGAGGGTGATGAGGAAGGCAGAGAGGTGGCAGGGTTAGGAGGAACTCGTGTGCGACCTTGTATATCATTGTGCAGACACTGGCTTTTGCTCTGAAGGAATAGGATGCCAGTACAGGGTGTTAATCACAGAAATGACCTGATCTGATTCCTATTTTAGGAGTATTACTGGTGCTGTGTTGAGAACAGATTGAATAAGAGGCCAGGGTAGAAGCAGAATACTTAAGAATTATTTCACTAGTCTAAGCAAGAAATAATGGTAGGTATATTTGTTTTCTGGGGTTGCCATAACAAATTACTACCAACTGGGTGGATTAAACAACGAAATTTATTCTCTCACAGTCTGGAGACTAGAAGTCCGAAATGAAGGTGTCATGTCAGCAGGGCCATGTTACCTCTCTTAAGGTTCTAGGGAAAAAAATCTTGCATGTTTCAGCTTCTGGTGTTTGCCAGCAATCCTTGGCATTCCCTGTTTTGTGGCAGCATAACTCTGGTCTCTGCTTTTACCTTTACTTAGTCAGCTTCCCCCTCTGTGTGTCTGTGTCTCCAAATCTTTTTTTTCTTATAAATACCTGTCGTTGGATTTAAGGCCCACCCTAGTCCAGTATGACCTCATTTTACTTTATGATATCTACAAAGACCCCATTTCCAAATAAGTTCACTTTGATAGGTTACCAGAGTTTAGGGCTTCAGGATAGCTTTTAGAGAAGCACAATTTAACCCACAACAGTGTAGTAATAGTAAGGATTGTGAGGAGAGATGGGATTTTGGGTGTATTTTGAAGGTAGAGCCAGCAGAATTATCTGAGGGCGTGGATGTTGGACATTAAAGAGAAAGCCTCCAAGGCTGACTGACACCTGAAGTTTTTAATCTTCCCTTGCCTGCTAATTCAGTTACCACTCGCACATCTGTTTTTTAGCTTTCTACATTTTGTTGATTTGGGATCCTTTTCAGTATTTGCTCTCAAGCGTTTATAACTTTAAAAAAATCACTAGGTAGGTATTTTAGTGGGGTTTGGAAAAGAGTTGTAGGAAACGTGTATAGTCTGCAATGTTTATGTAGAAGTTCTCTCGGTGGCGGGGGGGGGGGAGTTTTGAGGAGCCTGAAGCTTAGACATTTTTAGAACCTGCTTTAATAAAAATGAATAAATATAAAATTAGATACTGTAGCAGTGTTATCTTAAACCTGGGCAAGAGGAACCCCTCTTCTGGACACACACACACAAACACACAAACATGCACAGTTTATTAAAGAACCCCAGCTCCTTTTTCATTTGCTGTCTGATAATCAGCCCTAACACAGAGCAACCTATAAACCCAAACACTTGTGCCCTCACAGCTAATACCTTTCAGTTCCCAAGAAAGTTGTTTGCACATCTCGTGTTCTGTGTCCTCAAAATAAAAAAAATTACCATGTCTAAACACTGTGAAGAATTTTGGATTTTGCTGGTGTCAACATCTGAGACGTTGCTTTAGAGTTTGAAGATTCAGTATTTGAACAGCAAAAAGTACTTGGGTAAGAGTAATACCTAGTATCTTGTCAGTTCCTTTCTGTGAGTAAATATGACTGCAGGAGAGTCTGACTGCTTAAAGTATCACTTTCCAATAATGCCAAGGATTCATTCATTCCTTTTTCATTCACTTTTGCTCCTCTTCATGTTCCGATGTATGATTGCAGCAGTACTTATAAAATCAGCATGGTTTTCACAGCCTTTGCACTAATGGCAGCTGAGAAACATTTTTTAATATTAAGCAATTCATATTATGCTTTAATTTACATAGCTATAGTTGTTTGTAATATATATATACAGCTATAGTTATAAGTGCTTGACGTTAATATAGTATGAGTCTAGATATTGCCTTAAAAGATGATGAATTTATAAGTAGCAGCTTTTTACAGGATAAAATTTAAATGTTTTGTAATATTTTCTGCAATGACAAGAATATATCCTATATATCCTATACACTCCTTAAAATGTTTGAACATAATATTTAAAATTCAAGGTTCTAATCTAAGTATTGCTTTAAGAAGTTTTCTGACAATTCCAGTTGCTATTGCACCAACAAAGTTTCTCCAAATTGAATTTAATAAATTATGAATAGTCAAAAAAAGTTGATAATGTGGCATCATTATCAATAAAATGAAAATTATATAAAATTCGAGATTATTATACATAGTGCTTTTGATAAAAGTAAAATAAGGCAGTATCTTTAATTCATGAACTGTATACATCTTTATGTTATTATTACCCCAATTATCATTCTATTAATAGAATACTAGCTATGTACAATAATTAATTTCAGTCATCTTTGAAAGTTGATCAACTTCCAGTCACCTAAAAGCAATTTTTTTTAACATTTTTTTTCTAATTTATCGTTATGGAGGTACAGTTGTCAAGATTGAAGGATGTCTTTTATTTATAGTTGTTAGCATATTTAAAACTCAGATAATTAGAATATGGTATAGGTGCACTTTTGTTGTACTCTTCCCTAGGCCCCAAGAATATTAGGAATGATAGGTCTTTTAAAATGTGAAAATTTATCTAAAATGAGAAAAAAATCAGGACAATTTACAAACCAAAAAAAAAAAAGTCAAATGCACCATTATGTCCACAATTCTAAAAAATTATTGTTTTCTTTTTTATTCTGATATTGATATATACAGATATTTTTCCTTTAGTTTTTGTCATGAAGAGGCTCTCTTTGATTGCTTCTTCATATGACAAAACATATTATATTTTAATGGAGAGGCTATTATTATAATTCAGTGTTTCTTATAGCATGAAAACTCAAAATTTTACATAATATTAATGTTTAGAAATTTTTTTTTCACAAATCATTATTGGTAATGTCCTAGAAATATTAATACTGTTATTGAATTTGGGAAAACCTCTATCAAGTTTATTTCATATGTGAATTGTTCCAGGTAATCTCTCTGTTTTCACCACTATAGTTTGTGTCCTATAAACATGATAAAGTCTGATAAATTCTACTTTGTGTGATTTCCATCAAAAGAAATTTGAAGAGCTGTATAGAGGTTCTATTTAGAACCCATCAAGTCTGTTCCTGACAGAAGATAACTTTTATATTTACTGGGTGCTGATGAGATTCTAATTCTTTACAAGTCTTATGATTATAATAACACTTTTCCACAAGGACACTTTCCTGTCATGGTACAATCTCTTAAACAAAATCCCACTGCTGCTACAATTTTCCATGCACTGCCACAGTGGACCATAGGAGGACACCTGGGAGCCTCCATAAGATGAATCAAAAACAACTTAACTCCTCCACAGTGTGCCTGAGAATTACCTAACTACATTCCAGTAAGCTTAAACTAAGTGTATCTTCAAGTCAGCCTCTTAACCCAGGACCCTCAAATGCCCATGGCTCTTCTAGTGCCACCAGACACCCAGTGTGAGAGTGGAGAGAAACATAAATCTTAAAAATAATTGCAGTTATATGTCTTAGTTTTGCAAGTTAAAAAAAAAAATATATTGTGACCATATAAACACACTGCTAGGCTCCTCTCTCTGGGTCTTGGAAGGCACCTGTACAAAGGAAGGGCTCTGCAGCTTAAGCTTCATTAACTTCACAGACTCCTCTCTGCTCCCGGAATACAGTTGCTTTGCTGTTGCCACGGGTTGCTCTGAAAGCTTAGCTGACCAATATCTTGGTGGCCGGGGGCATTCTTCAACTTTTGATGGTTTCAGTGGCTTTATATAGGATAGTGAATACAGCGTAGACCGAATAGACTTCAGCTTTGTTTGCAAAATTCAATCATAGGGCTTTTATAGTAAAAATAAAATCAGTTAGTAGATAACCAACTTTTGTTTTGCAGAAGCTAAAAAAAGCAAGTTTAGAATTGAGCCGGCACATGTGGCAGCACACAGTGAAGAAGAATGAACTGAAATGAAAGCACAATCTGGAAGAATAACTTCAAAACAATGCAGCAGTATGAGAGCCCTGCTGCTAGCGTTTATGATTCCCTCCAAGCCCGGTGTTCACATATGTCCGCTGTCAGCGCGACAGCACACTCCTAGGCAACGCATAGGTCAGAGGGCGCGGGCTCTGGGTTCTCACACAGTATTGTGAGGAAAATCAATTTCAGTCCTCCAAGGATGAAGCACTGCAACCGAAGGTCACTAAACACGATCAGTTCCCGAAGCCCCTTGAGATTTGAGAGGAGATTTCCCAAAATTACCACACCTCAAATTTTGGCTCTTTGGTTGAAAGCTTATATTGTATTTTATATTTCTGCCCACTTTTACCAGTGCAGGTGGGAGGAAGGGGGGAGGGGCAGTATGACTATGGGTAACTATTTGAACAATCTGCTTTCACAGTATTGCACAGGAGTTGTAATCACATTAATGAAGACTGACCACTGTACTCATCCACAAAATGTATTGTGTTTTGGGGAGAAAAAATTCCATTTATTTTACCACTGGTTGAAGGCACTTCGTTTTGAATAATGCCTGGATGAATAAAGTATTTTAGTAGGATTTAAAATAATCAGTGAAGGAATAGTAGCAAGAAGCATGAAATTCACAAATACGTGTCTCAGAGTGACCCCTTCTTTTGCTTATTATGTGCCTACTTTATTCATTTAATTCCTGTAACTTGATTTTCTTATCCATAAAATGGGACAATAATGACCAGCCTACCAATATTAAGGGATTGTTATGAAGATCAAATAAGAAACCTGTATATAGAAATGCTTTTTCAAAGGAAATGTTATAAACATAAGATTTATTTTTTGAACATCTGAAATAATGCATTAAAGAAACAGGTTTTTGACTGAGATGTGGATGATGTACAAAAAGTAGAGAAGTGAAGGGACATGCTGAGAAGAAAGTAAACTAGACGGGAAAGTAGAAAGTCTGAGGACATCACAAAGACCCTGGGGGAGTTTTGAATAAGAGGGTGGGATAGGCAAAGAGAGAAGGATGAGAGGATCACGAGAGGGGACTAATTATCTACTTCAGAGAAAAATTTTACAAATTCTAGATGGAAAACATACAGGGATCTTATATGCTAAAAGACACAATGGGCACAGTATAACATTCTATAGAGACGACCTTACAAATTAAGCATTATCAGAAGACAGATTGACTTTTTCAAAGTGCTCTTAAAAGTGGCATAATACAGACTAAAAAATCATCATCCCCCAAAGGTATTTATTAAGTACTTATTTGTCTACACTGCTAGTGGATGAAGTCTAAACTAGGAAAACCTGTTTCAGTTTTCTGTATAGGCTTTGCTCTTTATGTGCCACAGGAAATAGAAGGAGTTTATTATATGATTTGTAGACACAAGAAAGTTAGTGCTCAAACTGCCTAGTTGCTTCACCCTAAATTCAGAACTTTGGCAATTCAGTTTAAAAAACAAACAAACTGAAGCAATTTGATTATAATAGAAGATATTCACATGGGTTCCAGTGAAACCAAATTTAGTCTCCAAACTTGGAGAATATTCTGTTCTTAAAATGAAAAATGCAGTCCCGTGTTGAAGAGCTGGATTTGAACATCTTGACTTTGAGACCCTTATTATGAGACATTTTAATGGACTAGCAGCAAACACGACATGAATACTGAGAAGGAGAATACTTTGTTCCTGACTTCTGGTCAAAAACATGCCAGATTGAGGTCATTCACCACTTTTGTTTTACTAAGACCAGGCACTTTGGTGACATCATGTTACAAAAAAGACACTTCTTTCCTGACCACCAGTTCAAGTTTGGGAATCTCAGTTTCACAAATGAAAGAGAATGTAAGAGCTTGACTTCACTCGGGAATCCTGTCCTGCATCCACTCACGTGGACCTGGCAGGTCATTGCAGTGACTGATAGTGGCCAATGAGTACAGCCAAGAGCAGCACCCCAGGAGCAAGTGGACCATAAGGATTTTTGGCTAAGATAGGTATTACCCAAGAAGGGCAAAATAACAGCAGAAAACTGGGAGAATTACACGTGTCAAGCAACGAAAACAGTGCTAAGAAATATGGAATAGACAAGGAATTGGGGATAAGAGTCTGTCACATAAAAGAAGTGCCAGATGGAGTTTGGAAGTTAATGTGAACAATATGATGGACAAGACCTCAAATAGGAATCAAAATCAAAGACGGCTCATGCAGTTGTGGAGTGAGGAGCAACGTGTGGTATTACACACCCAACAGACAATTCTGTGTGCTAGACTCTGAGCTTTTTCAAAACTCAAATGTCAGTTTTGTATTTTGGAATTACTTAAATATCTATTTCTTTTTAACATTTACTGCTTTATACTTGTCTACAGCATTAACAAAAATCCTGTCTAGGAGTTCCTGATGTGGCGCAGTGGGTTAAGAATTCCACTGCAGTGGGTTGCTGAAGAGGTGCAGGTCTGATCCCCAGCCAGGTGCAGTGGGTTAAAGGATCATAGCCAAAGCTCAGGTTCAGGTTCAGTCCCTGGCCCAGGAACTTCCACATATCACAGGAACAGCCATTAAAAAAAAAAAAAAAAAAGCGAAAATAGTATCTAATAAAGTCAGTGAATAATGTTCATAATGTTCATAGAATAATAATTATAGCTAACATAAACAGTATTTATTCTGTGCCAGGCAATATTCTAAGTAATTTCAACACATGTTACAGACTAAAGGCAATTATGTTTTTAGAGTTATTTTTTGTTGTAATTATTACTTAGGCTAAGTTTTGAAAGCTCAGCAGTGTATGTTGCTGGTCTATTCAGCATTCATTTTCTTTTCCTCTTTCTTAACTCTATTTTTTCCCATTTTTATTTTAATTTTTAAAATTTATTTTTAATTATTCCCCTCTCTCTCTATAGCTCGTGGATCAATTTACCCCTGATCATAGAGATGAGCCCTGATTCATTTTGTGTAGAGTAGTTCTGTCTCCTTGCTCAGAATCCTGATTGGTTCAGGGTTTGACATGACATGCAATTCCAGCCAGTGAGAATGAAGAGGTTTTCCAAGGAATGATTTTAGAGTCCCACTTAACTCTTCCATGAGGATTCTGAGAGGTAACCACTTTGTAGATGTCACAGCCTGGTTGTGAGAGGTTGGGACTGATTCCAGAGCTGTCTGATGGCCACAAAGCCCAGGCATTTTCCACTTTAACACTCAGTTTCATTCTTAGAATAATACTCTCCCTCTCCCAAGGATGTATACATTTTAACCCCCAAACCTGTGACTATTTTATCTAATGTGGCATAAGGTATATGTTACCTTATTTGCAGTAATGAGTAAATTAAGGATCTTGAGATGACGAGATTGTCCTAGATTATCCAGGTGGACCCAGAAAAGGTCCTTGTGAGAAGAAGGCAGTAGGGTCAGAGTAAGAGAGGGAGATGTGATGGTGGAAGTGTATCAAAGTGATGCAGCCATGAGCCAAGGAATGCAGTTGTCCTCCAGATATTGTAGAAATTTCTGCCAGGAACATATCATCACTTAGAGCCTATGGAAGTAACTCAGCTCTGCCAGCACCTTGATTTTAGCCATGTTTATGACCCATCTTGATTTCTGACCCTCAGAATGATGAGATAATAAATTTGTGTTGTTTTAAGCCATTAAGTTTGTGGTAGTTTGTTACAGTAGCTGTAGGAAAATAACACATCACAATAAGCATAGTCTAATACTTGTAAGTATCAGAAATATGATCAAATTTTCAAAGAAAGGAAGTAAATATAAATTTTGAAATTTAACCAACTTAGAACTCTTTGTTCTACCACAGTACAAATATTACAATTTTTTTCATCAAGTGAAAATAGAAACTAATTATACACTATTTACGTAGTTTGACCTCAGTGTTAGTAATGCAACTGCATATCATATGGTTATTTTTGTTAAGTGTTTACAACTATCTTCTTGTCATCGTTTTGGCTTAAATATTACATGATGTCCTGAATGGTTATCTATTGCAGATCTCAAAATAGATGCGCCAGCATCATGAAAAATGTTTATGTTACAAGATCATGTTGGTTTACTCCTTAGGCTAGTTCAGTCTACCTTGTTTTAAAGTATATATAGAAGTAAGAGAGCTCCCTGAGGAATTCAAGCATTTCACAAAGCAGTAACATAAGTTATCTGCCGCAAATGATATTTTTGTCTATGGAAATTATATTGCTCTTTCAAAAGACAGCCATCCTGTTATCTTGGCTAAGTTTTGTGCAATGGATTTTGGAATCGTTTTCATGGAGATGGTTACTAAGAGTTGTGTCTAGTGACCTTAAATTGATTTAGATATTGAAATGATCATAAGTTTACTATGCATAATCTGCCAAAGGCACCCACTTTTCCATGGAAATGGGAATAATCAAAAAGCCTGCATATATCATGGATATTGATTTTCACAGGACCACAAAAGGAAGAGAAATATCTGCATTTCTATGGAAGACCTTTTTAAAGCTCTCTACTATCTGTAGTCATAAGTTCAGCCCAGAGGTAGCACTTAATTCCTACTCAAGAATCACTGTACAATATTGTTTCTGATGCAAGTTTCTCCATTAATCCTCCATTAAGCTTATGTTATTTATTGATAAGAACTTCATAGAAGATGCTATCATGTCCTAATCAGGAAGATAATGGCCAGTAGAAATCACTAGATTTTCTGCCTCCCCTCTGTCACTTCCTCATCTATCATAGAACTGGGACAATTTCCCAAAGCTCTCTGTAATGGTAGTAGCTACCAATATGGAACCTTTGGGGACACAAATCCTGCCTCCCTTACTATCTACCTCTATAAAATTAGTCAATTTATTTTCTCTAAATCTCAATTACCTATTTTGTAAAGTGAGGCCAATAGAAGTACCTAAATCATAGGATTGATGAGGCAACTCATTTATAGAATCTGGTGTTTATTAAAAATTCAATAAGTATTCCTAGTTATTATTTTCTTTAGCCCATTTTAGTTGAAAATTTACATGTCAAACAAAAATGTATTCTGGCTATCGCATGGTCTGTGTTTACTATTTTATAATTTATACAGCTAGACTTAGTCCTTGTTAGATACTATGGAACTGGATTAAGGTGAGTGTCTATTAATCTAATTGAGATCGTGAGGCCCTTTCCATCATGTAATGCTGCCTTCCTCTTTTGAACTCATTTGAACCACAAGGTGAAAGACACAGTAATTTTTTTGGGGCCACCAAAATGATGAAGTGGGGATACCTGTTAATTCTATATCTACTTGAAAAACTCGTAATTCATAAAAGCTCTAACAATGAAGTGCCTACCCTGCTGTGCATAAGAGTTTTTATGAGCAAGTGTGGGAAAGAATATGATATAAACTGAGGAAAATGCTGACAAAAACATCTTAGAGTGCTAATATTCATTTTGACTTCCTTTGTGTCCCATACAGAAACATGTATTTGTAAGCTGTAAGGAGTAAGGTATAATTAGGTTAGGGAATTGTAACTTGTAACTAAGTTCTGTCCTGGAGACAATTAAGCTTCTGCTTGTTCATAATCTTCCGAAACACTGTAGGTTTATACAGAAATGCTCTTACACAATTTTTGCCTTTAAGGAGGCTGAAAGGAAAAAAGAGACAATTTGAACATAAATATACATGTGAAAAAGGAGATGGTTGATAAAATGCCAGTAGTGTTATGCCTTCCAGGAGAATAATCTTGTGTTTTATATTATATATTAATGTAGGAAAGCCTCATAAGACCACTGAAGGTAGCCCCCTAGAATCACAGGTTTGAGCATCTTGGAATCACTGAGAAATTATCTCTCGGGAGAGCATATCAACTTTGAATATCTGAAGACAGTATCTCTCTGAAGAATGATTGTCAGGACTCCTAGAAACAGTGAGTTCCTTCCTCCTGTTAGGATGGATCCTCCATTGTTATGCAAGAAGAATGTAGTCAGAACTATTGTGTAGTTCTAAAGAGAAAAGCACCCTCCATTCTAAGAAGGGTTCTGGATGGAGGCTTGAGGCCCCAAGGGTGGCTGTGCCTGGGAACAGAAGCACTTGTAAGAAAGACCTTGCTAGAGCAAATACAGAGAATAATGCTGTGACCATGTTCTGGACCCAACTTCTAGGTCAGAACCTACCAAGCTCTAGAAATTCCCTCCGAGGTCACCAGAGGAGACCCTGATCACTAGGTTAAAAATCTTCATCTCTTTCTGGGCTGTCAGTATGTCTTGTCCTCCATCTTATCCTTATCTTTTCCTAGAAACAATGCATCCTTGGAACACATCTGGTAACAGGAGGCAATGTGCTGTAATATTTTTGGAAACTCCTGTATGTATTATTTTAGTGAATTGATTTACCAAAAACTATAACTGTGTTCCAAGTGTCATGCTTTTTTCTTTCTTTTCCATTTTTCCCTTCTCAGTCTTCTTTCTCCTACTTTACAAAAGAAACTCACAGCTTGTTCTGAATTTTAACATGGTGGCTTTTTTCCCTCTGGATTTAAAAATATTCATGTTCCAAACAAAGAGATTTCATAAAATATTGCCTCTGGAGAAGATCTTCTAATCCAGAATTAAAAAACAAAATCATTGGAGTTCCCATCGTGGCTCAGTGGTTAACAAATCCGACTAGGAATCATGAGGTTGCCGGTTCGATTCCTGGCCTCGCTTAGTGGGTTAAGGATCCGGTGTTGCTATGAGCTGTCATGTAGCTTGCAGACATGGTTTGGATCCCGCATTGCTGTGGCTCTGGCATAGGCAGGTGGCTACAGCTCCGATTAGACCCTCTAGCCCAGGAACCTCCATATGCTGCGGGTGCAGCCCTCAAATGACAAAAGACAAAAAAAAAAAAAAAAGAAAAATCATTACCTGACAGTTTCTATTAGGAGTGATACCATGTGACATTTGAAGGGGAATATTTTGACCATGCCATGTTGGAAGACTCCAAAATTAGATAATTATTTTCATTTAGATTTGTTGCCCTTTCCATCCACTGAATATTGATAAAGAATGGGAAGACTACGAAGATTCCAATAAGGACAAAACAAAGAAAGACGGCAGTGAAGTGCCTGTTCCAACCATGGAGCAAATTTCTTGACCTGTCTGCTATCTATCTAGCTAGCTAGCCAGCTGTGTATCTATCTACCTATCTATCTGTCATCTACCTTAGAATTAGAATTCAAAAGAGGGAAAGTTTTCATGGGGGCAAAAATTAGCACATTTATTTGAAATGAAAAATTAAGCCAGATTTTTTTAAAGAAAGCCAATCTGGTTGATTTGAAAATAAGGACTTGCTTTTCCTTTACCTTTAGGTTTATTGTAATTATTTTCCCAAGGAACAGGAAGCCAAATCAGTAGGCCCATGGTTTTGATAAAAAAAGTGAAAATATAAAATTATTTTTCTACCAAAAATAATTTTGGGAAACTGTGTTGAAATGAACTGTATTTTTCATTTTTCTAACTATTTCTGAATATGTAAAGTTAAACTAGGTACCTCTCTCTAAGTGGAAGAATAATGGGATGACTGTAATATAATAAATCCTGGTTTACTTACTATAAATAAGGAAATGATTACTGGAATGATGGAGTAATCCATCTTTTTATAAACAGATGATTTTATTTTTTTAAATAAAATTGAAGCAGTGATTAATCAAATTATAATTAACAATAGATTTTTTTCCTGATCATCATGATTTTTTGGCTTTTAACTTGAGTTGTAAGAAGTGAAACATTAGTATCATAAAAGTCCTTGCGTTACCACCATCTTAATTATGTGGACAGGTTTTCTTATTTTTATATCTTCAAAATGTACAAATAGACTTGATGCTAAATCCTGAGTTATTATAGCAAAAATAATATTCACCCAGGGATTCATGAATCACCTGAAAATAAAAAGCCAAATCTTCTCATTAGAATATTTCCAATAAAATTGTAACTTTATATTTGAAACTTATTTATCAAAATTTGTAATGTTTCCAAATTATTTTGATCAATTACATAGTAATAATAATGGTAATGAGGACTCAATCATGAATAACTTTAAAAATACTTAGAAACCTGTGGTTACGAAGTTTTTAAATTATTCTTTGATTTATATACATACTTTAGCCCCAGAGAAGTATAACAGGGTGACTACAAAAATAACTTCAAGCATAACAATATAATGCATTAGGGAAAACTCCTGTGGATGGAATTGGGGTGGAACTTTATAAATTCAAAAGTAAAAAGGGTGATGTAAAATTTCTGTTATAAAAGATTTTGTTCAGTTATTTTAAGAGGATAGTTGTGGGTATCAAATTCCTGTGATAGATTTCATTGGCTGCATTAGAAGAGTAATGAAACAGGTTTTGTTCTAATGCCAGTAATTACATTCTTTGCAGCTATTTAAATATAGGATAAAAATTTAATTATCAATCTAAAAATATGCATGAAGATACCTAATTAAAAAATTTAAGGTTACATGAAAGAAAACAAAAGGCATTATTTTAAACCATATAAACATATCTTGCCACGCGAAGAGATTGTTAAAACCATGTCTCCCAGTATAAGACATCATCTGTCTCCAGCCAGGAAAGAGTGGACCCTCTAGAGCTGAGAAGAAAAATCTATCTGGAGACAGTTTTCTATACACCGAGCCCCCATCCCTCTCCACAGGGGTGAGGAATAGGAGGGGCGTTTTCTTTATCTCAAGCACAGTCTGAGTGGCTTCAGAGACAACTCAGTGAGCTAAATATGGGGATCCAAGACCTCAGGTATGAATGAGAAAGGACAGTATTTAAAAGTGTAAGGCTGTAACTGGAGCTGCTCTATTTGGCAGCAGAACCTGGTGGGAAGCTGAGTTGGGAGTGAGCCACACTTGCAAGAACAATGGGACATGTTTTCTGAGCACTTGATGCAAACTTTGGTTTTAACTATTCCCACCACGATGACAGACCTAAAAGGTCAGGGATTACTCCTTTTTTGTTTCATTTGGGTATCCCTGACACTTGGAGCAGGGCTTTGCGCACAGTAGTTGCTTAATAAATAGGATGAATAAATTAATTGAATCCTAACCCTTTCTAAGCATCCATTACCTGTTTATCCTACTCCTTGGGAATCAGGTTACCCTCAAATCTTCCCACCCTGCTTCTGTTGGATGGTCCCCAGGAGCAAGATTTCCTTTAATCTGGAATATTGGGGTCCTGATCCTCAGTCCTGGACTTCTGAACCCCAGGATGTCTTCTGACCACCAGTATTTCTGGTCCAGAGCTGCCAAAATCCTTTTCTTGCTTTCTCCATTGCAATTTGGCAACACCCACCCCCGAACCAAATTTCCCATTCTATGGGTGCTTCTCAAAAAGGACAAGACACTTGGTTTGAAATTAGGAAGAGGCAGCACTTCCTTAGACCGTCATATTTTTAATAAGAAAAGTATCTGGATAAAGCAATGATTATGGTAATTTTTGCTACTTTTTGTAGGGAAGAATTGAACAAATTTATTTACACATACTTAAAAAAATCACATGTTGGTGGATGTATGTGGTTGGAAAAATCTACAGGGTAAAATATGGCTTCAGGAAAGAGAATTAGGGGAGCATAAGCAGGTCAGATATGTTTATCACCTAAATGAAAGTAATCATAGAAGAAGAGTATAGAAGAGTGTTTATAAACATCTCAACATTGTGTATTTCCTTTTTTTTTTTTTTTTTTTTTTTTTAGAGCTGCACCTGCATCATACAGAGGTTTCCAGGCTAGGGGTAGAATTGGAGCTACAGCCACAGCCATAGCCACAGCAGCTCGGGTTCCGGGCCATGTCTGCAATGTACACCACAGCTCATGGCAGCACTGGATCCTTAACCCACTGAGCAAGGCCAGGGATCAAACTTGCAACCTCATTGCTCCTAGTCGGATTCATTTCCACTGCGCTAGTACGGGAACTACAACACTGTGTATTTTCCGCCTTTTTTTTGTAATATGTATCCATTTTTGTGATCAGGCAGTATAATATGGATCGAATTCCTATGGAGTGGGAGGAATAGAGCATCTCTGTTAAGAATAGGGCTGAAGAGTCACACAGCTGAGTTTAATCCCTGCTTCTGCTAATTGACTGTATTACTTTGCACAGGTTGCTTCAGTCCTCTTGGCCTCAGTTTTCCCATCCATAATATCAGGATAATAATATCTGAGTAATGGGGTTATTGTGAGGATCAAGTGATGATAATACTCATACTGCACTAAGAGTCATGCTGATTCACACTGATAGCCTAATTATTATGTTAATTGGGCATACAGCTCTAGTATTATACTATTATCAACAGCTCTACATCAAACTTAAAGGCTAATACTTGGAGATTTAGAAATTTTGCTTAGTCTTCACAGCATGCTGACTTCATTTGAAAAATAGTATTAATTAAAAAAATTTCTTTATTCTTACAGGCTTGTGAATTCAAAATGCTTAACTTTTAAAATATTATTTATATTTGATATGTTTAAGATTAAAATACATGCATTATATATTTTATGCAAAACAGGAGGTGGTTAAATTTAGAAGTTTGGTCCTAAAGGGTAGTGATTCAGTGCATTTTAATTGAGTGAAGAAGATAGTAATATCACTTTATTTTAATAAATATTATTAGTGCATATATTTGATGCTGTTTTATTTAATTGAAGTAATTAAATATTTTAGATTATAATGAATAATAGCCCATTTTGTCCAAGGCAGTACTGTTTATTTTATTTACAACATTGTCTTAAAAAAGATAACATTTTAGTACTTTTGTGATTCATAGAAAGCAAAAAGAAAGATGCATTGTGAATCTGAGACTTTTTCTGTTATAATGAATAGTTCTTCTAGTGACAGTTTGTATATAGCTTTGGTAGAAATCCTTCTACTAGAAGTTTAAAAGATCTAGAAGAATACATTTTGGGACGTGACTGGTTTGGAGTGGAAAGGAGGATAGGGAGAAAGGTAGATGATTAACAAATCTGCCCCAGAAGGAGACATCCATAATGCACGTTTGGAGACCAGACATCTGACTTGTCTGCCCAACCAGTTGGCTCTCTCTGTTCAATGGCTCCTCCTGTCTTTCAGTAAACACAGATTCTATACCCTCACTAGACCTTTCTAGCTGCTTGCTGCTCTCTGTCATTTTGGAGATCTGATCCATCTCTCAAGGAGGAAGCTGATGCTGAGGAATCTGATAGTTTTCCTAGAAAATGCAAAGGAGTTATGTGTTTTATGTGTTAAGACTCAGAAGCCTAACAGTTAACCTTACAATACCAAGAGTCTTGAAAAGGAACATAACGCAGGCATTGCCATGACACAGGCAAATTGTTTTGTTTGGCTGAATTTCATGTTTTACTTGCCTTTTCAAAGCATTGCTTTCCTAAACCCCTGATCTTTGACTTGCTGGGATATTTTCTAGAAGTTTCCATTGTATAATAGAGAAAAGCTTTTTTCCTCTATTTTTGTGACAAAATTTACTAAGCCATTCATCAGACCTTCTTAATTTGCTGCTTGCAATTTTCCTTGTCTAAAAAGCAGGCAGCCTTCTGAAGCTGCTTCTTATAGTGGATTCTAAGCTCCGCTGGCTTCCCTGTATAGGCTTTTAGAGTCTCTTGCTTAAGAGGTCCCAGCTTTGCATCCAAAGGCAGATCAGGTCAGCTCAGCCCAACACAGTGACACCCATCATGAAAAGGGCCACAAAAAGCACCAAGCAAGCCTCCTCAAACAGAAATTGGGTATGCCTTAAAAAAAAAAAAATGAAGCATTCTGTTAACATCTCCCTCTCCTTTCCTTCTAGACCAGAGACTTCACACACACGAACACCTACACACACACACACACACACACACACACACACACGTACCTCTCACCAAAATATATTTTTGCTTTCATTACTGCTGTTTAAAAGAATTGCTGTGTCAGTGTTTTGATGCATCCAGGGACTAAATGTAAACAACATGGTACAACTCTAGAAACTGCCATCATAAAATATTTTAAGAGGCGGAATAGAGTAAAATAAAATAAAAATGTCTTTTTATGTGATATCTCAGAGTAATTCAGGATTTATGGTACCTTAACCTTTAGAATCCAAAATATTAAGCTATGTTTCTTAGAGATAATAACTCGGTTGTCCCTCACTTATGTGTCTTAGATAAAAGCCTACTGCCACAGAATCCATGAATGCTCAAATACCCTTGCGGGCCTTTAGTAGTAAATCTTATGGAATAGCTTATGGCCAATGTAATGGCCCACAGTAGCCTGCGAATATCATGAATTCTAATAATACTTACATCAGTAGAAACATGAAGTAATGTCTCCATTGTAATTAAATGATGTATTTAGAGCAGTGGACTAAATGGTCCCCTAGTGTGTTGGTGATATATTCTAATAGTCTTCTCTTTACAGCCCCACACGGTAATATTCATGCTTTATTCTGGAGGGCTTTGCTTCTGACTGAACATTTGAATTGCAACATTAAGTGGTAAAGTGGATTACAGCGAGACCCCATGAATATGGATCCTGATCAAGAAACTAAGTGCTTAAAAAAATAAAATGTTACTATTTAAATAGAGTGATTACAAAAACATCTTTATACAGAGGAATGTCAGGCATCTTTCCAACCCCCTTCTTACTCTACGTCCCAGAAGCAAAACATATTTGCCACAATTAAAAATTTAGTAGGATGAAACATCAGAACTTAAATCACTGTAATTTCTACTGCGTTTATTGAATTTAATTTGGGCTGTTGGAGGTACAAATTGATTTTGCTAATAATTACATTATTCCATTTTTTAAACATGTTCATTCCAAAGATTGTAGTCAAATACAGAGGAGTAGGAAAAGGATACATTTTACCAGTGAGGAAAAGAAATTATCTTGCAGTTGATTAGTTAAAAGTGTCACATTTTGAATTTTCATTCTTTATTTTTCCCTTGAATCAGTCACTAAAGCAGTAGCTTGAGGCGTTAAGAGCCTAGGGCAAAGCTGAGGGCGTTTCAGTCTATCCACTCTAGCAGTTAAGAATAAAGAATAGTCCAGTGTTGTATTAGGTAATCAAATTAGACAGTGTGCCAATATATTACATAAAATTATACAAGAAAAAGTGTTATGTATTTATTTGACAGAATTAAATATTTGTAAGATATTTTCAATTATTCATCAAATATTGTACTTCTTAGAGATTTTAAACACATTTTCTATGAATAAGGAAAATTCTCCACCCATGTTGGTAATTCTTACTGTGGATTTGTTCAATGAATGTGGATTTATATGATGAAGCACTAAGTATATGTACAGCTGCCTTTTTACTTGACTAAGTTAATATTGACATGTGGGATTGCATGCTGTGTGTGTGTGTGTGTGTGTGTGTGTGTGTGTGTTGTGTATTTCAGTGTACATTTTTCTACTTAGGGCATTAAAGATTTAAATTCACTGAGCACTTTTAAAAGCTCCGTGCATATCACTGAAATTATATATGTGACCGCATTTATCGCTCAGTTGTTTTATATTTAAAAGTGACTCAGCTTGCCTTATTTCCTAAATTTGCTTTCACTCTATATTAAAAATTGGCATCTGTTCCACAAATCCAGGACCTTAAAATCCCATTGTTTTCACCACAGAACTAGTGGGGATAATTAATCATATCGGGTAAGTTTACATTAACTCTCCTTTAGTTTTTTATTGCTTTAAAAAAATAAAACATTTTTGTTGTACTCAAAGTTTTGCAAAAAAGTCAAAGTCAAAGAACTGTCTATTTAGGTAGTGGTAAAAAAAAAACTTACAGCACTAAAAGAAAAGAAAATGCATCGGAACATGGAGACACTGGTCAAATACAGCACTTTAGCTGAATGAAGAGCTCTTTATTTGACCAGTTTAGACATGGCTTTGGTTGGCAAGCTAATTCTTTGAGCACCACCCTTGAAAATCATGCTAATGAGCCTCTTCACTTCATCAAGTAGGATTGTGGACCTTTTTGTCTGCATCATTAAGGCCCCAAATTGCCCCATTAGCAAGGCCTCAAATTGCCCCTCAGGGTCAATATTTAATGCAGGTGAACTTAGGTTAACTACCCTCAGAACCTTCTGGACAACAAACAATGTGGAGTACCTGTTACAGGGAAATTCATTTTCACCCCAAGTTTCCTTTGTGAAATATCATTTTCCATATTTGACTTACATTTTAAATTCATTTTGGAAAGACATTATGTTTATTTTATGCTGCTCATTCCAAAAGAGTAAAGTTGGAAATAGAAGACAAAAATTCTTCCATCAGCACTGTGACCAGTGTCACAAGCTTTAATTTTTCCATCTGTGAAGTGGGAATGGTTATACTTCCCCTCCAGGTACCTTCTGAAGATGATGCTGCCTTTAAACAAAGATGCAAGAACCAACAGACAATAACAAGAATAATATCAACAATTAGCGAGTCCTTAAAGAATTTTGTTCTGCAAGATTTTAGAGATTTAATGACTACCCTTATTAATTATTGAGCTAAAAATACATGAAAAGTTAGAACTATAAATAGTTATCTGTATGTGTGCAAAATAAAAATTCAGAATAGGAAGGACTCCGTGCTGTTAACGTAGCAATAATTTGTAGGACCAGAATGTTGCACACATTTAAAAACATAACTATATAATTTTTCTTACTCATTAAAATTTGAAGTAGGAGGGAAAGGCAGAATGATTCTTGGAGTATCTTTGTTCTACACTTGGCTTACTGCAAACTGGTTAATACTCAGTAGCTGCTAGTTATCTCTGGAGACTCAGTGTTTGGGCGGTGGGGGGCGGGGGGGAATAGCAATTATCTCCCTGACCACGCTCAGCAGAATTTACTGGTGATGTCCGGACATGAAACCTTTCATATGTAGCAACTGAAAGATGAGAGCCATGGTTACAGTTTCCAGTAAGTATGTGAAACAGAAGCCTCAAGATTATATTCCACATCTAAGTAGAGATAACGTTGATGTCTCCTGTGTTAAGGTTAATTTCCATGCATTTAGGGTTCCTGAAATCCTCATCACCTCTGTGGCTGGTACCTGCAAAGTCAGTTTTGCTACTGAATGGGGACACAATTAGGCAGTGCTTGCTGGTGTCCTTTCAGCAATATCTTGTGAGTTTGAACAATTTTAGTGAAATAAATGTAACAAGGAAAAATGAATTCTCTTTAGCCTCTATTCAGCCAAAATTAGCCTCCGTGGATTCTGGCTCACAAAAGCACCACGGGCCTCTGGCTGTGCTCTGTAGCTGTGAAATAGAATCAAGATTCCATTAGGCATCCCAAGCTGCCTCCTTCTCCAGGGCAGACAATAAAAATGACAACAGGGGATTGTCCCTCAGCTAGTCTAACAAGGGGGTGGGTTCTTTTCTAAATGACTAGATGTCTGTTTAGCTGAGGGAGAAATTTAAAGGGGCCCTGGGCCAAATTTTCTTCAGTTCTTTGGCTCATGTTTGTTTCGTAGGTCATCTTCAGAAAGACCTTGAATTCTACCTCTGTTGGCACTTAGAGGCCATAGTTTTTTCCCTCTTTTAAAAAATTTGTGTGCTGAGACAAAAAAATAAGTGACTATACATACTCCAGGTAGTAGTAGTATTCTGGAAGAAATATCTGTAATTTCAGCAATTTCACATGGTTTATTGATTTGCCATATTTTTTTTTCTTTTAAGTGAGGGATACAGGTATTCCTCTAACCTGGACAGATTCTAGATTGGAGATAGATTTTCTGCTTTCAAGATTTGTTTATGAACAAGAATCCCTAATGGATAAATTTAAACAGACAGCCTGTCCTCATGTGAACATGAAAGAAATAGGACTTTATAACCTTGGCTTTGTAATACCTTTGTGTGCACCAGTAGACCTCATGGGGACATATCTTTAGGCTGCCTACATTGGAGGGGTCCCCAATATGCTGTGACCTTGCAAAATTTCCTTTTGTCATGAACTCCCAATCGATTTCTCAGTTTCTTTCCTATATCAAAAGTGCAAAAGTGTAAGAACATTTTCTTCTCCTATCCAAGGATAAATCTGATATAACTTATTCAGACCTCACATAAATTTGATTGAACACTCTCTCTCTTTCTAATTGGCCCAGTAAATAGAGTTTTGTATTTCCCTTGACAGGTGCCATAGAATGAAATTTAATATAGCTTGTCAATGAGTATCAGAAAGTTAAGAGTTCATCAACCATTCATAGTAATTGTACTGTATTCATATAGAGTTATAAATGTATATTTCATGGCCACTTCTCCTTTGCTTCAATCAAAATTACTTGCAGGAAGTAATATTATATAATCCATGGTGTCAATTACTAATGGTGGTGGCAAGTAAATCATAATGTTTTCATTATTGAATTGCTAATACTTAGAGGTTGTAATATTCCATATATAAAGTCTTTAATAAGCAATTATTTATGTGCTCACTTACCGGATGTTGCTGAACCAAGGCATTTCTTCAACACTAAGTGGAAATTCTATTCAATAATTCTTTATGTAAAGTCATTCATTGATATTATAGTTCTATAAAGTTGCTTTAAAATGTTACATATTTGTTGTGGCATTTTAGCAAATAGTTAAAATACAATATATGGGGATGCAAATATTAAAATATAAAGATAAAAAGTTTTGGACATTGTAGCTGAGATCTGAATATAATGAAATCAGGGTCAGAATATCTGAATTCTCAATTTGGCTTTATCATTTATACTTATTGTATGGCCTCAGGAAATATTCTGAAAATCTTTGAGGCTTAATATCCTCATTTGTAAAATGTACATGTTCTACTACCAAATATTTTATCAATCATCTTGTGAATTACAATATTTTGTTAAAGATCATTATAATAAAAAGAGCAGACTATTCAGATCACCAACTTACCAACTTATTAATATCTGAGCTTTCAGAGATGAAGCAAAGAGTGGGTTAAATGCAAGTTTTCAAACAATTGCTAAGTACTGCCTCTAAGCACATACAGCTGTTACCCTTCCTTTGAGTATCTGGTCTGATAAGGAGGATTCCCCCTTTTTATTTTTAGAGTGACTGTATCTTTTTGTCACAAAATAAACCTAGATATATTTGGAGAGCGTAAGATGAACAGATTTTTTTGGTAAGGCCTTACAAGTTTATTCTGAAGCTCAAGATAGAAGAAAAATAAAATTTAATTTATTAGTTTGTATATTTTATTGTATGGGTCCAACAAAAGTCCGGACTCCTTTATATTTGGCCACAGAAAAATCTGATCAATATAAAAATTTGCCAGGAATTCTTTAAATGTTTTTGTAAATGTGACGGGTTCTTCAGATATTGTGCAAGATTTTATGAAACCGGGGACATTAAGGTTTGGGTGCACAATACCAAGCCCTGTATTTCAAATATGTATATAAATACAGTGATGCTTCAGACTGAGTGCTGCTGCTCATACCAACTGTGATGGGGCTAAGTCTTCCCCTTACTCCATGATAGGTTCATTCAGAATGACTAAGAAACAACTGTCACAATCCTTAGTGATTTTGGGTTTTTCTAAATGGTGCAGATTACCTCAAGAATTTTCACTGGTTTCAAAATTTCTTTGCAGATATTCCATATTTAGACAGCATGGACCAGCTGAGCACTCAGTCTGGAAATAGGCAAAGGCCTTTGAAGTTGAGATGTCTTGGGGTAAAAATGAAAAAAAATGTGCTCCACACAAGATAGAGCAATACAGTCAAGTTTACCATTCAACACCAGAGATTAGATTGGGTGCTTCCATTTGCAAAACAAAACAAAACAGAATTGAAATAAAGTATACTTTCAATAGTTATATCGTCCTGATTTTTGTTGTTGGCAAACTGCAGGCTCAGAGAGACAAGAGAACACAGAGCCACATTAATGAGATCTGTAACTAGCTAACTGTTGGTTTGGTAACTGGATCCACAACATTTTCAAGAGCACCGTAGGTCAGGAACAGTCAAATGCAACTATATAATTTGGTTCTGGTGAGGGGATCAAATGGAGACAGATATAAGAAGTTGGACAGCTAGGTTGTGCAGAGTGGGAGAGAACAAAGGAGAATAAAGAAAAAAGCTAGATAAAAAAGTCACACTCAAACTCATAGACAAAAATTCCAAACCCTTGAATAGAATGAGGACAGTCAGAGAGTGGGACTCTGATGGAAAGAGACAGGGAGATAGAGCCATGGGAGAATAAAAAATGCACACATAAAAATTATTCAAACTGAGTCCAAATATTAAAATTCCAAACAAATGACTAAATCAGATGTAAGAAAGGTGAGCAAAAATTTTAACAATTAGGATATAAATTAACTCCAGATTAAATTAATTTTAAGGGATGATGAGACATTTTGTTTGATTTAAAACATTCACTTGGTATTTGTTTCACATCAAAAGGCTCTTGATACTTGGTCCTATCCAAAACCATTCAGCATGGGCAGAATATGCTCATGAACATTTTGGATAGGACCAGATTTCAAGGACTTTCTGGCCTGGCCCAAATGCCATATGGAACAAAAGGACGGGACCAAATGTCCTACAGGGGATTTTTAAAATAAAGCAGGTTTAGGATATTCGAAGTTATAGATAGGTTTCGTAATCGATCCAACCTCACAGAGTTGGGAGGCTTTAGTGAAATTATGTTTCCAGCAGATAATAAGTGTTCAGTTAACGTTAGATGCTCTTATTATAGAAATCTTCTAAAACACTTGCTCATGGTAATCAGCCAATATTTCTTCTCCATTCCTTTCTATGGAATTTTCACATTCAGTTGAACCCTGCTGCTAATCTTTATGTGTCCTCTTTAAACTAAATCTGTTATACTTTCAACACAATAGTAAGCATGTTCATGACTTGGAACCACCTTCTTCCCTACTACATAGCACAAGAGAAAGTAGGCAATATCCAGAGCTCAAATAAGGGAAAAAAGTAAGCAAACAAAAAAGCAACAGCAACAGTGCTACAATCCTAATAAATGCTTGTGTTCCTTTTGCTTTGGAGTGCCTGAGAAAAGAGTTTAAAACATCTCATCATCAGAGTTCCCTTCATGGCTCAGTGGTTAACGAATCTGACTAAGAACCATGAGCTTGCGGGTTTGATCCCTGGCCTTGCTCAGTGGGTTAAGGATCCGGCGTTGCCGTGAGCTGTGGCGAAGGTTGCAGACGCGGCTCGGATCCCGTGTTGCTGTGGCTGTGGCGAAGGCCGGCAGCTACAGCTCCTGTTAGACCCCTAGCCTGGGAACCTCCATATGCCGCGGTTGCGGCTCTACATAAAGGCAAAAAGACAAAAAAAAAAAAAATCTCATCATCGTTCAGATTTACTTGGAAACCTTCACAGAGGAGGTGGTTTGGGAGCAGTTCTTTGAAAGATGTAGTGGAAAGAAGGGGAAAAAAAATTCTGAGTCAGAGAGATGTGTGAATAAGGACCAAAAAAAATGGGTAGGACAGAGAGAAATTTGGTAATTTAAATAAAGGGTCTAAAACCAGAAGATGAGAAGGTTACAGAGGATCATGGTCAGGCTTGATGGAAACTTTTAGATTATATAGTCTAGTGCTTTTCAAAATTTGTTTAAGCTATTCAAGTAAAACTTTAAAAGTTACTAAATATATAAACCAGATCAGAGCCTTACTGCTCTGATTAATGAAAACGCTGTCCAGTTGACAGTTCTCCCTCATGCCTTGGCAGTGTCCCACAAAGCAACTTCAAGAACTCCCTAGGGTTTAGGGTAGCACAGTTTTATTTAAATCTTAATTTTAATTGTTCCAAGACTACTGTTGGTTTGTATGGCATCATTTTTTGCAAATTAGAAGAGGGTGTTCTCATTAGATATATGTGACCCTATAGATGCATGGCTTGGCAAGAGGGAAGCACCTTAAAGAATAAGCAAAAGATGTTCATATTTCTGGGCAGCACCTCTATCTTTTATATCTAAACTGTATCCACACTTTACATACAGTAACCCTTTGGCCATTTCCCTGGCTCTAGGGTGCACTAATCAACGGCATAGTCTGCTTTAGGGAGAGCTGACCTGGGGAAAAGGATAGCTGTGGTCACAAGTCATCTGGGCAGAAAATTCTGAGGCCCTGAGTATGATTTTCTCTGGGAGACAGCAGGCCTGGGTGACCACAACTTTTTGGCCCTGAAGACTCTCCTCAATATTCCGAATCAGAGTGGAGCTTTTAAAAACATCAGGCCAAAGGAAGAAGCCCCTCCACCTTCATCTAAGGATGGCACTTGCTTTGAAAATTACCACCTGTGGGTTGACCAGGCATGAGAAGTGAATGGAACATGAAGACAGAGAGGGTGCTGTCAATATAAGCACCTTATAGGAGCTGGACTCCTGCCCTAGGTGGGCAGCCAGGCTGTGGCAGAAAGCAACAGAGGATTGATACCCTGAACTTACTCTTTTCCCCCGTCATCTCCTTTTGGTGTTCTCCATTGGCCAAACCCAGCCAGAAGTCGGAGGACAAGGGAGAAGTCTGATGTACTCAATACAGGTCAGCCTCTGGGACAAAGAGCAGGATGGACAGAGAAGGGTGGACAGGGAATCTGAAAGGGAAACAGAAGACATCCCCAAAGAGAAGTAATCCAGTTTACATAGTGTTTCTTCACCAGCATTGAGGACAAATAAAGATTAAAGAGCCTGTCAGTAGAGATATCCTCTCAGGGGCTATGGCAAAGTCATAAAAAATTATTAGTTGTGTAGTATAACTAGTTCATATTCCCATGTGTTACCTATTGATTCTTCATAGTAATATAACCATGTAATGAAAATGATAAATATTATAATACTATAAAATAATTATTTAAAATGAGGAAACCATTAGTCAAAAGTTTCAGTGTTTGTCTGTGACCATTCTGGCCTGACTCATGGCTTGTTTCTTTGAGCAATGGTGTAGTCATCTGTGTCTTGGGCATTGGTTTTGTGGAATGTCAGAAAAATCTAAGATGGGATGGTCGAATAGGTTGCAAGATATAATGATTCTTAGCTTTCTTTTATCTTTAGCAGACCTGAGGGCTGAGAGAGGAGTGGTGTGATGAAAAGCGTTAACAAGATATTCTCTGGTCACTTAGTAGTAGAGAGATTATTTAAATCCTAAGTGTATTGTATTGTATTGTATTGTGTTGTGTTGTGTTGTGTTGTATTGTACTGTATTGTATTATATTGTATCGTATTTTAGGCCACGCCCATGGCATGCAAAAGTTCTCTGGCCAGGGACTGAACTTGAGCCACAGTAGTAACCAGAGCCACAGCAGTGACAACACCAGATCCTTAACCTGCTAGGTCACCAGGGAACTCCCACAAATCCTAATTGCAAATATTCTACTATGCTTCTCTGAAATTACAAATTAAAATTTTAAAAATTATATCACATGAGGTTTTAATAATATTTTCTTTTTAGAAGATTTAACAACTTTCCTAATTATTTTATTTCAAATTCAGTCCTACTGGGAGTTCCCCTCATGCCTCAGTGGTTAATGAATCCGACTAGGAACCGTGAGGTTGCGGGTTTGATCCCTCGCCTCGCTCAATGGGTTAAGGATCTGGCATTACTGTGAGCTGTGGCGTAGGTTGCAGACGTGACTTGGATCCTGTGTTGCTGTGGCGTTGCTGTGACTGTGGTATCGGCTGGCAGCTACAGCTCCGTTTAGACCCCTAGCCTGGGAACCTCCATATGCTGCATGTGCAGCCCTAGAAAAGGCAAAAAGATTAAAAATAAAATAAAATAAAATAAAATAAAATAAAATTCAGTCATACTAAAATATCAAAGAGCTGTATAGCATGTAAGGACCAGCAAGCTTCAGGTCATAAATACATGGAAAGTAGTTACTAAACAGTACTACTGTTATGGAAGAGGATAATAAGTATTCTGGGAATGAGGGCAATTCTTAAAAGTGTTCTGTTAGTCACATAGTTTTGGAAGTGTTACATGGTAGCTCATCAAAGGCTCTGAAAAGTCCTGCAGTGATGAAACTAATACAATTTGCTTAACCTGTAGAAGAGACCCAAGATTGACCACTATCAAAATAGAAAAGGGTGTTAGAACTCATCTCTCTTTCAAGCCTTTGTTTGATATACATTCATTTCCTTACTATTTTTATGTTTTAAATTGGAGAAACAGTGACTTACTTTGAAGTGTTTTCAGCCCTGCTGATATGAAATGCTGTGTTTGAGGAATATGATTCCAAAAGTCTTTAGTGAGTTAATTTTCTCGGGAGTAATAGAAAGTTTTGTCATCTAAGATGTCAAAGAATCATAAAACCATCAATATCACACTTTGATTTCATTTTTAGAAAATTTGTTCAAATTTAGCAATTATGAAAAAAGTTTTCTTCATGTAAAGTAATATCTAAGACTCTGCAGTCCTCTGTAAGGATATTGTAAGTGTTTCAGTAATAACTCAAAGCATTTCCTCTTCTTATATTGTTTAGCTAAAAATACTCATTCAAATTATTATAGAAGTTAATAGAATTTCTAAAATATTCTTTACTAATGAAAATAATTTGTTCTTATACCAAATATCAAGGCTACTAATACTGTCTTCCCCGAATTCTTTTCCTTCCCACACTTCTTTCGGTCTTACAGCCCTGTCCCCTCAACACACACACATACACTTGACCCAGGATTGGCCCAGGGACTGCCTTCAGTCTGGCCATTCGGGAACCTTTTCCAGGATGAAAAATGTAACTGGACAGCTTGGAAAGGGAACATCCTATTTTTCTCTGGTTGTGGAGCTACTGGTATCCACTGGATACCACGGCTTCCATGCTGCTCCTGGCCACGGCCCTACCCTAAGATGGGAGAACCCTGGCCTCAGAAAAGAATACGGGTAATGTATGAGGAGAAAAGAGGCAGAGGCAGAGAGCCAATGCATTTTTCTTTTGTTTTTTAATTTCACTGGAGTTGAGATTCTAACACTTACAACTGAAAATGATCTGATGAGTACTCTAAGGAACAGCAGTTATTTAATTCTTTGATATTTATGCCAGGTGTTGAATTTTTTTGTCTAGCAACTCTCTCTTTGGGAGTGATACACTCTAGTAATGCTGACTGCAGCTAAAACAGAAATCCTTTATTTGAATGCACAAATCAAATGAAAAAGAGACCACTTGTAATTTCTTATAAATTGGCATTTGTTGTATTTTCCTTATTATATAAAGCAAGAAAGTTGCCTAAGAAAATATATGTCTTCCCAATTTAGGGATTCATGAATATAAGGTTTTTGAAAACAAAACAAAAGTTAGAACTCTATAGCCTTTGGCCACTGTATATAACACGATATATAACAATTCACAGAAAATTATATCTGCAAAAAAAATTGAATCTTATTAGAAGTGGGTTACTACTGTTACTTGTAAATTCTGTTTTTTAGTATATTTCCAGTTAAAATGTATATTTTATATGCATATATATTTATACTTTATATTTAAAACTTTTTTTACAAAAGCAAATTATTTTTTCTTGTCCAGCTATTCATCTCTAGCCAGCCAGAGAACAGAATGCATTGGAGATGCTTGATTACTGTTCTGGTTTTCAGTTTGTCTGTTGGGGAAAGATTTTGTGAGCAGCTACTCTGTGTAGAAGATGTTGAATGATAATGGGGTTTATAAAAATCTAGGAGCCCATAAAAACTCCACTGACTGCTGCTGACAATGATATTTTGAAGTTCAGCTACTCTGAAACACCCTGGTCTTATATACAACCAATATGAGTTCTCCACATTTAATGCTTTATCTCTTAATAAATAACAACTATGCAGCAGTTATGGTTTAAAAGGGCTTTTCGTGTGCATGACCTTATTTAATCCTTATAATAACACTTTGAGAAAGTTATTATTATTCCCATCTTCTAGATGACAAAACCAAGATTCATAGATTGTTATAACTTTCTGAAGGTCACTCAGCTACCAAGTGGCAGAGGTGCCATTGAAACACATGCTTTTTGCCTCAAAATCCCTAAGCTTTTTCCAGTATTGCTCTTCTAAACAGGACAACCAGATATCTACTTTCTATGTGGAGGATTTAATTTTATCCCTTACATTACAATATTACAATAATCCCTATATTATTAAAATAAACCAAATGTTTTTTTTTTAAAAAAAACCCTGACATTTGCATTTTACTACTTCATTGTTCACTTTCCTCCCAAAACCCTGGCAAAACAAAGCTGAGGTAGAAGGGAGGTGAGAAGATCCACCTCCCACTTTGTTTGCACTGCCCTTGGCAGACAGAGTCAGGCAAGAGAGGCAGCCACAAATTCCCTCATTTGACCACTTGTCCAAAGGTGAGGTGAAAAGGTTTAGTGGGAAAAGTTTGACATTTTATCCCCAAACAAATATTAGAGATTATCTGTGGAATTAAATTATCCATATGTACACAGTCTAGGGAATTAACTCTATCTGAAATGGTGGATTATGGCAGAAATTGAAACTAAGCCCTAAAGACACTCCTTTTACTTTGTTCTCTGTGGGTTTTTTTTTTTACAGTGAGTTTTTAGATGATTTTGGCTATTTCAATGGCTGTGTTTCAGTATGTTCCTATTCAGTATGTATTTGTGCACTGCTCTAGCTGGTTTGAACAATTTTTTTTTAAAGTATTCCCCTGGCAGCCCTAGAAGCCGACAAGTATTACTTGAAGGGGAAAAAGAGATTTCTATTAGGTTTGAGAGTCACAAGTGAACAGAAGAAATTTGAGAAGTATAAATACTCCATGGACTGCAAATCCAAAACCAAAACATGACTAACAAGGTTTTGACAAAATAAAAATCCCACTGTTCTTTTTTCCATATGTCTTTTAGTAAGCAATGTTTTTAGAGAGTTATTCTTTTCTGATATATATATATATATATATATATATATATAGTCAGTAGATATATATATATATAATTTTTTGCTTTACAGTTTTCTACTTGACCTCAGATCTGGACAAGAATCAGGAAAATCAAGCCAAATAAAAATAATTATGACATTGTTCTCATCACATTTTGAAAACCCAGAAAATTATTTTAGTGATGGAAGGAATGTATAAAAGCAGCAAAACCTTCTTAGCTTATTATTTAAGTCATTTACTTTAGCTTATTATTTGCCATAATTATTTGGTGCCATGCTGCTAACAAATTCAGTAAATTCAACTTCTCCACATGACTTTGACAATATAGTCTTAAAAAGAGGATTGGTGACTGAGGGGTCCACTAGGAGATTTACTTTCTTCCTCTTGTTTCTGAAATCTTTGCCCAGGAGAAACGACAAACATGAGTGAAAGCACATTCAAGCAACAATTACCTAGAAAATTTTACACATTTTAAATGTCACAGAAATGAAAAAATAAATTGTCTTCACTTTTATTTAAACTACATTCTTAGTTTTCCACTGCGAAAGATTTTCAACAGTCATACTAAACAGTGCTTTGTAGTTTGAATTAATTATGTGCTATATAGAGGTATTTCCCATACCTGTTTTAATTTGCACAGAAGAGGTGTAACCAAGTAGAATCCTATGGGACCTTCCTGGGACAAACCTCCTTGCCCTCATGTCCTCATGTCCTCTGTCTGCCTCTTGTTTGTAGAAAAACTTTCGTCTCCTAGGCCTTCTCCAAGTTCCAATGAATGAATTTAGTGAGAGAAGTGAGAAAATGCAGAAACAAAGGAAAAGAGTCAAGCAAGACAAAATAATAATAATTTAGCCTTTATACAAAGTCAAGGTCCTTTATTTAGTTCCTCTTCAAGAGCTATAGATAATAGGCTGAACCATACCCTTCCAGCTGTTTTGCAGATATTGAAATACCCACCAGGTGGAAGAAGTTAACTGTCTGCTGCCCACAAGCATGTAGATCCCAGACTGGTTGGAACCAGAAGGCTGAAGGTTGGAACCAGAAGTTGTCCTGATTACTTTACCACCAACCAATTAAAAGAATGACCATGAGCTAATCACATTCTCCACAACCCTCCCCCTCCCCCTGTCTTTAAACATCTTTTCCTGAAAGCCATCAGGGCATTCAGGCCTTTTGAGCACTAGCTGCCTGGACTCTTCACTTGGCATCCTGCAATAAACACTGCACTTTTCTTCACCAAAAGCCAGCATCAATAAATTGGCCTTACTATATCCAGGCGAGCAGACCCAAGTCTGGTTTGGTAACCAAGGGACCTCAACATCAGGTAGCACTTTCTGGCTTTCCATCGTGAGCAGGGTAGAATGCCAGGGGTTCTGTTTTATTATGTCTATCTCTTACCAGCACAGTGGGCCAACTGAAGTGACCAGGAACTGAGACATATAGTTCTGTATACTCAACCTGAAATTGGCGTCTATGATTCATATGTGAGTCAGTGACTAAAAGTTGTGGCAGCATAGTGTAACCAAGTACTAAATCAAGGAATTCCTTGTCTGAGCTTTATCTACCAATACCCAATCTTGGTGTTTTTAGTTCTGCTGTTCGGGAATCTAAGACTTTTTGAAGACTTGTCTCATAAACCATGATGCATTCATTCATTTATTCCTTCATTAAACAAATGTTTTATTGAGTATAGCAATGTTTGTTGGACTAAGATATGGGTCTTTGTTGGTGAGGTAAATTTTGAGATAGTCATAACCTTAATTTACATTAGAATAACCTAGAAGACTTGTAAACATATAAATTGTTGGAGTTCACACTCGAGATTTTTTTATTCAGCGTGTCTAGAGTCTGGCCTAAGAATTTGGTTCGTTATTGTTTTTTAAACAAATTACCAGATGCTGTTGGCCTAGGGACAATACCTTAAAACCATTAGCTCTAAGCTCCTGCCCACATATAGCTTAAATTACTCTTTAACTGAAAATAGGTTATGGTTAGAATAAAGACAAGTCTTGATGTGTGTCACATGCTATTTTGAACAATTGCATTAATTCATGTTCAAGGGAACAGGAAGGATGGTGAAAATAGGTGTTAAGAATATTTTATGTGTTTTCTGAGAAAGATATTTGAACTCACTTGAGTCACTTCAAGGTTAAATATTTTTCAGAGATTGCTCAGTGCTGATTGCTTACTCAGTGAAAACACATAGATGAGGGTGGTGAGAACTTTGAAATATGTCACAAAATCTTAATCATTTTATTTTTCTGTACAATAGTTGTATGGAAAAAATAAAGTTTAAAAAGGGTCAAGGCTCAGGAATAATTTCAATGTGATGATCCTCCCAGAGGAGATTTTATTTTGTGGGAGTAAAGAAGCCTGAGAAACTAAACTAAATTACTCAGGCCATTAAGACATCTCTGGGGAGTTCTAAAGAGTGCTACACCAGAAGGGCAGTACTGGAGTTCCTGTCACGGCACAGTGGAAACGAATCTGACTAGGAACCATGAGGTTTTGGGTTTGATCCCTGGCCACGCTCAGTGGGTTAAGGATCTGGCGTTGCCATGAGCTGTGGTGTAGGTTGCAGATGTGGCTTGGATTTGGCGTGGCTGTGACTGTGGCCGGCAGCTGTAGCTCTGATTCAACCCCTAGCTAGGTGCAGCCCTAAAAAGCAAAAAAAAAAAAAAGAATAAGAAGGGCAGTACCGTTCCAGAAGACTGCGCTCATTTCCATAGAGGAGCTGAGGTGGTGGGGAGCTTACCCAACCCAGTTAAATATTGCAATATGCACATGGAAGAGATAATTTTGTAAAGATCTCAGGCTCAGGTTTTACCAAGGAGTTTTTTGTTTTCGTTTTTATTTTTCTTTCTGCCCCACAGCACATAGAGTTCCTGGGCCAGGGATCAGATCTGAGCCTCAGTTGTGACCTACCTCAGCATCTGCAGCAACACTAGATCCTTAACCCACTGTTCTGGGACAGGGGTTGAACCTGCATCCTAGTGTTGCAGAGATGCTGCCAATCCCATTGCTGCACAGCTGGAACGCCATCACCAGGAAGTTTTAATATGTATTATATTGAAATCTTTCCAATTTGGTTCTAGTGGTTTTGTGAATTTCACACTTATTTTTATATATTGTATCACTGCGGTATGTGAGCACTCAAGAAAATATGTGAGAAATACAATCATTAGTATAGTTTGAAAATAGCAAACCAGAGTTAATATCAGCAAATGTTAAAATATGGTACAGCAAAATTGTTCCATATATGCTACTTGGAATATTCTCAGAGAACCATGGCTTTCAAATAGTTAGCAGGTTTTTCCCCTTGCGTATGAATAATATAACTAAATATTAATTTTTATTGCTATTTCCCATATAAAATATTTATATTATGTAGATTTTCATATTCAAATATTTCTTTTAAAATTAATTTAATAAAATATTTGTTTTTTTTCCCCGCATAAAACTCCTGATTGCCTCTTGTAAAATGATGCAGTGGGTAGGGGTCATTTCACCAGAGGTGAAAAACATAAAAATAACTGTTGAGAAAAAAAGAAGTATTTTGCACACAGTTTTAATTTCAGCCTCACCAGAAATTGGTAGTTAGCAGGAAAAGCTAAGGAAACAATGAACACAGTTTAATATTGCTGATAGGAGAGTAAAGATATGAAATAACTTTCCAGTTTATTTATTTTGTTTTCAGCAGGAATTATTCATAAAACTATCATTTGAGGTCCTAGAACATAAAAATTATGCCACTCTCTATTCTTGGTGATAGAAAATTGTGACTCTATAAGGAAAAGGGCAGCTATTCAATCCTTTGATGACAAACTGCTTAATACAGAAGGAGTTTGGATTCCTGGTTTTTCAGAATGTCACCTTAATAATTGTTTCATTTAATCTATAATGTGAATTCTCAATAGGACACTGGGTAGCAAATTCCTTGAGAATAGGGATTGTATATCAATCAGTGCTTAAAATGGGCCTGGCATTTAGCAGGTGTTTAACAAATCTTTGTTAATATTTAAGCTCTACTGGGGGTAGACAAACCACTGGGCGAAGTCAGTGTTTTATCCCTCAGCTCTGCACTAGCTATGCCTGATTTCTAGGGCACGCTTTTGTCAACTGTAAAATGAGGGGATGAGAATAAATGGTCTCTAAAGCCCTTTCTACCTCTGACATATTATTCTGCATAATACAGTGCTGTACAAGACTACTGCACCACACCATGCACAGTAACATTGTATGAATTCAGACAGTGTAAATTACAATGTACTCTCTTTGACATGACATCCTCTTCTTGTTCTTCTCATCTCTACTCCCACTCCATCCAGTCTTTTCACTGAGGCCTCCAGTCGCAGCTCCAATTCTCCATGCTTTTGTTGTACCTAGCTCAGAAGTCATGGAAAAATATTTCAACTCCCATCCCTCTACCAACTAACCCCGCGACACCAGAGAGCAGGATCCACACAGCCTTGCACTTTAGGCTCAGGCATTGAAGTGCCTAGAGCCATACCTTGACTTGTATAATAGTGTTGCAGCAAGCGTATGGCAAGGACCCTATCATGGGCCATGATGTCAACATCCTTTTATATGCTGTTCTCCATCTCACAGAGGCAATGCCAACCCTCTATCCCACTAGACCATTTTTTTCCTAATATCAGGTGATCTACCCTCTTTGTTGACAGATAAATCCAACATGGACTTGCTCAATTTCTTACTTTTCCACCAATAAATACATTTTTGTTTTCCCCTATCCCAGAGAAAAAGCATTTTACTTGCTATTCACTAAGTTTCCTTACTTGAAATCGATCATGAAATCAAGTTGAACCTATCTCTTAAATAACTCCTAACTTATCTACCCAGGCTCCCTCTCCACTCACCACTGTAGTTTGGACTGCCATTTTTCTCTCTATTGATTATTGCTATGGCTTAACTTTCCTCTATGCTCCACATGTTCCCACATAACAGCAGTTTCCACATTGCTGCACAGTGTGGGTGTTGGTTCTAATATCTTGATTCTTTAGCTTAATCATTTATTGGCCCTCACCATGTACAGAATTACTTCCTCACTAGTGCAAACATCATCCTGCTTCCCTTGTGTTTCCAACCGTTTATTCCAAGTTCATTCACATAAAGATTTGATATTGCCTACTCCTTAAGGAGAAATCCATATGCTGCTTTAGAGTGTCTCTTCCAAGATCTTCATGGAACTTTCTCATCCTTTCTCACAGATTTAGCTTAAGAGCACATCTTAAATATCCCACCTCCCTGTCTCCTCAGAGTCATAGGCTTTAGATACTAGTCATTCTCAAGGCAGGAACCTGGTCTGTTTTATCTGTATAGCCCCCTCACTTGGCACTCTTGATCCTTGGGCTCACTAAATTCTTGTGGATTGAATTAATGAAAAGATGAATAAACACCATTTAATAGATAAAAATTTGAGAATAGTTTTCAATTCAGCATCACTGGCTAATTAGCCTGACATAGGAAGGAGGATGGTGTATCAGTTATCACAGATTCAAAATCATATTTGTCCTCAAATAGGCATCTAACATCAGTTTCCTCATATGTAAAGTGAGGATGATTATGATTCATGCCCTAGCTGGTCAATTGGGAAAATGTAAGTGAAGCACTTTACAAATGTCAGTTATTATATATGACTGGGAGCTCATTTCATTCTCCTTTGTCTTAATCATTTTGTGTGCTCACTGACACATAGTAACAATTAATTTTTGATACCCAGCTTTTTATTTTCTTGTTTCATAGAATCTGATCACTGTTTTCTAAATATTTTAATTTCAAGAGTGGATTTCTGAGGTAGAGCTCACATTTATATAACCATTATTCTTTTTCTCTGTCTTTCTACATATATATTACACAAATGCATATCATCTCTCTTTGCTCCTGCCCCATACACCGGAGATGGGGGATTGTTTCAGGTAATATGCAATGCCATACAATTTATTCACATTTTAGATAACTTATAATTTATATGCCTGTGTTTATTAAATGCAATCCTTTTTAAACAACCAACTCTGTTTCGATGAAAAGAAGAATAGAGTATGCAATTTAAATATATTAATAAGTTATGAGAATTTGAGACCCCCAAAAATAAATGTAAATCCTTTCATTTTTATTGACATGTGTATTTAATGTCTTATAAGCACACCAGAGATGTTTTCTCTTTTGTGAAATTTATAATGTGGTTAGGAATGGAGATAGGTATATAAATACTGTAACTCAAATATAAAAGACTTGCCCTTTTGAACATCATAAAAAATGTTCAAATCTTTGTGATTCAACTTCTAATTGCTTGGTTTCAGAATGCCTGATTTTTCCCTATGGGATTATCTTTCCTAAATAATTAAAAAAAAATTTAGAAATGCTAATGTGTGTGCATGAATGGCTCCTATTGGCACTTACCTTGGCTACTGATGGGCTTGCAAGTTTTGCCAAGCTGCCAGCTACTTTGAGACTGGACTTCGGCTCCCATGTTTTCTGTCTTGACCATTTCCATTTGTGATGTTCAAAGTCAAGGAGACTGAAGAGGCATTGCTCTTAGCAGCAATAGAACTTTATACTTAATTATGTTTGACAATTAAGAGGAAGAAAGAGACTTAGAGCAAAGTTGCTCTCCTCCTAAAAGTTACAGTGCTAAAGCTCTCTCTTGAGCTACACCCCAGTGGTCCTCTAGAGATCGTGGTGGACACATGGATGTTCCCCCTTGTCCCTCTGCTTACTGGACAAGAAAAGGGCTTACTGTACAACTGTAAGGGATTTGGCCAGCAGACAGCTTCCAGTTCTCAGCTCCTTCAGAGTCTTCAGCTTCAGCCACAAGGAATCTCTTCACCCATGGTCCTATGCTTCTCAGGGCAGCCTGGGGTGCAAGACAACTTTGATTAGCAGCTTTTACCCCAGACTACCATGTTGGGTTGGTCAAGGCTTCATCTAGCCTGCATCACAAGTAAGTTGTTCCCACTGTCTACTCCCTGCTTTCTCCCCTCTTCCTTTCTTTGATGGGTGTTGCTCCCTCATAAACACCTTGCACATAACACTCTGTTTCAGATCTTTTTCTAGAGATCCATACCTTCCATAGAGATTCTGTCCAAAGGCGGCTGCTGTCTGCTCATTCTGACACCAAGCCCACCCTGTTTCCATTGCCAACATCAAGAGTGAATCTTTCCCTAGTCCCCCAAGAAATAAAGCTTTTGCAAAAGAAGAATCCTCTGGTGTTTGCTGTTGTGCATGACACTTTGATTCTTCAAAGAAACTCTCCTCTCACATGCCCAGGAGAATAATCCTTTCAATGTGCTCAGGCTGTAGAAGACAAAAGCTGGCAAAAGTAGTTTTCTGTAGGCAGTTCTTGCTTTCTACCTTGCAACTTCTTTTCAATAAAGACCAAGTCTAAAAACTTGGAAAGATTTCCTTTGGCAATAAGGAAAACATAGTGAAAACAAAAATGTACTGATATCTTAATAAATTATCCCTGGGTTTTAAGTAGGGAATATCAGTGTCATATCCATGCTTTAGGAAGAAAATCATGCTAAAGGAATAGTGAATGGATTGGATGTTGGGTGGGTTGAAAGTGAATGGAGACAAAGAGGTTAGTCTGGGTGAGAGGTAAGCGAAGCCTGGTAAGAAGAAGCTATGGAGATAGAGAGTAGGAGACTGAATATGAGTGGTATTTCAAGAACTGAATATGCCTGGGAGTTCCCTTTGTGGCTCAGTGGTTAACGAATCTGACTAAGAACCATGAGGGTGCGGGTTGGATCCCTGGCCTTGCTCAGTGGGTTAAGGATCCGGCATTGCCATGAGTTGTGGTGTAAGTTGCAGACGCGGCTCCGATCCCGCATTGCTGTGGCTGTGGCGAAGGCCGGCAGCTATAGCTCCTGTTAGACCCCTAGCCTGGGAACCTCCACATGCTGCGGGTGCAGCTCTAGATAAAAGGCAAAAAGACAAAAAAAAAAAAAAAAGAATTGAATATGCCTGATTTTAGAAGTTGAGATGGAAAGAGTGAAAGATGATTAAAGATTCTATTTGGAACTAATAAAAGATGATGGTGCCATATACAGTAATAGAGATCAGGAAATAGGGCCATTTTTAGGGTAAGAGAATGAGTTTGGTGGAGTAAGGGCAGAGTTTAGTTGGCTGTAAGGAAACATGGCTGTGTAGTGGCTAAATGGAGGTTCAGCATTACCCGATGAGAAATACAGCTGAATCATCCAGAATTACTTTCTTTAAAGAACTTTATTAACGTGGCAGTGGGGTGACATGGGAGGGGAGGGTGTTTGTGGTCAGAAAATTCTCACAGTTGGTACATGAAATCTACTGTCCTCCAGACTCTATTCTCTCTGTGGCTGTCACTTGGAGATAGGCAGGATTCAAGAGGTGCTTTGAGCTGTGCTAAAAAAGGAACAAGTAGATAATGCATCTAAAGGCAAGACAAGTAGATATCGAGTAGAAGATTGAGAACCGAAATATTCTAGTTCATAAAAGCAGAAAATACAACAAAACAAGACCCCAACCCCCTGCCGCACAAACACACAAATCTCCAAATAAAGGGGAGGGAGGGACTCACGGTTTCCTAACTCATTCCCTTTTTGCAGAAAAGAGAACAGACGAATATTCTGTTTCATCATCATTTGGGATCAGCTAGAGGAATGGAGTTCTGCAGTCCTTTGGCATCATTACATTAACAAAAGGAGAAAGCTTTTGACCCCAAATAAAAAAATTGCTTTCCTGTCATTTAAATATTAGCCATTAAATTTCTGCTTCCTGGAATCAGAAATAAAAACTCCAAATCTTGGAGTTCCCGTCGTGGTGCAGTAGAAACGAATCTGACTAGCAACCATGAGGTTGTGGCTCTGATCCCTGGCCTGGCTCAGTGGGTTAAGGATCTGGCGTTGGTGTCACTGCAGCATAGGCCAGGAGCTGTAGCTCCAACTGGATCCCCAGCCTGAAAAATTCCATATGCCGTGGATAAAAAGACAAAAACAAACAACAACAACAACAAAAACAAAACTCCAAATCTCTTGGAAATATCTATGAAACACAATTCAATTTTCATTCACAATATGTCTTACTAAGACATAGCAGATGCTAATATAGTTCACATTTTTCTACCTGAAATTTCTGACATGGCACAGCATAGATAATGTAGAGATTATTTTAAATAAAATATTTCTGAAAAATCTGGGTACTAATAATTATAGTCCTTAAAAAGCTGTTTATTGAGCACTTACTTTGTGTTAGTTGATATACTTTTCTTTATGACCTTTTTTTCTTTATACCTACTCTTTGAAGGAGATGTATTTATTGTCCCTGTTTTACGGAAGAGATAAAAGAAGCCAAGAGATTTTTAAGTAAATCTCTCAAAGTTATACAGGTTGTAAATATGCAATATGAAATACAAAAATAGGACTGTCTAATTTAGAAAATGTTTATTTTGGCTATACACTATAGGGTCTTCCCCCCGTGGCACCAAACCTTGAATTTGGATGTTTGTAGATTAAAATATGTATTTTGAAAAGTTCTGAGTAAATTGTGAAATAAAAGCATTCATTGCTTGTCATGATTGTTGTTAATCAAATGTGTTAAGAGAAGGCAATATTTTAAAAAAAATTTCACTCTTAATGGCTCCCAACATGCAGAGGATTTTGGTAGAATACTACTTTTTAAAAGTATAATCAACTCTTTGTGGAGGATATCAACATTTAGTTTGGTTTAAATATATGTCAATCACAAAGAGAGGTTCAAAATCATGGATACAATGGCTAATTCTAAACAACTTTCTAGAGAGTTCCCTTGTGGTGCACTGGGTTAAGGGTTCCGTGTTGTCAGCTGCTTGAGTCACTGCCGTGGCATAGGTTTAATCCTTGGCCCAGGAGCTTCCACATGCCACAGGTACAGCCAAAACAAACAAACAAACAAACAAACAAACTTTTAAAAAATTTAGGGGATGAATTCCCATGATTAAAGCTATCGTGCCTATTTCATTTTTATACCATTTTGGATAACTGAAAAAACATTCAAAGTAAACTTTTGAAATTTATAATTCTCTAATTTATAGAGCTTCATTTTATAATACTTTGAAATTATAATTACAATCTCGAATACTTTATTCCAAAGTTGAGACAACATACATGTTAAACATTTCAACAATTCCTCCCTGACTCATTAAATTGTGACACTTTTCTGCCCAGTTCTTTGCCAATAATAATATAATAGTAGAGGTGAAATATTTTGGAGTTGGACACTGTTTTTGTTACAGTAACATTAGACTGTGATTAAAAAAAAAAAAAAGACTACAAAGCATATGTCTCAAACGCAAAGTTTTTTTCAGCTTAGTTGGCAAGGTGAGTGGACAGCAGGAAGTGCTCAGCTCCATGCTGTTATTCAAGGATCCACACTGATGAAGGCTCTGCCATTTACACCATGTGGTATTGACAGCCAACTAGTCCAAGTGAAGAAAAAACCTAGAGCATTTTAAACGGGAATTTTAAAGAGTCCAGGAATTGAATTGTGTAGATCACTTTCACTCATATCCCATTCGGCTAAAATCCAGTTGCATGGAGAACTCTTACTGCAGGGAAAGCTGGACTATACAGTCTCTGTGTCCAGGAGAAAGGAAAATGAGTATTGAGACATTAGAGACAATCTCTGCCACAGACAAAGGTATGTTTAAGTTCCAACATTGCCATTTATTTTCATTATTCAATCTTTCTGAGTCTCAGTTTCCTCTTTTGTAAATGGTAGTAATACTTATTCACACTTTGTATAATTGTTACAAGGATTAGAATTGATCTGTTTATCCTGTACTTAGTACTTGAATAGAACTACTCGGTAAATGGTAGCTCCTTTTTTTTTTTTTTTGAGAGAAGTTATTCAAGAACATTGTTTTAGGTATTATAATGGGAGCTATTAGAACTAGCTAAGTATGACTGAGGATCAGAAATTATTGAATAGACGTTCCCAATATAGCTTAGTGGGTTAAGAACCAGACATAGCATAGTGTCCGTGAGGATGTGGGTTCAATCTCTGGCCCCACTCAGTGGGTTACAGATCCAGTGTTGCCACAAGCTGCGGCATAGGTCACAGATGTGGCTTGGATCTGGTGTTGCTGTGGCTGTGGCATAGGTTAGCAGCTGCAGCTCCAGTTTGACCCCTAGCCCAGGAAATTCCATAGGCTGTAGGCGAGGCTGTAAAAAGAAAAAAAGAAAAGAAAAAAAGAGAGAAACTATTAAACAAAATCTTAAGAACAAATTATAATGCAGGTTTTTTATTATTGTCATGTTATTAAGTAAAATAAAATTATTACTAAATTGATAGATGTCTTTACATTGATTAATTTGTTTAATCCTCACAATAATCTTATAATGCAAGTCCTATTTTTTGGTTGAAGTAACAGAGGTTGAGAAAAATTAATTCATACAAATCTACAAACAGAAAATTGAAGATATAAGATTTAATTCCAGATCCACGTTACTGGAGAGTTCAGGTTCTAAATATAAGTCTCTACTAGAATCTAGGGTAAAGGAGAGTCATCAAGGCTAAAACCAAAAATGAATGAAACTTATCATTAGCATTTAGAAGGACTGTTGACATATCTCAGCCAAGGCCAAGAACATGAGAAGTCAAATTCTGAAGAAATCCAAAGGTCTGTCTCATAGAATGGAGCAGGGGGACCATCATTAGCAAAAAGAACTTTGCCCACTTAAAATTTTTGGGGAAAGAGATATCTAAATACTTGTAGGATCTTGTTTGAGATTCAGCTCATCACTCCAGGGTGTTAGGATGCCACCTAGAGATACTGCCAGGTTACCGCGGAGGTCCTAGCAACCTGTATCACACCCAGAGGGAGGATAGTAAATGCTCTTGTAGCCGTGTTCCAGTCATTGAAAGGAGCTGATGTTTGGCAGCTTGCAAACACCTCCAAGAGCAGGTGAGGGCCAGAGTGGGGTCTGACTGATAATGAGTGATTTCCACCTGTGGTGCATGCTGAGAGGGAAGGTGAGCAATACAATTTGGGTACTGTGGGTTTTCTTAGGTTGGGGGCTGGTTACTACTTTGGTGGTTTAGGTAGTACAGCCACCGTTTGGATAGGAAGCCAGGGTTACAAATGTGTTCAGAGTGGCTACTCTGATCCCCTCAAATGAATGTGACATACCCTGCCTATAAATCCTAAATACATGTAGGCATTCAAAAGTCAAAAACCCCACAATTACTTGTAGCTCTATATGAGAGTGATTCAATTAGAGGTGGAGAATCAGATTTCCAGAGACATTCTGATACCAGACAAAGCTGGAGGCTGCTTAGGAGAATGGAGATAGAATAAAAATGACAAGAGAAAACACTGATAAAGCAACTTATGCTGGCTGGTAAGTTGGCACATTTTGGGTGAAAATCACACAATCTTGGAACATTTCAAAATGGGTAATAATGTCTTTTTTTAGCCCCAGAACAGAAACAGCTGGCATCATCAACTCCTGTTAATAATAATTCATGGTTTTACTAAATAAAAGCTTTCTGCTCTATTTTTGAGCCAGAGTCTTTCTTAAATTTCACACACCACACACACAGAGTCTCTATGGATTTTAAAGATGCCAATGCTTTCTTTAAAGTATAATTTAAAGTATATTTAAAGTATACTTGGCTTTCTTTCCAAGTATAATTTAAAATTAAGTGATGTAATTAAACAACAAGGCTGTAACAAATGCCACAAGCAAAGGGTACTTGCCTTTGGAAGTGGAATAGAAGCTCTGCAACTAATGGGACCTTGCTGTAACTCTCCTGAACTATAGGAGAGCTGGACATATACCTCTGGAAAGTAGCAATTACCTTCAGTCTCCCTGATCTGAAGTAATCCTTGCTACATGCGTCCCTCATTGTGAGTGATGAGGCCCACTGTTTGCTGAGTCTAAAACCAAATGATCTTTCACAAGCAAAATTTAAACTTGAAATAGGATTCTCCAGCCCCTGATTCTGAGTCTATTTTTTTCGTGAGCTTTATACATTCCCAAATCAGGCTCAGGCTGGCTACAGATGGTGCTGGTGTGTAATGAGAAGGGCTCTGAAGCCGCTCCAGCTCCCAAGGGAGGGTTCTGTAATGGAACTAACTATGTATTGTCCACCTTATATACTAGATTTGATTTTGTACTATTTGCCCAACTGTGTTTGTTTATTTCTCAGCACTGGAGGGCTTCCATTAGCTCCAGGCTGATTGAACATAGACTATGGAGTAAGAGGAACAGAACATTTTTCCCCCCTGAATGCTGATGTAATCCCTTTTCTTTTACTGACAACTGAGTAATGTTTGCCATTGGAAACTGTGTTAGAAATGAGCTGATATTTGCAGTCATTAGTGAAAAAGAATTGTTTTGATCCCAGGGAACAAAGTGAGCATTATTTTTTGGATGACATTGTTGCAGAAGTTTGTGCCTAAAACTTGTGTATTCAGGACACTGAAAGAGAAGCCACTAACATTTTAAAGCTGAAAATTACCTTGTTTGGGTAAATTGAAAGATTAATATTTAAGACCTCATAAATTTTGCTCACAGAGCATAGCCAAATATTATTATCATAACGAAAACAAAAACCTCAACTCAGCAAATTAGTCACCAAAGACCACATGTAAATTGACATTTTAGTTTCTTAACTAATGGAATCATTTGTCATTTTAGTGAAGCAGTTCATTATAAAAATAAATTAAGAATAAGTAAATTGTAGTCATAGCAATCATGATGAAATTATTAGTAATTACATTTATCGGCATCAAAGTTTTTTGAGTGCTTCTCATCAGCAGCTGTTATTCAAAATAATTCAAAATAAGCATCGATATTATATCAAGGTTTATTTTTTAATTAAAAATACAGTGAATGTAAGAAGGAAATTTTCTAATTAACATTAGGACAAATTATCTTTCTCCTTCAAATATACACAAATTCAACTATATAATTCTAATATTGAAATGAAGAAAATGAGAAATCTCTCTACTATCCTAACTAGTAAAGAGAAAATTAGCAGAGACCAGCTCATGGAGTTTCTAAATAAATGAAAAGGAAATTACATTTCTCTGGGTAAATATTTACTCCCTAAAGCGTGCCAACAAAGCTACTATTTTAGCAATGGAACATGGTAGTAACTAACTAACTTGTACTTAGTTGATTTAATTGGAAAAGTGCTATTTTTTCTTTTAAGTCTTGTGTTTTAATTGTAGAAAAAAGAATTTCCAATCTGATGTTCTAATTACATTTGGGATCTGATATCTTGTTTATATACATAGATCTGTCAGATGGCCTCATATGTATCTAGTTAGGCCATTTTAGGAAGAACATTTAACCCATTTTTACTACAATAACCAGTAATAGAACATTTTTATTTTTAAATTTTTAAATATAATTTTTATACCCAGCTTTCATTTTATGCAAATAACCATCATGCTTCCAACTTAAGATCTCAATTAGTAAAATTTCAGGTGCAAAAATGTAAAAGAAAATGTATTTTTAAAATTTTTATAAAATGTAATTTAAATGAAAATATCATTGGCTAAAAGTTATTTTTCCTTTTATTCTACATATGGTTTAGACGGAAACATTTCCCCAAATGGCTATTATGGCTATTTTTATTTCTAACTCATGTTTGGTGTTAACAAATTAATATAGTGAGACAAGACAACTTTTCTTTCAAATTTGCTTGTGCACCCAACTATATAATGTGTGTGTGTGTGTGTGTGTGTGTGTGAAGTAACAAAAACAGCAACTATTCTTATTTTTCCTTCCAAAGTGAAATTTTTGTGATACTTTCAAAATAGATTATTATAACCAATGCTTATCTTATGATTTTTTTCCTTAAAAATAATGTTTGACCTATCAGATCAATCATCTGGGATAATATTTGGAATTGAAATGATCTTGTCCAAAAATTATATTCAAAACACTCTTATTACCAGATAGTGGAAATAGCTCATTAAAGTCTAATGGATTCAGCACCTAAAATGAGGCTGGAGAATGGAGGGGTGAAAGGAACAAGGAAAGAAAAGGGAGGGGGAGGGAAGGAAGAGAGAGAAGAGGGTGAGAGATGGGAGAAGTGGCAGAGGATGGGAATTTAAAATCCCATGATGGGTGTGGGATAGACTGCTTAAGAGCAAATATACTTCTTGGGTATTCCTTTCTCTTAGAAACAGTTACAGCCTCTTCTCTCATTTATGTTTTTAAGACACACTGGATGATGGCAGCATTCCTAAGGAATTTTAATCCCTTCTTAAAGTTTGAGGAGTTGAGTGTTTGCTTTGGGGTAATGCCCAGTTGCTTGAAATTCATATCATTTTCTTATTAGTTAGAAGGGAAATCTCTTCCTCATACATTTATTCCTACATAGGAACATGGAAGTAGGTAGGGAGGATGTAACATTTAATATATTTAGCTTATAAATAATTTAATATATTTCTAAGTTTTCTTTTGAAAAATCAGTCGTCTAAGGAGGACAATTTCAAGAAACATAAACGTCATAGAGTACTTACTTTCTTTATAAATCTTGGTATTTCTAGACTGAAAAGAATATTGAAATGTAAATTGATAGCACTTTGCCATAATGGCATAACGCAAAAAAGGAAAAGACATGGGTGCTTTGTGACTATCTCTTTCTGATAAACTTTATAAAGGAGGTAGATTTAAATACGTTTTGAACATAACATTTTAGAACTCAGCCCTGGAACAAGTTGATTTACTTTTTAATGAGCTGAATGAAGAATTTGTATTTAAAAGCATTCTCTGATTACAACTTGATTCTGCCAATGAGAACTGTGTGTATGTGTAGGCGCGTGCACTCATGTGCGTGCTTGTGCACATGTGCTCACGAGACCACTTTGGGGACCTCATGCAGTAAGTTACAATGATGGAGCATGACAGTCAGAATAGCACACACTATTAGCTGGACCTCAACTCTATTACAGTGCTATGTTTGGTGACATAGA
>PVHT020000141.1:17647251-17669035 GCA_004024745.2 Catagonus wagneri
TGAGATAGTACTATCATTTTCATTTTACAGATGAGGAAACTGAGATTTTAAAAGTTTAATTAGCTGTCGAAGGGTATACAGCAAGAATTGGTGTTGGAATTCAAATCCTGTTATGCTGACTTCACAGCTGTAGTCTTAATGACTCTGATATTTTATAAATTCTGAAGATTAGCAAGGGAGAGCGTAAAGACCATGGGAAGAATATGAGCTTTGAAGTCTGACAAACAGGCCTTTAAAGTTTACCTCTGTGGCCACTGCCTATGTGACATGAACCAGTCATTTAAACCTTCACATCTTTAAAATGGCTATTAAAAATTATAGGAGTATTATATGAAATGATATCTATAGGCACTTAGTAAAAAGTCTTAGTTGCTTTGTAATTGGCTTCAATTATTAAGAATAAATGATATCAGCCTTGAGACTGACCTCTATGGAAAATGTGCTCTTCAAATTTTCTTCAGATGAGAGCTCTGATATTTGGCCCTGCATTAGGTGTTGAGATTAAGACACATATCTGCCATCAAAAGCTCACTGTCTAGTGATACCATTAGGGTATTTCTTCAGGTTGACCCTGAGTTAAGAATAACATCTCTTCATTGCATTGGATAGTAAGTAGGTCACAGTGGGTGGTCAATAGCTGAATATCTGCCGAATGAATGGATAGATGTTTAGGGGGTTCTTTAAATCTGTTAAAACTTAGATTTGACTTTAATGTCTTCTGTGGCACAGCTGAGCAAATTTCAGTGGTTTTAGCACTACTTTTTTCATATTAAAAGATAAGAAGAGTTAGTAATTCCATAGACTGCTAATCCTATGCCCTACTACTCTTTGGGACTTTTTATCTCTACTTATATTAACATTAAAAATGAATATGGTCTAAATTCTGCCTCTTATATTAGATAGAATCTTCATGGAATGGGAATATAAGCTAATCTCTCTCTGAAAATGGGTTATTATTACAAACAATAGTAATAATAAAAATCTGGAAAATGTATAAAACTAGATATTGGGTGATAAGAATACACTTTAGATCAATGAGAATAGACACCATCCAGAAATAACCAGGATAGCTTTGTTGGTACTTTCTTACTGAATACCAGGCCTAGGCATAAGCACTAATGTGGAATAGGAGTTAGTGCTTACTCTCAGTATTTCTGGTGGTTTAAGTGTTTCTTCCTTTTTTTTACAATCTTCTAACCTGTGTCCTCAGTAAAATATGTTCACTTTTTAATTATAAAAGAAATAATATTTTAAAAATAAATAGGCTCAAAGAGCAAACTCTGATTTTAAAAAAGTTTGCTAGGATTTAATATCTGCATTAAATTATACAATCCCACTGCGTTAAAATTCAAAAGAAAAATAGCATTGCAAATTAAAAAATTAAAAGTCATGTCAAATAATTAAGGTTGAGAAGTGGAATCAAATAGATGAGGCCTGAAAACATTTACTTTTACATTTATCTTTGATTACTTATTCCTATTTACTGATGTAAAGTTCAGAATTGGCCAGATAATTATCTTTTTTTTAAATAAACTGGCATCTTTAATAAATTACTCTTTTTTTCATTTCCTATACTCCCTTTCAAACATTTTATTGCCATTTCCTTTAGGTAAATGCATTTATGTATTTTTATTAATTTTATTGACTTTTTAAATTTCTTGAACTATTTTTTCAGCTTTTTAGATGTAATTGACATATAGCATTGTATTAGTTTAAGGTATACAACAAAATGATTTGATATATGTATATATTGTGCAATGATTACCACAGTAAATTTAGTTAACATCCATCAAAATAATTTTTTTCTTGTGATGAGAACTTTTGATATCTACTTTCTTAGCAACTTTTAAAATATATAATGCAGTGCTACTTAATTTATTTATTATTATTAGCAGTAGTAGTAGTAGTAGTATTTTTAGGACCTCACCCACAGCATATGGAAGTTCCCAGGCTAGGGGTTTTAATTCTAGCTGCAGCTGCTGGCCTGCACCACAGCCACAACAATGCCAGATCAGAGCCATATCTTGACCTACACTGCAGCTCATGGCAATGCTGGATCCATAACCCACTGAGCAAGGCCAGGTATTGAACCTGCATCCTTCATGGATACTAGTCAGGTTCGTTACTGCTGAGCCACAACAGGAACTCCCTATTTAGTTTATTTTTAATTGTTATTTATTTATTAATTTAGTCTTTTTAGGGCCACGCCCATGGCATATGGAGGTTCCCAGGCTAGGGGTCCAATTGAAGCTAGCCGCCGGCCTCTGCCAGAGCCACAGCAACCTGGGATCTGAGTCGCATCTGTGGCAATGCCGGATCCTTAACCCACTGAGAGAGGCCAGAGATCCAACCCACGTTCTCATTGATACTAGTCAGGTTTGTTAACTGCTGAGCCATGACGGGAACTCCTTTAACTGTTATTTTAAATTCAGAAGGGTAAACATTTAACTTAATTTCCTAATAACTATTTTTTTAATTTATTTTTGGATATACTATACATTTGCATAGTCTCCAAATCAGAATTGTATAAAAATGCATAGATTTAAACGTTGACACTTTTAAACTTCTTGTGATGATTACTAGTGGTTCCTACTTTCTTTTTTTTTTTTTGTCTTTTTGCCTTTTATCTAGAGCTGCACCCGCAGCATGTGGAGGTTCCCAGGCTAGGGGTCTAACAGGAGCTATAGCTGCCGGCCTTCGCCAGAGCCACAGCAACGCGGGATCCGAGCCATGTCTGCAACCTACACCACAGCTCATGGCAACGCCGGATCCTTAACCCACTGAGCAAGGCCAGGGATCGAACCCGCAACCTCATGGTTCCTAGTTGGATTCGTTAGCCACTGAGCCACGAAGGGAACTCCTGTTCCTACTTTCTTAAACCTGTCAACATATCATCTTTGATTTCTCCATATTTTTATAGCCTCGCCTAAAAATGCTTTGAATTGCTTTCTCTTTACTTTTAACTTTAAATCTTTCCCGTGGGTTACAGATCACTTTGGAAATCATTACAGAAGTGATTGTCATCAATCTTTCAGTGAATTCAAAAATTTCTCCTGAGGTGTTATTGCCCTCTCAATCCAAAATTATATACTTCTTTTCATATACGTAGGATTCCAGTCTTTCACAGATGCCCCTGCCTTTTTTCCATTTCCTATTCATTCATTCATTTATTCATTAATTTCAATACGTGTATGTGTTATGCAACATCCCACAAATACCTCCAAAGAATTGTGCCCTCAATAACAGTTTATGATCTCACAGAAAAGGGGATACCATTATTAAAGTGGCAAGGGCAATGATGAGTTAAGTACAGATGTTTGTTTCATAGAATGGACACTAACTATATCTCAGAGAGAAAGAGAATTCTCTAAAAAATATGTGACATGTTAGGTAAAGAGTAGGTGATACATAAACTAAAGTGTGTGGATAACAACATGCCAGGAAGAAAGAACAGCAAGTGTAAAAGTCTAGAGATGAAAGAAACATGGTATGTGTAGATTATGATTCCATGGTGTACTTGTAGAAAAAATTGAAGGAAAAAAGAAGTATGAGGTGGAGCAGGAGTATATTGTTAAAAATGGGGCTGGTGAGATAGAAGCAAGATGATGTGGGCCTTGTGAGATGTATTAAGGATTTTGGACAAATACTGAGAATAATGGGCACCAGCACTGGTTAAGCAGGTGAGATTTACTTGCTGGAAAAGACATTCTCACTATGTGTACAGTCTGGATTGAAGATAAGATAGAGGCAGACTAGTTTACAGGCAGTTGCATAAGTTCAGTTGGTTGATGAAGGGAGGCTGAACTAAGAATGGAAAGGAGAATGGAAAGAAATGAGAAATATTTAGAGGTAGACATAACAGGAAGTGATACTGTGGTGGGTCAGGGAGTGAGCATAGTTTAGGAAACACTTGCATTCCAATCTTGGGCAAATGTGTGGATGGTAGCATACCGTTCTTTGGAGCAGGGAACCCAGGAGGAACAGAAGCTGGGCAAGGGTGGAGCATACGAAGTCAGTATTAGAATCATCAGGTTGTAGATGTCTGAGACTTCCAAGTAGATATGCGAGTTTAGGGCTCAAAATGGTGTGTGTCTGGGCCAGAGTCATACACTGAAGTCATCAGAAGATCAGTGGTAGAGGGGGCCATGGTGCTCATGGATAAAGCCCTGATAACATTTTCAGACTGGCAGAGAAAGATCTGAAGGAAGAATTTTTGCTAAATCCCATGCATTGACTACCTGGTTCAAGAATTAGTTATGGAAGTCATAAGACAAAAAGATGCTATAGTATATTTGGCCCACATGTGGCTGAGGGGAAATTTTCCCAGAGGATTTAGTGAGAGCATTACAGTAATGTTAAAGTATTGTATGTGCTCTGTTTGTATAGTTTATTATATGTTTTATTTATTTCCTAATTTCAGAAAATATTTTTAAAGCCTATACAAAACAGATCAATATAAAATAAAATTTGACAAAATCACTTAAAATAGATCAAGACTTACATTTAGGGAGAACAGCCAATGTGAGGGTTTTCCAATAGTGGAAATATAGAAGTTCTGTATATTTAGTTTGGATTTAATTATGAGTAGGACTGAACATATATTTATTTAGACTTAAAAATATTTTCATTATTATAAAAATAAGTGCTTATTGTAAAGTAATTTTTGTACATTTTGACAGATTTAAAACAAGCTTAAAAAAGAAAATGAATTGTAAATTTTTATTTTTTCATTATAGCTGGTTTACAGATTTCTGTCAAATTTTCCAACTGCACCACTTGGTTACCCAGTTACATATACATATATGGATTTGTCACATGTGATTAGACATAGTTCCCAGTGCTATACAGCTGGATCTCCCTGCTTTTCCATCCCCGAGGCAATAGTTAACCCCAGACTCCCATACTCTCCCACTCCCTCCCCCACCCCCTTGGCACCCACAAGTCTGTTCTCCAAGTTCGTGATTTTCTTTTCTGTAGAAAGGTTCATTTGTGCGGTATATTAGATTCCAGATATAAGTGATATCACATGGTATCTGTCTTTCTCCTTCTGACTTGGTTCACACAGTATGAGGATCTCTAATTCCATCCATGTTGCTGCAAATGACATTATTTTATTCTTTTTTATGGCTGAATAGTATTCCATCGTGTATATATACCACATCTTCCTAATCCAATCATCTGTCGATGGACATTTGGGTTGTTTCCATGTCTATTTGGGTTGTTTCCATGTCTTGTAACTTTAAATCACAAGTAAATCCTGTAGTATGAATTGCATGAGGTCAGGAATTTTTGTCACTGGCTTCAATATTTAATCCCCAAGACCTAAAGCTATGTCTGACACATAGCAGATGTTTAATAAACATGTTAATATTTGGAAGTCCTTACAATTAGTGGCAAAAAAGATATAGATGGCATTTTTCCCTTTAAGAAGTCAGAGGTTTATTGGCTCAGCCCATTCTGATTTGTTTTCATTTTTGCCTTATCATTGTATCCATTCCTATTTTTTTTGGTCCACTCAGCAAGTATTTATTGAATACCTGCAATATGCTAGTTACTGTTCTAGGTGCTGCGGATACAGCAGTAAAATGAAAGCAGATCTAGTGTCGGATCTATGAAGCTTACATTCTAAAGGGAGAAGACACAAAAAATAAATAAAAAAGAGGAGTTCCCATTGTGGCTCAGAGGTAACCAACCCAACTAGTATCCATGAGGACAGGGGTTCAAACCCTGGCCTTGTTCAGTAGGTTAAGGAGCCAGCATTTCTGTGAGCTGTGGTGTCGGTCATGGCTGGGATCCCATGTTACTCTGGCTGTGGTGCAGACTGGCAGCTGCAGCTCTGAATAGACCCCTAGCCTGGGAATTTCTATCTGCTGTGCATGTGGCCCTAAAAAGACATAAATACATACATACATACATACATACATACATATATACATACATTACATGTCAAGTAGGAATAACTGCTCTCAGGGCAAGAAGAGAGAGTGATGGTTGACAAAGGGACATTGTTTCTGTATCAGTGAGTCAGAGGAAGACTCTTTGAAAAGGAGCCATTTGAGCAAATAAAATGTATGGACAAACCATATGAATAGCAGGGGGAAAGCATTTCAGGCCAAGGGAACAAGTTCATATTCATATTCTAGGATAGTGGGCCTAGACGCCAAGGATGGGTAATAGTAAATTGCACTTTCAGATGCACCCGAAAGTCAGAATATGTAGGGCTTGTTGACTCTGATAAACACTTGGAATTATATTCTGAATTGGATGGAGAGAAATTGGAGGGTCTGAGCAAAGCAGTGACAATGATTTGAACTATGCTGCAAAAGCATCACTGTGACTATTATTTGAGAACAGATTATAGGAAATCAAGAGTGAATGCAAGGGAGGCAGTTAGCAGCTAGTAAAGAATACAGGAAATAGATAATGATGACATATTAAGATAGCAATGATCAGAGAAATGCAAATCAAAACTAGAATATCATCTCACACCTGCCAGAATGGCTATCATCAAGAAAGACCACAAATAGCAAGTGTTGGTGAGGATGTAGAGAAAAGGGAACCCTTGTACACTGTTAGTGGGAATGGAAATTGGTATAGTCACTGTGGAAAGCAGTATAGAGGTTCCTCACAAACTAAAAACAGAACTGCTATATGATCCAGCAATTCCATTCCTCCATGTATAGCCAAAGAAGATGAAAACCCTAATTTGAAAGATACACACACCCGTATGTTCACTGCAGCATTATTTACAATAGCTAAGGTATGGAAGCAACATAAATGTCCATCAACAGATGAATGGATTAGGAAGATGTAGCATATATACACAATGGAATACTACTCAGTCATAAAAAAGAATTAAATAATGCCATTTGCAGCAACATGAATGCAACTAGAGATTTTCATACTAAGAGAAATCAGGAAGAGAAAAACAAACCATGATATCACTTATATGTGGAATCTAAAAATAAAGTAAACTAGTGAATATAACCAAAAAACCAAAACATAAAAACAAAAAGCAACAGTGAGGATTTGGGCAAGAAATGGGTTCAAGACATATTTTGAAAGTAATAGTAACAGACTTTTCTAATTAATTAATTATGATGCATGAGAAAATCAGAGGCATCAAAGGTTTTTGATCAGCACAGCTGAAGAATGGAGTTACCATTTACCGAGATGGGGACCATTAGGATAGGAACAATTGAGAGAATAGGGCAAAAGCAAGAGTTTGGTTTTGGTATGTTAAGTTTGAGATGTCTGTGAGACATACAGTGAATTTCTTAAGTGGGTCACTGGATATTCATACATAAAATGCCAGACAGAGGTGTAACCAGGAATTATAATTTTTAAGATATTAATCAGATAGATGGTGTTTATATGAAATATATATGGATTAAGAGAGGAGTAAAAAAGGTCTGCGAAATGAGCTCCAGGTCATTGAGACATGTACAAATCAGGAGGATAAGGGAGATCCTGCAACAGTATTTGAGAAGGATGGAGCATTAGGGTAGGATAAAAGCCAAGATAGAGTGACACAGAGAAAGCAATGTGAAAAAGGATATTTATGCATAGAGAATGACCACCTCTAAAATTAGTGATGACAGGAGTTCCCGTCGTGGCTCAGTGGTTAACGAATCCGACTAGGAACCAAGTGGTTGTGGGTTCGATCCCTGGCATTGCTCAGTGGGTTAAGGATCCGGCATTGGTGGTGTAGGTTGCAGACATGGCTCGGATCCCGCGTTGCTGTGGCTGTGGGTACAGCTCCTGTTAGACCCCTAGCCTGGGAACCTCCATATGCCGCGGGATGCCGCGAGTGCGGCCCTAGAAAAGGCAAAAAGACAAAAAAATAAATAAAATTAGTGATGACAGATAAGTCAGATTAAGATTGAGAATCAGTGATCGATTTAGCAATGTTGGAGGTCAAGAGAAGTTTTAGAGTTGATATGAGAAAGAAAGCCTGGTAATTCTTTTGAGGGGTTTGATTTTAAAAAGGAATAGAGAAATGGAGTATCACAATAGCCTCCTAATGGGTCTCCCTGTTCCCATTCTTTTTTAAAAAATTTTTATTATCTGTCCCTACTTTTGATACTTGTGTCAGTTAGGTAGTGATAGCTTCTCCATTAGATTAACCCCCCATTTCAGCGGCTTAACATCATCTTAATTTTTTCATTGCTCAGGTAGAATCTAAATTAGTTAATCCTGACTGGTGAGCAGATTGTCTCCTAGTGGGAATTTAAGGGCCTTTATAGAATTATTATTTTGAAAATAAAACTTCCAACATTACTTTGTTGTCTAAATCCATCTGGGAAGGTAAATATCATGAAGGATGACACATAGCAGGTGGGACAAAGCTTTGTGGGACAAAACTTCTGCTTATGTCTTATTGACTACAAATTAGTAACATGACTACTCCTATAGATATGTGAGAGTAGGACGTGTAGGCTAATTGTGTACTGGAAAGAAGACAAAACACGTTTTGTGACCGGATAGCAGTCTGTGTCACACCCAAAGGTGCCAGGACCCACCACTGATCCCATGTCTATGTTGCTTGCTGATAAAAAAAGAGATCTAGGCGGAAGGGGAAAAACTGAGAGCTTCAGAGTAAGAGCCACTGGAAAAAAAACCTTGAGATATCAATAAGCCCTGGGATACAGGCCAGAAGCAAAGAAGTTCATTCTAGTTAAGAACACAGATAACTTACTTTTTGTGTTAGTAGAAACTATGGAGTATGAGGTTGTGTGGATTTGGAAGTGAGTGTATGGAAAGTTAATGGGAAGAATTCAGTGATTTGCTTTAAAAATACATTAAACAAGTTATTAAATATTTGTCTTTTTTCAAAAAAATTTTTCTGGAGCAGAGTAGGTAGCAGATCAGTGAAGCGTAAAATTAAAATTGTGTGTGATCAGTAAGTCAAGAGAACATATACAATATATTTGAAACTAAATACTTCACATGATATCAAGAAACTGGAAACAAAATTTGGCACACCTAAAACCACAACACAAACCATTTACAGGAAAAAATGAAAAGTGATTGTTTCTCTTTTAGTCCATGATAGTATCATTTAGCAAATTGTTTAGAGCCAATACTAAATAATATCCTCACAGCATAAAAGAATATATGCACCTTTTACCAGACTCAACTACTTAATCTTTTCATCTGTCGTCTGAAAACTGTTCTAATTTATAAAGTGAATATGAAAGGAACCATCCTAAAAATAAGCAGAGTAAAGATTGTTTGTGGAGATTTATAAATACTAAACAAGAACTCGACAGTGTCCTCCATCTCTCCATCTATACCTCATAATCCAAAGACTGAGAATGTCTTGGAAAGGCTTAGCTGGGAGGAGGAGTATGGAACTATTTTAACAGCATTTCCAGGATTTTTCAGTGACTCATAGTTCTAGGCATTCATGTGAATTCCCAACTTGCATTTTAAACTTTACAATCATTTAAAAAGAGAATGCCTTCCAACTTTTCATGATAATAAGATCAAAACTTCTTCACAGAAATCTTTAAAACTGTGTTAGTCTTTGTATTCTTCTCCCCCACCCTCGTGTATTGATAGAGTCCCCGTGGTGTCAGTTGAATAGCTTTGTGAATGTCAGAGGGGAAACATAGTGCCTGGTAGACTTTGGATGCAGAATATCAACTATACTGAGCAGTAAACTGGAATTTTTGTCTCATCCTTAAGAAGTACGGCAGCTTTGTCTTGGTTGTCTTCATCTGATTTTCTCCTTTAGTACATGTATTGGTCAGCTTTGTCCTGCTAATAAGCATCTTCTTAATTTCAGTGCCTTAAACATCAACCATTATTCACATTCACCTTACCTGAATGTAAAGTAAACTGGCTTGAGCTCTACCTATCTTCTCATTCTGAGACAAAAGCTGATGGAATAGCTCCCAAGTGAAAACACACAATTCCAGATATTCTGCTTAAATATGACATTTGGCAGATCTATTCATATTCTACTTCTCAAAATATGTCATAGATCTAAGCCACAAATTACAAAGGCAGGGATTAATAATTTTCCCACAGGATGCATGAAAAATCTTACAGAGAAGAAAGGAGTGAATGGTAAAAAGTTGTAATTCAACATACTATAGCACATCATAAGAGGTATGCATGTTAATTTTTAAACTCAGGTGTGCAAGATATGTAAGTTTCTTTAATAATATATAACTTTTCTAATAAAATGTAATCCCAATCTTTGAGCCCCCAGCCTTAATCAGACTTAGTTTTTCTCCTGTTCTCATTTTTACTCACTATAGATTATGAGGTTATTAGTTTTTAACCTTACACTGTCAAGGTGTTAGTTTGTATATGTATACTGGAAGTTGCTGAGCCAACAAGGTCACGATCCCCTTCTGGTCTTTTAGCTTCAACATTTTTTTTTTCTTCTTTCTTTTCCTTTTTTTTTTTCCTGCTTTTTAGAGCCACACATATAGCAACTGGAAGTTCCCAGCCAGGGATCCAATTGGGTGCCGGCCTATATCACAGTTGTAGCAACACAAAATCTGAGCAGCATCTGTGACCTACACCACAGCTCAAAGCAATGCCAGATACTTAACCCACTGAGTGAAGCCAGGGATCATATCGCATCCTCACGGATAACTATTCCACTGAGCCACCACGGGAACTCCCAGCTTTCTTTAACTTTGATGCCAAACTTTGGGCATGGATATTTTGTGAATTGGCCTGTGGTCCTACTTCCTTAGATATGTCACAAAACTCTTCCATTTCATTGTTGATTCCTTACAGGCAATAGGATGCTAGCCCCTTCTGCTCCTAGATCCTGTGAAACTCTCCATTTTTGTTGCAGCCTTCTTAGCATTGTGGAGATGCAAATACAGGTGGCCCCTGATTTAGGATCTGTAGGCTTTTTTGTCCTAGTCTTGGTTCAGGGTCAGACCCCGAAACAAAGATGTGTACTCAGAGAGTTTATTTGAAAAATGTAGAACACACCAATAAGTTTGTGGGAAAACAATCCAGAAAAAAATAGACTGTGAAGGGCATCTTATTAAGCCAGTGAAGACCGGAGTTTCATCCTGCCTGAAAATGCTGACAGATAATTATTTCTGAAGAGAGAGGGAACTAGGGTATTTGTACACAAACTTTTGAGATTCCTCGAAATGCTCAGGAGATAAAGGAAAACACACCAATAAATCAATGACTTTCAAGGGTTCCTGGGGCAGGTTCATTCCTCCACACATTCAGCCTGTTTTCTTCATGGAGCGGGAAAACTTTCTCTTCTGGAGAAACAAGCCTCCAGGTACAGAGATGTGGCTGCTGGCAGTTCCTAGTCAACCAACGCTCATTCGAAGTGTGAAGGATAAGAGCGGGAAAAATAATTCTGCTGCATCATGAGGCACCTTCCTTACAGCCCAGGAGAGTCCTTTCTAATTTGGGGAAAAGCCTTTTCCTTTTCTGTTTCGCTTAAAAACAGTTCACCAGCATCCACAAACTCTCTCCTACTTCTGACCTTAAGCTTTTGTAAGTAAAACAAAGTGGCTTCATGAGCTAATTCGATTTATTGTTCAGCTGCAGACCATTGCTCAGCGCACATCCTGAGGCCATGCCCACTGTGGAAAATAAAAGAAAAAATAGTGAGAAGAACAAACAAAAATTGAAAGGAATTGAAACAGAAGCAGGTGAATACCTAGAGTTAGATATAGCTGTCCTCTTATACCTCTACAGAGGTATAATGTGGGAGGGTTATAATTTTGGAAAACTAATTGCTGGATAGCACCAGATATCCCCCTGGCTTCATACGGTGCAAGTTTATTTCTTGCTCCCAGCATACACTGCTGCAGGTCTGGTGGGGAATGAAGGTGGTAAACTCTGAGCACCAGGCAGTTATTCAGGATCCAAGGCGCGTCCATCCTGTGGCTTCAGGACTTCCAGGTCCTCATAGATTCTCTATTCCTTCTTCAGGTGGGAAGAGTCTGGAGGATTATGCAGGGGAGGGTTTTATGGACAAGTTTGAATCCGAGTTCATCATTTCTGCCCACATTCTTTAGGTTAAAATTCAGTCACCTATTGGGTGACTAGGAAATCTGATGTCTCTATAGTTTAGGAGAAAAGGGGAAATACCACAGTAACTAATAGGCCAGTCTTTGTAATGGTGTGCAAATGATGAGCTAGGAATAGGAAGACATTCTTTTAATTCTATTTATCCACTTATTCTCTCTGTGACTCCTAGCCGCATTACTTAACCTGTAGGCCTCAGTTGTTGATCTGTAAAATAATAACAATAATATCTGTACACTTACTTAGACTCCTAGACTGTGGGACCCAAAAGGGAATTAGAAATCATTGGGTTCAGTCATCTTTCTTCAGGTCTACATTTAAAAGCACCTGTGTCAATAGCCTTGGGCAACATCAAGGGTAACTGACTCAAATATTTCTGGTACAGAAGAACCTTAGAGTCTGCATTTTAGAATTATTCCAGGTAGTTCTATTTAGTACAGAAATTTAATATTCACTGACCTTGTTTAAACTTTTGATTTTGTAGTTATAGATATAAAAGCTCAGAGTGAAATAGGGTGGCAACTCATTGGATAGTGCTAGTCAGTATAGACTAAAGCTGAAATCCTTACTTCCTGAGTTACTACCCAAAGTTTGTTTTTCTTTTTTTTCTTTTTTCCTAAACCACTCTGCCAAGTGAGGATATTTTGAGTATCAGAGAGTATAATGTAGGTAAACACATTTCCTTTGAAAAATAACTCATCATATTAAGAATATTATTTAATTTTATAGCCCCTAGTCAGCAAACACCCTCTTTAGTGTTTATCTAGCTTTGAAAATATTATTCAACACTTATGAAACCTTAGAGGCAAAATATGGCAACATCAGTTTAGTTCTTGAACTTTAAAATTTCCCTATGATTTTAAAACAATTCTCTTATTCCTAAAAAGTGCTCTAGACCAAGGCAGCCATGTGTGAAAATATTTTGTGTGTTTGGTATCTTTCTCCAGCCCTCTGTATCCAAACTTTGAAGGTGGGACTTGCCTAAAATTTCTGCACCTCCAGACTGTGAAACCCAAACCCTACCTTATGTCTGCCAAAAGCAATAAACAGAAGCCTCAATTAAATAGAGTTGGCAGACAGAACGGGGAGCTGTCATGCCCTGTGACAATAGCAGAGCCCAACAGGAAGAAGAAAGACTATTCTTTCCTGGCAATGAAAACTATGGACACTTTGCTTTATCATAAGCCCTCCCAACTTCCTTTTCCCCTCTGTAAAAGGTTTTCCTTCTCTTGGCATGCAGGGACTTTCATGTGGCTCCCATGGTTGTAGACCTAGAAATGCATTTCTCTGTTGATCTCCAATAAACCTGTCTTTGCTGGAGAAATAGCTGACAGTCTATTTGTTCCAGGTCAGCATCTCTATTGTCGGTCTTGGGAAGAAGACCTCCTCATATCGGTGCAACATCCTGAGCTCAATATAGAGCTCTACTTCTCTCCTAGGGACAGAATTTTTGTACATATATTTTTTCCACTTTTTCTCTTTCCCAGAAGCAGTGGAATTTTTCTATGTCCTGGGTGGTAGGGAGTTTCCTACTTTTCTCCTATGGTACACGGGATTTCCTTCTACTTCTTTTCCAGAAGCAGTGCATTTTTGCCTGGGCTCTGGGAAACTCAAGTGGAAGGGCTTGCTGCTCCCCGCCCCAATGGCTGAAGGCTTTTACTTCTTAACAGAGACGGGTCTAGTGAAGTAAGAAGGGCTCGTGCCTGTCCCCCAACAGCTGATGATCACCCTACATAACTCCATAGATCTTTTGTCCTCATTCCAAATCTTTCTTGTGAACATTTGATGGAGGCTCATAGATAAGAGCTTATGATAGAATATGAACTTTTCTTGTTTCTGTGATTCATAGCTATTTCAAGCTATATTCTAGCCTACAGTTGGACTTTCTCATAAAGTTATATTAAGGATAAAATGAGTTTGTCCGTGCAACACATTTACAAGAGGACTTAGCATATATTAAGACCTCGCTAAATATGAATTAGTGTTATATACAATGCCAATAAATTTTCCTTAAGATTTTGATATTTTCTAGTTTCCCATAGCTTTATTGTTATTTTCTTTCTGCTTTCTGATCCACTATAATGACGTACCTCTTCAATCTCTAGGGCTTTTTACTCTTAAGCCATTGCCAAAAAGAAATTTTGTAAATGATCTTCATTGAAGTTATTGGCAATTATATTTATTCTTCAACATTCTGTTTAAATCCTTGATAAAACTGTTGTCAAGAAAATGAGTGGTGCAAACTGCATGTTTTGAAGAAAGTGGAATGAGGTGTACTTCCTGTAGCAAACACTTACTATTTACTTCATTTCAGTGTGGAAAGTATCTTCTCTAAAGTATAGGGACTGTAAATCTCTTTTAAATAATAAAATATCTTTAAGAAGAAACAAAGACTATTGACTTAAAAGCTATTTTACTAAACAGTGAAATCTGCTAAACAATATTGTATTAAAATCAGTCACTACTATAGCTGCCAGCTATATAAAGCTCAACATTTTAGCTAAGAAAGAAAAGAAACATTTGTGTCAGGAAAATAGTAAATGAATGTTTAAGAACAGGAATAGCAAAACACTTTCTGATGCACAAAACATAATTGCAAACTTTTTTTCTATTTCCTAAATTGACCACTTTGTCAAAAAATGTTGCTCATTATCTCATCACTATTCTAGAGTTTCTGAAATTTTCTTAGGAAATTTTTATGTTATTAACACAGCAGAGTTCAGGACAGTATAGCTTGGTCATTTCTGGAATGAATGAAATCACTAGGTAATTTGATAAATCGAACAAATACTATATGGAAATTATGGACATGGTGCTAAAGGAATAAAAGGAAGTGTGAGATGAACTTAGAATAGGATTATGATTATGTTCTGCAAATAATGTATACACCACCAAATAAATATCAATGGAACACACTGAAAGTGCTTCAGCAATTTGAATGATTCAGAAATCCATAAGAGTTTCTGGTCAGAGATGTGAGCACACTGAATTAATTTAATTACTGCAGTTGATTTTTTTTCCTTCAGTTATTAAGCAAATCTACTTTTATAACTGTACTCTAAACATAAATTGGACAATAAAACTGAAAAACAGACTTCCTATACATGCACAACTGACAAAAGGGGATAGACTTGGACCAGTCTTCACGACTCTCAGTTCAGAGGCAGTATTATGAAAACCCGAGAGAGACTCCTTGAAAACAGAGTCTGCTTTCAGTCGTATCCCTAGGTGGCTTTGTAAAAAACCATGGCTCTGAGTTAGTGATCACAGAAAATTGAGATTATTTTGTGAGATTTGAAACTGCTATATAAGATGACAGCACATAAAACTTACTTTTAAAATATTTCCAGGCAAGGTTTTCATGTGAGCTTCATGTGTAATATAAACATTTTAAAAGGGAAGTTTAGTAAAACAGGAAATAACCCAAGTAAGTTAGGGTACCTTCAATAGCCAATGAGAATAAACTGCATTCAAAAGCCTGAGGAATTTAGGCTAAGAGAATGCTGCTTGTCACACATTTAAAATGCACAAAACAGTAAAGGAAGTAAAAGGAAATTTAAGAGCTAAGGTTTGAAACAACGAAGGTTGTGTTTTATCACAGCAAAGGCACAGAATATGAACTGGATTTCTTCAGCCATTGAAACATTAGACAAGACGAGGTCTGGTATCTTTAAATCTGTAAAAGTAGATTGTTTCAAGAAATGCTTTATTTCAAGACAAATTTAATCAGATGTATTTAACTAGCAGGAATATTTTTACGTCTATTAATTTATTTAGAGATATTAAAATTCAAATTCGAGTTGCATTCTTTTTTTACTTGGATATTTGCTCTTAATTAAAATACTATGTATCCTTTAATCCCCTCTATCCTTTAGTTTTTTGCTGTATATGAAAGTCTAAATCACGTAGAATTAGTGAGACTATAAATTCTTTTATAATGGCTTTATTTTCATATTACTAAAATCTTATTAAAATGTAGAAATGTTGAAATATTAATTGTCTGTAAAATGTGATACTACTATTAATTTTGGAGGGTTTAATTTTGAAATGGGTATTAAATTGCCCTAAAGATTAAAGTGTTATTCTTTGATGTTTCTGGAATGTATTCATCTCTTGAGATATGGCATTACATACCTTTCCCAGAAATTTTGCAGTTAGAGACAGGAGAGTTTAATTTACATAATTGACTTTTTTTTTCATTTTTTTTACTCTTAAATTTAAAACATGTTCTGCTACTCCCATAAAATTTCTGTGGTTTCACAGAAATATTAAAAATGCTTATTTAGAGGACAAAATTAATTCAAAACATGTCTATAATGTACCTATGATATGCTCAACAATGCCTGAAGAATAACTTAGAAAATAAATTAAGTGAAATGTTCTTCCTCTCAAAGAAAGACAATATCAGTAATCAGAAAATACTCATGAAATAATTGTCAAAATGAGGGATGTAGATTTAAAAGTGGGCATACAATGAAGAGAAACTGGAATGTTGGCAAATTGTGAAGTGAAACTTGAATGAAGGGAGGAATTTAGATTAGAGAAGATATTCCAAAACAGTAGATTCAGCAAAAGTTTTATGAAGAGAGTTTACTTCTAGGATAGTGAGAAGACGGTCACCTTGTTGGATTGGTAATTTAGAGTCAAATTCTGGAGGGCCATAATCGAAACCAAGAGAGGAAAGAAGAAGTTGATTAAAAGGAAAAAAAATGCCATGTAAAGGTCAAGGAAAATTTGGGCTGAGATGGGGCCGCTGAAGCAGGTGAACTTCAGAGTGAAGTTTCAAGAGAGCATTAAGAATCGAAGTCACATTATAGAAGTCGAAGAAGAAAAACAGTTATGATAAATGGTGGCAGCAGGAATAGCCCACTCATCTGAGGAAAAGGAAAATTAGGGTCAAGGAAAGTTGTAGAGTTAAGTGTCTCTGTGTGTGTTCAGGATAGATAACACAGTCTATAAAATGTGATCAAATGAAAATCAGACATCTGGCATGAATATATGGAATATGGTATTTCTCAAATATAGTGGAGTAGTATTATATCATTAACAGCATTAGATAAATTTAATTTTCAATGTACTGTGAATCCCTGTCCAGCAGCCTTGTTTGAGGGATACATTTCTGATAGATGGTAAAATTTAGATTCCTGTTTTCCTGCAAGAGATAATGGCCAAAAAAGACAACATGCCACTTACATTGGCAGTGTTGGGACAAGTTGGTGCAATTACTACCCTGTTAACCAAGTAGGTCTGTGATAACATCCTTCTGCTCAGGTTCTGTAAGACCAAGACGTTTGAAAAATTCACTATTCCTATTCCAAGGATGTAGAGTATCTAGTTTGTAATAGATAGTTGTTATTTTCTGTCTGTTTAGAATCTTTTCCTTAGCAGTGGTTAATCAGTAGCCTTTCATATCTGTAAACTCCTCCAACCACCCCCACCCAACAAATAAGTTATCATCTGATTCAGGCTTGCCAATCAGATTCCCCACACACCTGGTCATAGTGACAGGTAATCTGTTCACTATAGAGAGGCATGTTACCAAGTCCGGGTGATCAGTGTATCCCCAAAACTTTCACTAGAGTCAGCTATAGAAAAGAGGCTTATTATTATTTTTTTCTTTTTGTAGCCACACCTCCAGCATATGGAAATTTTTGGGCCAGGGGTCGAATCAGAGCTGCAGCTGCAACCTATGTCACAGTTTGTGGCAACATCAGATCCTCAGTCCACTGAGTGAGGCCCGGGATAGGACCCACATCCTTACAGAGACAACACAGGGTCCTTACGCTGAGCCACAACAGGAACTTCTAGAGGTATACATTTTTTTTCCTTCTGAGGTTGCTAGGCTAAAAGGACAAATACATCTAGAGCTGCCCATTATTTTTGCAGTCATATCACAGCAACATTCTTGAGAATGAAGCCAGCTCAAAAAAGCAGAGCCGAGAGACAGACAGAACCCTGATGAAATTGGTTTAGGTTCCAGGATCCAGCTGTGGTTGTTCTTCTCGTTACTTGATACTGTATAGTCCTTTCTTATCCTCAGTTGACTATCATTTGTTATTAAAAAAAAAAAAGTCCTGATTAATGCAACGAATTGGAACAATTGGTCATAATGTAAGAAAAAAAGTGTGAGCAAAAAGAGTTGTAACTGTTCCCTTCTCTGAATTCCTAGAACATTCTGATCTTCATTTTTGCAAGAAATGCACACCTCAATCCCTACCATGTGTTCCAGTCATTTATGTACTTATTTTTACTTCTGGTTCTAGAATGTAAGAGAGAGAACAGGGATGGTTTCTTCTCTTACTTCTTGAGAGCAGGGATGGTTTCTGGGGCTTTTATTGCTATTGCGGTTGTTCTGACATTCTACTGAGTGGCAGACATTGTAACTGGCTAACCCCCACTCATCCCAAGCTCTTTTCCCTTGTCCATCTACCTCTGCAGAGTCTGGCAAAGGCCGGATACTCACTTTCATGGTCTCTCTGAAGACAGGATTGTTCATGTGATCCAGCTGTACTCACTGACGTATAAGTGGAAATATGAGAGAAATATTTTCTAATAAAAGAAAATGTGTATTTTTGGCATTGTTCTTCTTTATTTGTGCTTGGAACATGGAAATGCAAAGATTATGTCTTCAGCTACAGCAGCCATACTGTGATAAGAGGCATGAGCATGAGGGAAACAAAAAGTCAACTTATTAAAAATGGCAGCTGCACCATGCCTGGAAGTTCCAATTTTATTTTTTCCTTAATTACATTTATTAAATTTACAATATATTTGTCCACGTTTACCTGTATTTTACTTCCAAGTAAGCGATTATATTCCAAAGGTATAATCTACATGAAATTCAATCTAGATATTAATGTTCACAAATCGGTAATTTTGAGGGTGGCAAAATTTTCTGTTGGAAAACATATAAGCATTTTAATCAGAGGACTTGGGTTGATTTCTATTCTGTTCAGATTATTAATTGTATGATATGACCTTATGAAAGTCAATGATTATGAATTTCTGTTTTATTATATGTGGTGGCAAATTACACTCCCTAAGTACTTCACAGTTGTAGTATAAAGATTAAGTTGGAAAATGTATGTGAATATATTTCATAAAATGTAAGATACATAATAAATGTTAATTATTTTGTTTTTGTTTAACTGACTTTTCTCTATGAAGAATGGAGCTATGTCTTAATCTTGCAATGGTAAAAATCAGAGATCTTCTACGAGAATATTATTACTTATTTTTCATAAATAAACTTGATTTTAAAATAATATTAGACCCCTAGCCTGGGAACCTCCCTATGCCACAGGTGCAGCTCTAGATAAAGGCAAAAAGACAATAAATAAATAAATAAATAAATAAATAAATAAATAAAATTACATTTAAACAAAAATGCATTTCAGTATAAGAAAAGTATGCACTATTTTGTTTGCAAATTATATACTGTTGCAGTGCTCTGTTATGTTCATCTTCTGTAATGACAAAAAGCAAAGAGATCTCTGGTAATTATTTATTTGTAAAATCATAAAACTCCAGATTCCATGTGATTATTCCAACAGAGCACAAGTACTGACATTTTAAAGTTATGCACTGAATGATTATAAACTTCACACACTATTTTGATACTGTTACTTGAAAAGTAATATGGGGAATTCCTGTCATGGCTCAGTGGTTAATGAACCCAACTAGTAACCATGAGGTTTCAGGTTTGATCCCTGTCCTCGCTCAATGGGTTAAGGATCTGGTGCTGCGGTGAGCTGTGGTGTAGGATGCAGACGCAGCTGGAATCCCACATTGCTGTGACTGTGGCGTAGGCTGGTGGCTACAGCTCCAATTAGAACTCTAGAGTGGGAACCTCCATATGCCATGGTGCGGCCCTAAAAAGACAAAAAAAAAAAAAGTAAAATGGAAGAGTCTTTAGTGTGTCTAGAATGATACCAGAAAAATCCAATATTTGCGTAAAATTTCATAGGATCACCTGTTTAAGCAACAGCTTGATTAAATATCAATACATATTTTGCAAGCATTGTAAATTTTACCCTATTATTATCTCATAACAATTTTCAAATGTAAACATATTTTCCTGAAAGCAAAAATTATAGTTTAATGTATCCTTGTCCGAAAACATAAGGTATTCTACAAAACATTCCAGGGAAAATAACAAGCCCCCATCTTCCTTGCCCTATGCACCAAACATCAGAAAGGTTGTCTGGCTAGTTAAATAGCTTAATTCCAAACATGCAAGAGAATATGTTTTCTTAGTCTTATTCTTTACCAACACTAAGCTCTTTTCACTATGTATTACCTTAAACAAGTAACAGATAACTAACAAAACACAAATTCCAAAAGAACATCTTATGATAAATGGTTTTATTCCAGTTTAACACTTTATACCCATTTTTATATTTCCTTCCTCTATTGTAAACTTTCTTGATTCCTTTAAATGTTGCTATAAATAAAAATCATTTTTATTTTTGGCTTTTTAAAAAAAACTTTGACTATTTGAATCATAATTATCTGTTGCTAGTTACTTAAAGAAGAACATATGATCAAAATATAGCTGTTTTAGGGTTAGGACATAGTATGGTGGTTTACTTTTTTTATAGCTTTTATTTTTATTTATTTATTTATGCTTTTTAGGGCCACACCCAAGGCATACGGATGTTCCCAGGCTAGGGGGTAGAATCCGAGCCATAGCTGTCAGCCTACAAAATAGCTCATGGCAACACAAGATCCGCGACCCACTGAGAGAGGCCGGGGAATTGAACCTGCATCCCCATGGACACTAGTCGGATTCGTCTCCGCTGCGCCACAACCAGAACTCTGGTGGTTTACTTCTTTATTTAATTTGATTAAGAATAAAAAGTTAGCAATTCAAATATATTTAATATGGTAAGCTTTTCCAAGGTAAAGATTGTGCCTTCTACTTTTTTTGTAACTTTTTTATAATACTAAAATACTAGTCTGACAACTAGTACTGGGTTAGTACTTGTTTGATTTATCTGTATAGCAAAAACACTCAGAAATTGTTAGTATACCTCAAATGAAAATGACTATTAAAAAAGTAAAAATTTACAACAGAAATATTTGTTATTTTTGGAAATTTTTCTCTTTTTTCTTTTCTTACCATCAGAGTGATATCATTTTATAAATATCTATTAGTAGTATAAACTCTGAAATTTTATTTGCTCAACCCTAATTTATTTAAATAGATAAGTAAATGAGTAAATAGACTTTTTAGGTAGTGGTGAAGGGTTGAGGATGAATTTTGCTTATTATTGATATTAAAATGAAAATTAGTAGTTTTTTTGCCCAGAAAGAAACAAAATTGAATCAATTTAAACACTAAATTGGTGTTTACAGTTTTTTCCAGTTCTGAAGAACTGATTTTATTCATAAGAGAAACTTCTCTTCATAAATTAAACTTTTAACCCCCCCGCCAACTTCACTCATCCTAATAATAATAGAAGATATAAAATACAAACCAAACTTATTTCTATACAAGTTAGCTTTGACTTACATACACTGTTAAATTATAGGAGATAATACAAATGTGCATATTTTCATGTAACATATAAATACATTTTATAAAGTATATATTTAAAAGTTGATTTAGAGGAAGGCGGCAAGATGGCGGAGGAGTAAGAGGTCGCGCTCACCCTCTCCCACAAATACATCAAAAAACGCATCTAAATATAAAACAAGTTGGACAAATCATCATCTGAATGCTGATCAATTTAAACCTCCAAAAACTGCAAGAAAC